>CAUYUJ010009108.1:0-22500 GCA_963575745.1 Prorocentrum cordatum
TCCTCCTCCTCCTCCTCCTCCTCCTCCTCATCATCATCATCATCATCATCATCATCATCATCATCATCATCATCATCATCATCATCATCATCATCATCCCCCTCCGCGCCGGGCCACCAAGCAGCCCTCGAACGTCGAACCTGAATCGCCGTATGACATCACTGCGCTGCGCCCCCAAGCAGCCCTCGAACGTGGCGACAGTATCGCAGCTCGCACCCCCTAGGAATGGCGCGGTTTAGTTTGGATCGGGGTATGACGTCGCTGCGCTGCCCCCCCCCGTCGCAGCGCTAGAAGGTGGCGACCTCTGCGCAGTTCGCAGCCCCGCTGGGATGGCGAAGTCGAGTCCCAAGCTGGGTTTGACGTCACCGCGCTGCGCCTCACCAGCACATCTCGAACGCGGCGACAGCTTCGCAACCCGCAGCCCCCTCAGGGATGGCGCTTCGGCCCGCCCAGCCAGCGCACGGTGCGCCCACCAGGCGCCCACGGCCGCCCAGGAGGAGGAGGAGGAGGAGGAGGAGGAGGAGGAGGAGGAGGAGGAGGAGGAGGGAGGAGGAGGAGGAGGAGGAGGAGGGGAGGGGGAGGGGAGGGGGAGGGGGAGGGGAGGGGAAGGAGGGAGGAGGAGGAGGAGGATGAGGAGGAGGAGGAGGAGGAGGGAGGAGGAGGAGGAGGAGGGGGAGGGGAGGAGGAGGAGGAAGAGGAGGAGGAGGAGGGGGAGGAGGTGGAGGAGGAGGGAGGAGGGAGGAGGAGGAGGATGGAGGAGGAGGAGGAGGAGGGGGAGGAGGAGGAGGAGGAGGAGGAGGAGGAGGAGGAGGAGGAGGAAGCCCCAGCGCAAGCACTGCTTGAAGAACGCGTCCCTGCGGTGGCTGCCCAGAGGATATCTTACCAGCGTACGCCGCAAGCAGAAGGTTTGGCGCACTGTCGGTGTACAAGCTACGTGGTGCATGCTGTGTGGCGCAATCTATGTGGTGCAAGCCATGTGGTGCAATGTGTTCAGTGCATGCTATGAGGCGCAAGCTATGCGGTGCAAGTTGCGTGGCGCGAGCGTGCGGTGCAAGTTGTGTGGTGTATGCTCGATGGTACAAACTGTGCGGTGCAACCCATGTGAAGTAAGCTGTGGGTTCCAAGCTGCCTGGTGCAAGCGGTGCGGTGCAAGCTACGTGGTGCAGGCGATGTGGTGCGACAGATGTGGCAAGCGCTGCGCAGTGCAAGCCACGTGGTGCCACGAGGAGCCCACGGGTGGCCACGAGGCGGGGCACCGGGCGAGGCGTGCGCCGCACCCACCCAACGCACGAGGCGCCCACGAGGCGCCCACGGGAGGGCACCAGGCGGCACCTCGCCCCCTCCCCAGCCCCCCCAGCAGCGCACCAGGCGCCCGCGGGCGGCCACGGGTGGGCACCAGGCGAAGCTTCGCCACGGCCACCCACATGCGACCCAACAGAAGTGAAGCTCGTGACGTGCAAGCACAGGTTCGACGAACCAACAACACACACCCATACCCATAGAGGGGTCCGAGAGGGCTATGGGTGCGTGTTGTCGGATGGGGGTCCCCGCTCGAACGGGAGCGTTCCCCAGGGCCCGACAACCCGCACCCATACCCATAGCCAGTCCTCCTCCCAACGACCCACTTACGGGTATGGGTGTGTGTGTTGCTCGTTCGTCAAGGTTGGGGTCTGAGCAAAGCAGTGTGAAACTTAGTGGGCCTAATGTCCAGGCAGCCCGTGCCGACCAGGTTGCAGAATGATTGGGTCTTCTGTTTCGGGGGCCCCTCACAGGGGTGAGTTGGAATTGAACTGGTAGTGCTATTGCTGGTGAATGGGGTTTCAACTTGTTTGGGGCCCCAGTCCGATGGGTTCCACGCCGACTAAGCTGCACGACGAGTTGTTGGGAGCCCTCACAACGGTGAGTCTCATTTGGATTGGTTTCGCAACTGGGTTTCAATGGCTTTGTAGATGGTGTCTCCGACTGGTCCTCTCCTTTTCACTCGTGTACGCATCCTTATCGTCCTCCTCCTCCTCCTCCTCCTCCTCCTCCTCCTCCTCCTCCTCCTCTTCCTCCTCCTCCTCCTCCTCTATCGCCGCTTTCGCTTACGTACCACTTTCGCACACCAAGCAAGCGAACGCATTCATCATGCAATAGATTCAAGTCACGCAACAGCGCTTCAAACAAGGGAGCACAGCACATCAACTGCACAGTTTATCAGACGTCCGATCAGCCACCACCACCACCAGTACCACCACTACTACGAAGGGAAGAAAAATCCACCCGGACCTGATAATTGGCGTTTACTAAGCGGCCCTGGGGGTTTACTGAACAGCCCTGCCCTCGTCGATTCCTTCTTTGGGTGCGATTGCTAAACGGTCTCGCTCGTCGGGGTGGTTATTGTGGGGGGGATGTTTGGCCCTCTATACCCATCCTTGTGCCCCTCCCCATCCCCATCCTGTTAGTCCTTCAGCTCGCGCTTCTCATCCACCTCCTCCGCAGTAGTGTTTTTTCTCGGCTTTGGCAGGCTGGTGTCTGGGCCGCTCCCGGCGACAGGAGCACCCCCTCCGGCAGCGCGATGGCCCTTTCCCCGGGCCTCTTCCAGAAGGTGCTGGAGGATCGGGAGCAGCAAAGAGGGGGTGATGACTAGGGGGGGTGGATATCATGGCGTGGGCCATGATAGTTCCTCTGATTTCATGGCGCCTCTTCTTCTTCTTTCGTTGCGTCCCTGGCCCCCTCCCCCCGGCCGCGCACATGCCGCCGGAAAAGATTTGCGCCCCCCCCCCCTCTTGGACGCCCCCCTCTTGGCCGCTCCCGAGAGGAGGTGCGGTCGGGGCTCGTGAGCTCCGTGGTCGCCGAAGCGGCGCTGTTCCCGCTGGACACCGTGAAGCTGCTCCAGCCCGAAGAGCAAAACGCGTCTGCATGAGCAGGGGCGTTCGGAGGGGCCCGCGCCGTTCGTCTCTGGGGTCGGCGGCGGAGCCTCTCCCCACGCCCGGCGCCCCCTGGCGCGCCCCGCGCACAGGAGAGAGAGGTGCGGGGAGAGGGTGGCCCAGCCTCCGCCTCCGCCTCCTCCTCCTCCTCCTCCACCGCCTCCTCCTCCTCCTCCTCCTCCTCCTCCTCCTCCACTCCTCCTCCTCCTCCTCCTCCTCCTCCTCCTCCTCCTCCTCCCCCTCCCCCTCCCCCTCCCCCTCCCCCGCGCGGGCCTCCGAAAGCTGGAGGCCATGCTGGCGTTTGCTCTTCCGTCCAGCAGGTCCACGGCGGCAGCGCCGGGCAGGTCGTGCGGGGCGTCCTCAGCGAGAGGGGCTTCGCCGGCCTGTACCAGGGGCTGATCGGGCGGCTGATCCAGACCGTCACATCCAACGTGGGCTTCTTCATATGGCAGACCATCTTTGTGCAGGCGGCCCTGTCGCGCGTTCAGGGCGTCGCTGGTGACCGGCGACAGCTGGGCACTGGCCTCTCGCTGCTGGTGAACATGTTCGCGCAGCAGTTCAATCGCATCCTCACTACCCCCGTCGACGTGGTCGCAAACGTGAACCAGGCCGACCCGAACTCGCGGGGCTTCTTTCACACGTTCGTCAGGCTTGCGCGCACAGGCGGGAGAGCCACCCTGTGGAGGGGCCTCAGCCTGGCCCTGCTCCTCTCCCTGAACCCCGCCATGATGTTCACCCTCGTGGGCAAGCTGTCGGCGCTCGTGCTGCGAGTGCGCGGCAAGGAGAGCCTGGCCGCGTCGGACATGTTCTGGGTGTCCGGCATCTCCAAGGCCGTAGCGACGCTGGTAACCTACCCCCTCATACGCGCAAAGGCCGTGGCACAGACGATGGGCTCCGACGGAGTCGTGGCCAGCCTCCGGGGAATAGTGGAGACCGACGGCGTGAGAGGGCTCTACCAAGGCGTGTGGCTCCTGAGCTACAAAACCATCCTGTTCAATTCCATGATGATGGCTCTGAAGCAGAAGTTCGCCGCTGTTCTGGACAGGCCAGTCGACAAGCGCGCGCCGCTGAGCAGGCAGCTGACCTGGAGGAAGCAGGAGGAGAACGAGCTGCGGCAGAAGACGCAGCTCGTCAAGGCCGACTCGTTCCCGTGGGACCACGAGGGCTCCGTCGTCTACGTGGACGGCGCGTGGTCTTTCCTGCACGATGCTCAGCAGCACTTCTTGCGCGAGGCAAGCAGCCGCGGCGACTACCTGCTCGTCGGCGTCCACGGCGACCAGTGCCTGCGCGACGCGATGGGCGCCTACCCGTCCGAGTGCTTCGCGGAGCGCGTGGGCCGCCTGAAGAAGCACCCGCTCGTGAGCGCCGTGGTGGAGGCCGCCCCCTGGGAGGTGACCGAGGAGCGGAAGGGGCGGCTTCTCGCCCGCCCGACGATCCCCCGAGGCCGCTCTGAAGAATCAGGCCGCCCTGGCGAGGAGGAGGAGGAGGAGGAGGAGGAGGAGGAGGAGGAGGGGGAGGAGGAGGAGGAGGAGGAGGAGGAGGAGGAGGAGGAGGAGGGGGGAGGAGGAGGAGGGAGGAGGAGGAGGAGGAGGTGGAGAGGAGGAGGAGGGAGGAGGAGGAGGAGGAGGAGGAGGAGGAGGAGGAGGAGGAGGAGCAGCAGGAGCAGGAGCAGGAGCAGGAGCAGGAGGAAGAGGGTATCAGAGTCACGGGGCCGAGCGGTCATTCGTTGTCCTCGGGTGCGTGGTCGAAGTGTGATTCCGCTTTGCGGAGTCTTGCTGCTGCTGCGTTGCGTTGCGTTCTGGCTCTTGCCGTCGTCCCAGCCGCGGCCCACCCGCGCGGCCCGCCCGCCCGCCCCCTCGCTCTCGTCCGCAAGTGCGGGGTGCTGCGGGAGGGCCATTCGATTCGGGGGGGCTTTCTCGCACGCCTGGAGGCCCGCACGGGGCCAACGGACCGCGCTCGGCGGCGCGCAGCTCGGCGGCGCGCCCGTGGGGGAAGCGCGAGGGGGCAGGCCTCCTCAGGCATCTCCGCAGCAGGCCGGAGGCCTGCCGGGCCCTCTGAGAAGGCCCGCCCCCTTCCGGCTTCCCCCCTGGGCTCGCGGCCGAGCACAGTCAGCCCGCACCGTTAGGGTGAGCGACTTTCCGGGGTTGCCCTTGCGCTTGGCATCGCTCGGACGTGTGCATTTTTCCTTCGGCGAGGACCATCGAGGAGCATCCTCGATCATTGGCGAAAAACCACGCACGAAACCGAAAAAAACACAGGAAATGGACGTCCGAGCGATGGCCAGTGCGTCCTTCCCCTTCGGCCCCTCCTTGGCAGCCTCCGCTGGCCGCGCCCCGCCCGCAGAGGGCCCGCAGGGCCTGCCAAGGCACTTAAGCATCCTCGCCGCGCCTATCCCCGCCACGCGGGCTGCCTTTTTAGAGGACCTCGTCCGCGAGCTGGGCGTGCAGAAGGTCCTCGCGGGCTTCCCGATCTCCAAGGTCCAGGACTGCCGCGGGCCCCAGGGCGGCGACGCGCTGGCCGCCGGCGACCCCTACGCGCACTGCCGGAGGCTGGGCATCTTCGAGGAGCCGGGCGCTGCTCGGGTTGACCCAAAAGGGAGTCCAGCAACAAGGGGGTGGTGCAACAGATTTGGTGCAACGAGAGGGCGCCCGAATCTATTGCACCACCCCCTTCAGCTGGACCCCCTTTTGGGTCACGCAAAGCTGCGCAAGGGGGGGGGGACGCGCCGGAGCGCGGCCACGCGCGGAGGGCCCCTGGCCCACGGCAGGCCCCCGGCCTGCCGCGCCACTCCAGGGGGGGGGGCCCCGGGGCACCCGCGGGCCTCGTGAGAGGGGTGCTGTGGAGGCCCTGGGCTGGTCGGGGGCGGCAAGGAGGGGGGGGATGACTGGGGAGGGACTTCCATGGCGCCTCTTCTCATGTCATTGCGTCCCTGGCCCCCCCCGCTGGGCCGCGCACATGCCGCCGGTCATGATTTGCACCCTGCCCCTCTTGGACACCCCCCTCTCGGCCGCTCCCGAGTGGAGGCCTTGGGTTGGGGCCTCCTTGGGAATCTGGGGGGCGCCCTGGACCGCGGGCTCTTCTGGCAAGACCCGAGGGGGGGGCAGGGGGGCAGGGGTGGGCTTCTTCGCAGGAGGCCGCTTCGCAGAAGGCGCGGGCCTTGTCTGTGGATGGAGGGCCGGCGCCTTCTCGGAAGCAGGCTCCTCCTAAGAAGCCTTGCCCCCTCCCACATTGCCCCCTTGTGCGCGCCGCCAGGTGAATGCGGCGTTAAAGAAAGGCCCTCGCCTTCGAGGATCGAAGGAGTTGCCGTCTCTTCCACGAGGCAGAAGAGCGGCGGAAGCAGCAGGAGCAAAACGAGGCCGATTCCGCCGGCGGAAGCTGGCGGAAGTACAGGAAGCGCCCCCAAGAGAAGACTGCATTTTTGGGTTGAGGATTTCCAGGACGGGCCAAATGGAGGGGTGAAGAAAGGTTCGGGTGCTGCTAGAAGTGCGCCTGGCCCAGGGTGCCCCCAGGATTTCCAAGGAGGCCCCCCACGGCCTCCACAGCACCCCTCACAAGGCCCAGAGATCCCCAGGGGCTCCAAAATTGAGCGACAAGTTGGGGGCACCTTGGGCCAGGGGCACTTCTAATTAGCACTCCCCGAGAGGTGCACCTTTCGTGCCCTAACGGGGCGCTCCCAAAGGGGGGCGCCCTGGGGCCCAAAAGGGGCACGAAAGAAGGTGCACGTTTCTAGTCCCCCCCATTCATCGCCCTCCCATTCTACGCAACACCCGAAGGAGGTGGAGTCCCTGAACAAGGCTCGGCATTGTTGAATCGACCCTCGGAGAAGAAGCAACAGCATAAACACGAACGTTCGGAGTTACTTTCGGATTCCTCGGATCGGCGCCTGGGCCCCCCCTGGCCACGCCTCCAGAGCCGCCCCTGGCGCGCTCCGCGCGCCAGGGAGAGGGTCAGCGCAAGTCCAAGAAATCCGCGCGGACCTCCAAAATTTGTTGTGTGTATGCGGTTTGTCGTTCCTCTGGACCCTCATCCCCACTGGACCGTGGCATCCCGCACCAGGCCAGCCTCCCAGGTGGCGACAGGCCCCACGAAGCCACAGGGAACAGGCGAGGCGCTGATATAGAAGGACCACCCTGGGCTCTGGAGGGGCTCCGGCTTGCGGGCGGGCTGGTCCTCAGATCAGGTCGGGGAACAAATTCGTGGCCTAGGCTCGCCATGGACAGAGAAGCCCCTTCGTTCCTTATTTGGCGTTCCCTAGGTAGCACGATACGATATGCGCTTTGGGCTCGTCGTTGCGTCCCCCTCGGCCTCGTCTTCCTCCTCCTCTCCCTCGTTCCCTCGTCGCCCTCCAAAAGGAAAACTAACCCATTTGAGACGAAATAGGTCGGTTTCAGCTGCCCTGGGGGGAAAGAGAAGCAAAAACAATCCCGCCCGGGAGAGTGAGACGGCCAGTGGTGCCGAGGCCACACCAGTGGGAACATGGATCGGTGAAGCGATGCTCATGAGGCGACGGAACACGACGTCTGGCTCCGGAGCGTGCAGCGCATCGTCTTCTCCAACGTGGACGCCTCCATCGACTGGCGGATCCTCGTCAGGGACGGCGTGCAGGGCGCGTTCGGCTCCAACCCCGGCTACGCCGGAGGCGGGCAGCGTTCCGGGGGGGTGAGAGGCTCGGAGGGGGATGCACCGACCCCCCGATCACCCACAGTCGTCGCCGACAGGGGCTCGACAGCCCAGCCACGAGACGTGCCATGGCCGATCTGGCGGCGATGTGTGGCCGATTCCAGCTCGATGTTCCTCCCCCTGAGCCAGTCCGCCACCCGACGTTCCCCCTCACGCCTTCCTCCTGCCATTCTCCTGTTCTCGGAGGGCGCCAGCCCCACGCGCCTGCAACGAGCCTGGCCAGGCCGGTCCTGGGCCCACGATCGGTGTGCATGCTCTCCTGGGCAAGCCGGGAGGGCGTGCGCATTGGTCCTGGGCCCAGGATCGGCCTGGCCGGGATCGGTGTCCGTGTATATAATTGGCGGCCACCTATCCTCCCCCTTGCTCCTCGGTCTCCTGCTCCTCCTCCCCCTCCTCTCGCAAGGAAGACAGGTTGCCCTGGAGGACATATAGATCTTGGGGTTGGCTCGCCGGCCTCTTCGGGGGCCAGCCGGGGCCCTGGAAGCGTCAAAAATGAACCCGGGACTCGCCTAGCCCATGCTCCATACGAGGCGACTATCAGTCAGAGCGCCCTCGCCAGGAACTCATGCCGCGCTGAACCTCTTTTCGGGGCCCTCCCGGGGCCCCGAGAGCGTCGACAAACGGGTCAGGATGCGCGGCCGGTGCCGGGGAACGCCCCATGGGCTCCAGGACCTGTCTCCGCAAGACGCTGGCACCCCCGTGCCCGTCCTCGCTCTCTGACCCCCGGTCCCCTCTCTCTCTCTCTCTCTCTATTCGCCGCTGCTCGGGCAGGAGGGTCCACCTGCTGCGTGCTCTCCTCTCTCGCCCTCTCTCTCTCTCCCCGCCCCTCCTCTTCGCGTGGCTGCCCCCCCCCGCACGAGGCGGCTCGCCGCCGAGCGGCTCCGAGCGCCGCGCGCGCTCCGAGAGCCTCCCGCGCTCCGGCGAGTAGCGCCGGGATCCGGCGCGCCGCGCCGCGCCGGGCGAGGGCGCTGCGCCCCCGCGGCGTCCTGATCTCCGGGAATTTGGACGCCCGACATGGGCACGGAAAGAATGGGTACAGTGCCCAACAGCAGTTCCTGTTCATGCTGAACAGGACTCGCTGTCGGTGTCGCCGCGGCCTGTGCCCATTTGAGACAGAGGGCCGCCTGCCCAACAGCGGCCGCTGTTGGTTTGGGACAACATTTGTTGTTGGGCATTGTGCTCATTCTTTCCGTGCCCATTTCGGGAATCCAAAGGGAAGGAGCTGGCCCGGCAGAGCACCGTGATAGCAGCAGGAGGTGCACGGCCGGGGCAGGGGCGGGGGCCCAGCCCCCTGCGCGCCGTGGTGTGCGTGTGCACAGAGAGGGGCCGTGGCCGTCCAGGGCCAGGGTGTGGCCGGCAGATTGGGGACGAGAGCAGTCAGGGGGGGAAAAACACACAGACACAATAAATCGCCCATCCCCAGGAAAGTATGGGAAAATATGGGCAGTGGGGGGAAGACGAAAACCCTGAAAATATGAGAAAATATGGGGAATATATTTTTATTTGTGTGTATTTATTTGTCTGTCCCAGGGCCCCTTCAAGCAGGGCTCCTGAGTCAATGGAGAACGTCTACGTCTCAGGCGAAGGGCTGCCAGGCTGGGCGTCCCAGGGCTCCCCGCCCCTCTTGCGCGTGCGGGGCTCGTCGGGTGTCTTGTTCTCTACCGCTCCGAGAGCCCTCTCAGCGAGACGCCACTAGGGGAAAGAGGAGGCCGACGGCTCCGCACCGTTTTTGTCGGCATCTGGGAGGCACTCGCCAGGCCCGGGGGCCGCCACACACACACACACACACACACACACACACACACGCACACAAAAAAAAAAAAAAAAAAAAGTGGCACGCGTGCCCTGGCTCTTGCACCAAGGAGCTGCCAGAGACAGGAGGCTTTCGCCTCCCTTCTCCGGGAGTTTACTTTTGTGGCCGTAAGGGGGAGGACGAACGACGAACGAACGAACGACGACGACGAACGAAAGTAAAGAGGTCCGAGCTCTAGAGCACAGCTGTGGCGAGGGGGACTGGAGCCAGGGCTGGGGGGGGGAGGCTGGGTCCAGGGCCAGGGCCAGCGGGGCGAGGGGGGCTGGGGCCAGGGCCAGGGGGGGAGGTTGGGTCCAGGGCCAGGACCAGAGGGACGACGACGAACGAAAATAAAGAGGTCCAGGGCGAGGGGGACTTGGGCCAGGGCCGGGGGGGGGAGGCTGGGTCCAGGGCCAGGGCCAGCGGGGCGAGGGGGGCTGGGGCCAGGGCCAGGGGGGGAGGTTGGGTCCAGGGCCAGGACCAGAGGGACGACAACGAACGAAAGTAAAGAGGTCCGAGCTCTAGAGCACAGCTGTGCAAGAGAATAAATAAAGATGCGGATCGGGACGAGAAGCCGGCTCTGGGGAAAGGGTCAGGCTTCTGGGGACCCGCACGACAAAAAAAGAAACCACACAACAAATCAAGAGAACAGCTCGGGACGAGCAGCCGGCCCTGGGGAAGGGGTCGACGGGGGCTTCTGGGGGACCCGCACGACAACAAAAACAAAAAACATAAAAACGAGCGCCTCGGGACGAGAAGCCGGCCCTGGGGAAGGGGTCGGGGACTTCTGGGGGACCCGCACGACAACAAAAAACGCCTCGGGACGAGAAGCCAGCCCTGGGGAAGGGGTCGGGGACTTCCAAGGGGCCCTGTACACTGAAGACGTCAGCGGCCGTCGGAGGTCTGGGTCCCGCCCCCGCCGGGGGGCGCTTCCACGCCGCACCGGTCCAGGCCTGGCCCGCCCTGTCGGGCCCAGGCCTGGCCTGGCCAGGCGCACTGCAGGTGTACAGCTCGAGCAGGGGATCAGCGACAGAGTTGATTTACACCAGAGGTGGGTTTCTCGTCGAGCCCACGAGGAGAGACGCGCAGACTAGTCCGTGGATCTGTGCGGAGCGTTGCCGGCACGTGTGCCGTAGAGTCGACGGAAAGCCCACGCTGGGGTCCATCGATCCCGCAAACGGTCCCCTGCTCGATGGTCGACGCCCTCCTCCTGCCGTGCGCCCCCCGCCGAGCTCCGCTGCCGCGCTGCCGGCGCCGGCGAGTAGGCCGCGCCGACGGAGCGGCGTAGGACGGCGCGCAGGGAAAGGGCGCAGGTCGGCATGGCGAGGGCCGCGAGGAGCGGGCGCGGCGCGCCGCGCGGGCGTCGGGGGCGCCAGAGGAGGCCCGCAAGGGCCAGGTGGTGATCTGCCAGCTGCCCACCACCGCCACCACAGGCAGGACGGGGGAGGAGGGAGGAGGGGGAGGTCCTCCTCCTCCTCCTCCTCCTCCTCCTCCTCCTCCTCCTCCTCCTCCTCTCCCTCCTCCTCCTCCTCCTCCTCCTCTCCTCCTCCTCCTCCTCCTCCTCCTCCTCCTCCTCCTCCTCCTCCTCCTCCTCCTCCTCCTCCTCCTCCCCCCTCTCCTACCTACGGTAGTGGTGGTGTTGGGGCGACCCTGGAAGCCTCGAGCGTTGGTAAGCCGAAAAGGCGAGAACGCCAATAACCTTCAAAAACGTAGGGAATATCACGAAATTCTGCCTCTGTGGGCCTCTTGGGAGGTCTCTTGGAGGCTTCTTGGGGCGTCTTGAAGGCGATTTAGGTTGTCTGGAGACCATCTCTGGCGTCTTGGATCGCTCTTGGACCGTCCCGGACCATGTTGAGCTCTCTTGGCCACTGGGAGCGCTCCTGGAGCGCTCTTGGGAGCCTGCTAGGACCCGGCCGAGACCTGGCCGGGACCTGCCCGGGACCTTGCCGGGACCTTGCCAGTGTATTTTTCGTCCGGGGACCCTCAGAGGCGGCCCCGCGCGCGCGAACCAGAAAGATTGTTAACCAGTCGCCCGAGATCTTAGCACGCCTCTGGCCCGTTGGGCCGGCGAGTTTGTGTGTCCCAGGGCCCCTGAACTTCAGGCGCCTTCGACCCGACCAGGATGCTTCAACTCTGACTTCCGACGTCGCGACAAGACAAGAAAGCTCCACGTCGTGTGGAATCCTGAGCGGAGCCTCGGCCCCATCTGCCTGCGGCGCTTCTCGAGCCAGATCGGGCCTCGAAGGCCCCAGGGCTCGAGGCCGGAGCAGAACGGCCCCGTGCAAAGAGGGACGCGCCCGAGCCTCAGGATCGCTGTCCTCCACGTCCTCCTCCACCGCCTCCTCGATTCGGTACTCCTCCACGTCCTCCACGTCCTCCTCCATCGCCTCCTCCAACGCCTCCTCAATTCGATACTCCTCCACGTCCTCCACGTCCTCCTCCATCGCCTCCTCCATCGCCTCCATCCCCAGGCCTCCGAGGACTCGATGATTTTCGAGTCTCGGGCCCGCGGAGGTCTCCGGAGGCCGAGGAAGCAGAAAGAAATCTGACTCACTGTGTTCGACAGCCTCTGGTGAGATGGTTCCGCAGTCACCTGGGCTCAAGCCAGGGGCCCGGGGCGCCCCTGGACTGACGCGCGCGGCCCCGATGTCGGTTCAGGAGCTCTGCGACCCTTTGCAAGCCCTCCCTCTGCCGACGCTGTGGCGTCGGACACCAGCGCCGGGGCTCCGTTGGCTGCAGACACTCTTGAGATTCTGGGCCCCCGCTGGTGAGTCGGAGATCTGACCCTCGGGGGCAGGGCTCGCGCGTGGCTGCCTGCCGCCTAGTGTACCGTGGTTGCCTGGGCGCCAAGAGCGGAACTCGGAGCAGGGTCCACCCTGACCCGTTTGCCGAGGCGAGTGCGGCCGTGGCGACAAGCCTCAAGGGGACGGGCAACGCCGAGGAGAGCCGCCGCTGTCTCGACTGCCCCTCCTCCGAAGAGCTGCCCCCCTGTCGCGGACGTCCGACGCCTTGAGCTTTTCAACACGGGGCTCCAGAAGTCCCGACCCGTTGCCCATGGCCGGTTCTCATCCTGAGTCGTTCTTTTACGGTCCCAAGGCCCAGCGAGGGCCCCCAGGGGCCAGAAATGATGCGAACTGTCCGCCTTGTGTTTGTTCATCACTACGTGGGAGATTTGGAGTATTTCGGCGGCGCGCCCAGGGGGCAATGTAGAAGGGGCGGGCCTTCTCAGAAGAACTACTCTAATCTTTTTCTGGAGACAGAGGGCTTCTCGGAAGGCTGGAGGGCTTCGGAGAAGCTCCACCGCCTTCTGAGAATGCTGGCCCCCTCAGAGATCCTCGTCGTTTGGTTTTCGGTGTATTACTCGGTCCAGGGCGCCAGTTCGGAGCTATCTGGGTCCCCCCAGAACGCCCTCGGCAAGGCGCAGCCGCCAGAACGCGCCCCGAGGCTGGACGAACCAGCGAGAACCGTCGCAAACGCCTGAAAACCTCGAGCCTCGAGCCCGAGACTCCCAAACCTCCCGCCTCCACCCCGCGGCCGTGCCCCCGCGGCCGCCGACTGCGGGGCTGGTGGCTCGCACCTCGCGACCGTGTCCCCCGCCGCCTGCCTGCCTGCCTGCCTGCCTGCCTGCCTGCCTGCCTGCCTGCCTGCCTGCCTGGTTGCCGGCTTTCCCGCCTTCTCCCCTCCAACTTCCTCCTCCTCCTCCTCCTCCTCCTCCTCCTCCTCCTCCTCCTCCTCCTCCTCCTCCTCCTTCCTCCTCTCCTCCTCCTCCCTCCCTCCTCCTCCTCCTCCTCCTCCTCCTTCCTCTCTCTCCTACTCCTCCTCCTCCCTCCTCTCCTCCTCCTCCTCCTCCTCCCTCTCCCTCCTCTGCTCTCCTCCTCCTCCTCCCTCCCTCCCCTCCCCCTCCTCCCCCTCCTCCTCCCTCCTCCTCCTTCCTCCTCCTGTCCTCATCCTACTCCTCCCTCCTCCTCCTCCTCCTCATCCTCCTCCTCCTCCTCCTCCTCCTCCTCCTCCTCCTCATCCCTCCTCCTTCCTCCTTCCTCCTCTCCTCCTCCCTCCTTCCCTCCTCCTCTCCTCCTCCTCCTCTTCCTCCATCATCCCTCCTCCTCCTCCTCCTCCTCATCCTCCTCATCCTCTCCTCCTCCTCCTCCTCCTCCTCCTCCTTCCTCCCCTCCTCATCCTTCATCCTCCTCCTCCTCCTCCTCCTCCTCCCCTCCTCTCCTCCTCCCCCTCCTCCTCCTCCTCCTCCTCCTCCTCCTCCTCCTCCTCCTCCTCCTCCTCCTCCTCCTCCTCCTTTTCGACATCGCAGCTGCCTTCCCTCTCTGGGGAGGCAATTGCTGTTTGGCGTTCTCTTGCGCTCCGGTTTATCGCAGGGCCTCACCGACGCAACCCACGGCCTCTACGACCGCGCCGAGGGCATGGTCTTGCTGGGGGGTGCCCATCGGCGCCGATATTGACAGTGACGTAGCTCAGGGATGCCCGCTTTCGGGTTCAGCATGGGCAGTGGCGGTGGATCCCATACTCCGAGCCATCTTCGACGTCCTACCCTCACACACAGAAGGCACCGTGGGAGCCTGAGCAGATGACGTGGGAGCCGTCAACCGCAATATCCAGAACTTGCCCAAGGTCGCCGCGGTATTCGACAGCGCACACGAGTTGGGCAACCTCCAGCTGCAGCCGAAGAAGAGCTTCCTCACCCCCTGTTGCAGGCCCTTGACGAGCAGGCTACCTCCGAGGTTGAATCGTTCATCTCCGCGCTGGTCCCGCAGTTGAGCGGCATCCGGATCATAGACCTCGGGGCGCAGGTGGGCCCCGGCGCGGTACCCGAGCCCCAGTGGACGGCAGCCAAGGAGGAGTGGCGGCACCGTGCGGCACTCACGGGCCAGACGTCCGCCCCAGTCGACGTCAACGCTCAGCTCTACGGCACCGACTGCATTTTCGGCGCTGTCATACCTCGTGCGGTTCTACCTGCTGCCCAGGCACCTCGCCAGGAAGGAGTTTCACGCTCTTCAACAAGTACTTCGGCGTTCGCCCTCGACGTTCGAGGTGTCGGGCGTTTTCTCTTTGGACACCCGGTTTCCCACCACCGCGGTTAGGGCAATGGCTGCGGGCTTGATCTGGAGGATGGCCGAGTTCACCATCCCGTCGTTGCGTGACACCTACGAGAGGCTCGAGCAGCAGGCCACTGAGAGCGTCGGGCTGCCCGCCTTCGCAGCCAACAGGTGGAGCCCGCCGTTCCGGCACACACACAGGAGTCGACCGCCCAGCGCAACTTCCAGATCGTCAGCGCCAGGCCGTCCGACGCGCCCGCCCGATCTCAGCATGATCCTGAAGCCAGCGCCACCACTGCCCTGCTTGTGGTGGCGGCTGCCATGAGTACGGGTCGGCGGCCACACGCTGAGAGCACTTCCGCACGTACTCTGCAGGCGAGATGGCCCCCCGACAGTTTGCATTTCGCCATCGAGGAGATGTTGGCGGCATGGTTTAGTGCTGACGCGGTGCCAGCTGACCTCCCGCAACAGTGGCAAGCGCTGAAGGTGGTATTGCAGAAGGTGTCTCCTGCTTGGCGATGGGCCATGGTCCGCACACTGGCGGGAGGATAGCACACGGGTTGTCGAACACATGTGTTTCCTCAGCGGCTTCCTTGTGTTTGGGACGGCTGCGGTGCCAAGGATGAGATCTACCACAACTTGCAATGCCCGCGGCTCCTGCATTGGGTGGCCCAGCCGAGCCAGCACCTCCACGGTACAATGCTGGAGGGGCTCGCTTTCGGCCCCGGCGACGCTTATGACGAGGACTCGGAGCTCTCGACGGCCGCCGCCGTCCGCTCCGCCGTCCTGAGCTACTACCACTACACGGAGGACAAGCAGATTGGGCGTCTCCTCCGACCACGCCGAGCACAAGCTGGTGCACACCGCGGCCAAGGACAGGCGGATGTCCTGAGCGCCTGCGCCCGCCCGCCTTCGCGCGCGCGGGGCGACAGACCGTGTCGTCCCCATCCTTGTCCGTCTCCTCCTCTTCCTCCTCCTCCCCCGCACCGCGGCGCCGCGCTGCCTGTCCGGAGTCTAGAGAGGTTGGCTGGATGCCATGCCCCTCGGCGTGAGCACGCCGTTTCCCTTTCCTCTCCCACCTTGCAGCGCGTCGGGGTCTAGCGCGATCATACCGCCCTGGTTCCGCGAAAGCGGCTGGGGCGAAAGCGGCCGGGAGCGGGCGCGCTGGCCTGGGTCAGGGTCCGCGGCTCGCAGGCCCGAAGCGAGGAAGTTGCGACGGCGGCGCCACCCCGTTTTGTCGGGGAAACGTAAGACTCGAGTTCGCCAGAACTCTGGGTTGCCGACGCTTTTTGACGGGCCTGTCCTGACCTGTTATTGCCAAGTTTTCGTGGGGCGGTTGCAGCAGGAGTGTCGGGCCCCTGGTCCGGCTGCGCACCGCGTTCGGGGGAGGCCCTGGGTGGGTTGGGTTCGCCTCCCGGTGATTGGGGCTCTGGTTGAAGCCCGGGGTGACGGGGGGGGTGGTGGTTCCAGCAGCAGTGTACCAGGTTCTCCAGTCCTTGGTACATCGCTTGGTCGCGCACCCTGCCTCTGGGCAGGTCCCTCCACGGGCCCACCCGCGGCTCGTGGTGAGCTACGAGCGCCGCGAGGGTGCCTCCTCGCCCGGTTCCCCTAGGGTCCGCAACTCGGGCGCCCAGGTAGGGCCCGTCTGCCTCTCGGCTTCCGCACCGCCGCGGGTGGTAGTGTAGCCTATCGAAGACGGAATTGTAGCGGTAGTTAGGGATTGCTCGCATGGCGGGTGAGTGCTTGCTCCTTTTCTGAGCCGTCCGACTCGTCCTGCCAGAACCTGGCGTTGTCCGGAGATGAGCAGGGGCGGTAGCCTCCTTGCCCGTATGCGTCAAATTTCAGATTGGGTCGCGTCATTTTCTTGGCGGCCCCGCCATGCCAACCCAAGTCCCCCGAATCCGAGTCTTCCGCTTCCCCGAGACAGCGAAGCCTGGCTCCCTCGTGAATCAGCCCCCCCCCGATTGCCGCCGAAGTTTCGCCGCGTGGGCGCTTGTGACCGCCCCTCAGCCACGCGCAGAGGGGGGCCAATGGTAGGGGGGGGCTTCTATACACATATATATATATGTGTGTAGAAAGATACATAGATACATACATACATATATGCATACAAACATGCACACACATACATACACACCTACGTACATATATACATGCATGCATGCATGCATGCATGCATACATACGTACGTACGTACGTACGTACGTACATACATACATACATACATACATACATACATACATACATACATACATACATACATGCATGCATGCATGCATGCATACATACATACATACATATGTACGTACGTACATACATACATACATACATACATGCATAAATCCATGCATGCATGCACGCATGCATACATACATACATATACATAAACATAAGACTGCATTGGCGCTTCGCGCCATGCGCTTTGTTCCGGATGCTTCCCCGGCAACGCAATAAATCATCGTTTGCTTCAGCAGGGGGGACCTCGAGGCCTGGACGGGCGACCAGCTCATTTTTCTGATATCCCTGGTGCGTGCTGACACTGCGTTCGCCCGATGCGCTTGCACGCTTGCGCGCTGGAGTGGGGAAGGAATGCTGTTTTTGTCACGCGCGAAGGTCGTTTGAGGAAGTAAGGAGAGCCCCCACGACACGCCAAACGCCGCAGAAGCTCCGGACAGATCGATATCTGGTCACTTCCTGAACGCCTGGAGGGCCCCAGGCACTAGGGAAATCTTCGATCGTCGAACTTCGAATCTAGATCCATTGCCTGTCTCTCTCGATCGAAGAACTTAAACCTCGAGCCTCGAGCGTGGAACCAAGATCGTCGTGTCATCTCGATGTACTTCGCAGGAGAAAGCCGTCTGGGCGTTTCGGTTTTTCTTTCAGGCCGTCCTGGGGCCCTCGTGGGCCGTCCTGGGGCCTTTTTGGGCCGTGTTGGGGAGCTGGTGCCCTCCAGAGGTCTTCTGAAGCCATCTAGGACCCACTTGGGCGCCTCCAGCGGCCTTCTTGGGGGTTTCCCATGGCTTTCGTGGGTCTCTGTTTGGGAACCTTCTGGGGGCATCTTGGGTTTTTTGTGGGCAGTCTCGGGGCTCTCTGGGGCCGTTTTGCCGCCCTCTTGGGCCGTCTTCAAGCCCTCTGGGGGGCCTCTTGGGGCGATATCGGGGGCCCATCGGGCCGTCTTGGTCGCTGCGAAGACCCAAACAGCGGAGATGCTAAAATTGTATATATATATATATATATATACATACATACATATGCATCTCTGTACATATATATATATATAATATGTAGGTTCCTGAAGGAGAGTTGCGATGTTTGCTTTTCCGGGCCTCTTTTAACAGCGTCTTGGGGGCGTCTTGGGGATCTTTTGGGCCGTTTTCAGACCATCGAGGTTCCTCTCAGAGCGCTCTTTTGTTGTGTTGGGTCTCTCTTGCGCCTCTCCGATGACCCTTCCGGTCGTCTGGAGTCTGCTCGCAAGGCCCGGCGCCCTGGGAGGCCCCGAAGGGCCAGCGGACCTTTTCCAAAGGAGTCCAGGGGGCCGCCGGGACGTCCGAGAGGGCGTCTGGGACGTCCTTGGGGGGGGGTCCTGTTTAAAAGGTTGGGGGTTGGGGTAATAAGATACAAAAAGTTTGAATCTAGATGTGTGTATATATATATATATATATGTGTGTGTGCGTGTGTAGACATATAACCATATACATATACATATACAAATGCATACACATATACATATACTATCCACATACTTAGGCCTCCGCACGCACCATGAACCCCTCTGTTGTCCAGATTCTTTATGAATGTACATCTGATGCCCACGATTTCGGGACTCTGTTTTGAGGCTTGTGTTTGGGAGGGTTTTTCGGCGCAAGTTCGGAGCGATGTTCGCCCCATGCAGGTGCAGCCGTTTCCACCTCCCCAAGATGGATTTGAAAATAGCGTTATACTCAACTCCCTCCGTCTACAACACCACACCCAGTACTCGACAGCCTTCTCCAACACAGCACCCAATGTTCAACAGGCTCCCTCCCCGGCTACTCAATTCCATCCGTCCCCAACACAACACCCAGCGCTCAACAGCCTTTTTCTTCAGTTCAGCGCCCGATGCTCAACAGGTCCTTTCCCCTAGATGAAGTTGGAAACAACCTTCTACTCAACTCCCTCCGTCTCCAACACAACAAGCAGGGCTCAACAGCCTTCTTCTCCAACGCAGGGCCCGATACTCAACAGGCTCCCTCCCAAAGATGAACTTGAAAGGAACCTCCTAACTCCTTCCGTCTCCCACACAACACCCAGTACTGAACAGCTTGCTTTTCCAACACAGCACCTGGTACTGAACAGGCCCCCTCCCCAAGATTAACTCAAAAATTACCTTATATTCAACTCCGTCCGCTTCAGGACAAGTACTGATCGGCCTCCTTCTCCAACATCGCACCCGATACTCAACAGGCTCCCTCCCCCCAGATGGATTTGAAAACAACCGTCTACTCAACTCCCTCCGTCTTCAACACCACATCCAGTACTCAACAGCTTTGTTCTCCAACACAGCACCTGGTACTCAACAGGCCCTTTCCCAAAGATTAACTCGAAAATAACCTTCTACGCACCCCCCTCCGTTTCCAAGACAATAACCAGTCCTCGACGGCCTCTTTCTCCGACATCGCACCCGATACTCGGCAGACTCCCTCCCAAATATGGATTTGAAAACAACCTTCTGCTCAACTCCCTCCGTCACCAACACCACATGCAGTACTCAACAGCCTTGTGCTCAAACACAGCACCCGATACTCAACAGGCTCCCTCCCAAAGATGAACTTGAAAATGACCTTCTACTCACTTCCCCCGGACTCCAACACAACACCCAGTATTCAACGGCCTTGATCTCCAACACAGCACCGGGTACTCAACAGGCTCCTTTCCCAAGGCGAACTTTGAAGCAATATTATACTCACTTCACCCCGTCTCCAACACCACACCCAGTTCTCAACAGCCTTGTTCTCCAACGCAGTGCTCAACTGGCTCCCTCCGTCTCCATCACAACACCCAGTACTCACTTGCCTGCTTCTCCAACACAGCACCTACCCCTTCTGCGAAACCGCCTCCTCCTCCTCCTCCTCCACGGTCGACGCGTGCACCTTAAACGTCCTTTTCCTTTTGGCATCTTACAAGAGGAAAGGAGGGTCATGGTGCGTGCTGAGGCCTATATATGTACCTACCGACCTACCTGCCGACCTACCTACCGACCTAGCTACCTACGGTCAGACAGGCAGGCAGGCAGGCAGGCAGGCAGGCAGGCAGGCAGATAGACAGACGGACAGACAGACAGACAGACAGACAGACAGACAGACAGACAGACACATATAAATGCTTACATATATATATATATATATACACACATACGTACATAGATGTGCATGCGCATGCGCATGTGCATATATGCATATACATACGCATACACACAAACATGAATATGCACATGTAGATGTAGGTGTAGATGTAGCTGTAGTTGTGGATGTGGATGTAGATGTAGATGTAGATGTAGATGTAGATGTAGATGTATATTTAGATGTAGATGTAGATGTGCATGTAGATGTAGACGTAGATGTAGATGTAGACGTAGATGTACGTGTAGATGTAGATGTAGCTGCAGTTGCAGCTGTAGATATAGACGTAGATGTAAACGTAGATACAGCTGTAGATGCAGATGTGGGGCCGGCGCCTTCTGAGAGACAGCCTCTTTTTGAGAAGCTTCCCCCCCTCCCCCATACTCTTGGCATCGCTCGGACGTGTGCATGTTTCCTTCGGCGAGGACCATCGAGGAGCATCCTTGATCATTTGGAGAGAAAACCACGCACGAAACCGAAAAAAAACACAGGGAATGGACGTCCGAGCGATGGCCAGTACCCGTTTTGCGCGCGCCGCCGACACTTGGGGGGTGGGCCGAAGTTTCCCCGCGTGGCCGCCCGTGGCTGGCTCGTGACCGCCTCGTGGCCGCCCCCTTGGGGCGTGGGTCGCGGCTCCGCCCGCTGCCGCCCAGCTAGAAAGTCCTCCGAGCCCGCCCCGACTGCGAAGGTTTCCCAGAAGGTGCCGCCGACCCTGTTCGCCAGGAGGAGGAGGAGGACGAGGAGGAGGAGGAGGAGGAGGAGGAGGAGGAGGAAGAGGGGGAGGAGGAGGAGGAGGAGGAGGAGGAGTAGGAGTAGGAAGAGGGGGAGGAGGAGGAGGAGGAGGAGGAGGAGGAGGAGGAGGAGGAATGGGAGAAGGAGGAGGAGGAGGAGGAGGAGGAGTCTCTTACGTCTCCCCGATGCTGCGCGCCCTCGACAGGAGCACATCACGCCCGAGGGCTTCCGCCTCGACGGCCGCCGCGTCCACGAACCGCGCGCCGTCCGCTGCAGCGTCGGCGCCCCGGGGGGCTGCGACGCCGACGGCTACGCCGCTTTCGAGCTGGGCGGCACAAAGGCGTTTTGTTTGCCTCCTCCTCCTCCTCCTCCTCCTCCTCCTCCTCCTCCTCCTCCTCCGCGGCACGAAGGTTTGCTCGGGATCCGGAAAAAGACAAAAAACGTGAGGCATTCCAGAAAAGGTCTGGTCTCGTCGAGGGATCGAGAAGCTGCCATCTCTCTTCCTCGGCGGAGGGCGGCGGAAGCAACACGGCGGCGGTTCATGCTGGCGGAAGGCCGGCGGAAGCCCGTAGATGGGGGCTTATGCAAACGGGGGTCAGTCAGAGCGCTGGATCTTGCAGGATCTTGCAGAGCCAGAGTCGCATTGACCTGACCCAGGATTGGGCGCAGGATCTTGCAAGGACCGGCTGACCCGGGTCTGGATTGACCTGGGTCAGTTGACCCCCGAGCCCGCTAAAGTAAAAGATGCGAGCCCAAGAGATGCATGTTCATTGCTCGGGCTCTGAACAAAAACGTGCCTGTGTTGTTCCCCCAACAAATCATCGCAGCCAAGCAAGGTGAAGAATGCCCAGAGTGATCCAGACTGGCTGTGTCACGGAACATCTCTCGCCGAGGAGGACGAGGAGGAGGATCAGAAAAATATTTTGTTCCAGGGATGAAGTCACCTTGGAGTCCATCACTCCGTAGCTGCAGGAGACTAAGCTCAGACCCCTCAGCATCTTCGAATAAGGATTGGCGGCCTGAGGATTCGGACCGCGCGGATTCTTCCCCCACACCTGGGCCGAGCGCGAAAGTGAAGGAGAGAGGAAGGTGGGGATACGCTGAAACCGCTAACTGACCGGTTCCGCCCCCTGGGGGTCCTGGCAAGGTCCCGGCAAGGTCCCGGGCAGGTCCCAGCAGGCTCCCAAGAGCGCTTCGGAAGCGCTCCAGAAGCGCTTCAAGTGGCCTCCAATGTTCACCCCCTGGCAGGCTCTCGCCGCCACGGCCAGCTTCGCCACGACTTGGCATCGCTCGGACGTGTGCATTTTTCCTTCGGCGAGGACCATCGAGGAGCATCCTTGATCACTTCGCGAAAAGACCACGCACGAAACCGAAAAAAGCACAGGAAATGGACGGCCGAGCGATGGCCACACGAGACTGCAGCCAGAGCGCACCCCGGGGAGCGGAGAGCCCAGGCCACGGGGGATGCGGTGTCGCTCCCTGCGGGCGGCTTCCCCTCGCCTGCGGCACCCCGTGCCCGTGTTCGGGCCCCGGGGGCCACCAGAAGCGGATCTGGGATGACGTCGGGCCTGTCCCCCTTACAGGGGGATTTTCGACGAAAAGTAAAAGATACCCCCAAAAATAGTCAAAACAAATAGTCCAAATATAGTCTGGGGACTATTTTTTTGCAGTTGTTGACCATTCGGGGGTATTTTTTTGTATTTTTAATTTGTCGTCGAATCTCCCCCTGTAGGGGGACACGCCCGACTTAAATCTAGGACGAACAAAAAAAAAACGTGGAAGCAGTTGCAAAGAACCATAATCAGATCGGCGGACGTCTAGGACAAGAAACGTACCCTCAGATCCAGGCGCGGCAACGAATAGTGACGGCCAGTTGTTCGTCAGTTTCGGCCTCCGGGAACCGCTTTCCGACACCAGGACCATCGAAATTATTCAGCATATAAAAGTCGGCCCCGGGTAAA
>CAUYUJ010009108.1:27500-32313 GCA_963575745.1 Prorocentrum cordatum
GACATGGCGGCGGCTGGCTGCGGGGCGGTCGCGGAGCAGATGCGGGCGTGCCTGCTGGAGCACGCGGCACAGTGTTTCTCCCTGCGGGCGAGCCTGCGACACGGCAAGAAGGGCTGAGCGCGCGGGGCGCCGGCCGGGTCGGGCGGCCCGCCTCCTCCCCCCGCCGCGGGCCCGCCTCTCGTTGCCCGTCGGAGGGTGCCAGCCACACGCCGCGGCAGCTTCGTGGCGTGCCCCGGCGGCAGCGGCCCCGCCGGGGGCGTGCCGGGTCGAAGGCCGACAGCGGCCCAGGATCGGCCAGTTTGGAACGATCTGGCGATCGAGAAGCCTCCGATCGTTCAAGGTGTCGGTCGGGCATGTCCTCCTACAGGCGGATTCTAGAGGAGACATCAAAATTGTCAAAACATGTTCAAACATGGTCAAAACATAGTCGAAACATCGCCCCCATATGTTTTGACCATTTTTGGCCATTTTTGCATATTCTTCCTGTAGAGGGACATGCCCGACTTAATTCAAGGTTGAGCCATCCACGCGGTGGTCAGAAACCAGCGCTGGGGCTGTGACGGCACGAGCCTTCCGCTCCCGGCCAGGCCGCTCCTGGGCCCTGGATGCCGCCAGATGCACTTTGAACAGAACTCATTGGTTCAGCTATGGCTCAGATGTTTGTTCGCTTAGATTGCTTGCTTGCTTGCTTGCTTGCTTGTTTGTCTGTGTGCGTTTGACTGTGCTTGTTTGTGTTCATTTGTTTGCTTGTTTGTTTGTTTGTTTATGACGGCGCCGATCGGATCTACGTGCTTGCGGTGGCCCGCCCGGTTTGCGCAGCAGCGCCCAGGGCGCCAGGCTCGCACCGGTCCTTCCCGCTCCCAGAGCAAGTGCTTGCCGAGTGCTCAAGTTTGAATGTGCGTTCTGTTCCCTTGTGATGGCCTCGTTCTCCTCGCCTGCCCCCGCCTCGCCCCGGTCATCGTTTTTTCTTCCCTCGTCTTCTCTTCGGTGCGGTCCCCCCACCTGTCCCCTCTCACTCCCGCTGTTGGCGCGTAGGGGGCAGGCGTGGGGGCGAGGAAGGGGGAGGCAGGGAACTGCGCGGAGAGTTATTCGTGTCGCGCTCAGGAGCGCGCTGCAGGCGCGGATGCGGAATGGCGAATCTCAGGGGTGCACGACGACGACGACGACGCCGACAACGGCGACGACGATCATATACATGCCTCCCCACCCCGGGGTCCCAGAGGAAGGATAGAAGGAGCGAGAGGGGAGATGGAATAAGGCTGCCTTGGATTACCCTTGGGGGTATCCAGGTGCCAAGACTGGCATGCACGAGAGAGGCCCCCCCTTCCTGCTGCATGGGCCGAGGGCATCCAACCCCATCGAACCTACTCCCAGCACCTCACGACCCATCGAATCCCGACTCCAAGTATCCCAGCAGAGTCTCAGCCAGAACCTGGCGCAGATTTGCGGGCCAAGGCGGCAGCTCCACTGCTCTGAGACGAATCCCGAGACGACGGGCCACAGGGTCGCCAGTACCGCAGCGGCTCCCGCCGTCTGTAATATTTGCTGCGCTGTCCACATGTTCCCACCACGCAAGCAGCCAGAGCGACGCTGTGAGCAAGTGGATCGCGTGCGCGAGGCACCCGAAGTCTACGAAGTTGCGAGAGCCCTTGCGCACAGCCGATAACAGCGGCAAGTTGCCCACGAGAACAGCGACGGACGCTCCGGCCAATGTGTTCTTCTCGTGGTGGAAACACAGCAGCGGGGTAAACGCCTCTCCCAAGGCAATGTACCCTTCGCGAGCGTCAGAACTATCCAGGATTCTGTCAGACAGGGCGGCAACTCTGCCCCCTTTTTGTCCCCCGTTTGCGAATCCAGCACGATGTAGCACAGAACAACATGAGGACGCACAGCTGGCGGGCGACACTCGTAACATGAGCCCGCTTACACAGTGAAGCGCGGGCGCCCCCCCCCCCCGGAAAAACACACTGATGGTTCGCCGGCGCTGCAGCTGAGCCAGCGCCAAGCGAATTTCCAAGGCTGCTTTCACCTGGCACCAGTCGGCACGCCCCTGGGCAGCCGCCTCGAAAACAGCCATCTGGCCCCTTTCCGACACGACCCTCGTGCGCTTCAGCCATCCGCATCAGTTCGCCACGGACCGTGCGCGCCTCAGATACAGTGAGGAAGCCTTTGTCCAGAATTGTGCTCACGAGGTCAAGTACACCAGACAGGAACGCCGAAGCTGGAGATATTGCAATAACTCCAGAAACAGGGATCTGCGCGTAGTCCTCGTTCCATCCCAGAAATGGACCCTCCAAGGACGGGTAGGAATCCTTGCCACGAGCGAGCCCAAACAACAGAGTGATGACTCCGAAATCCCTTCGACGTCGGTGATTTTGACGTTGTTCAAACAATTGATCACCGGAACGGCTAACCATCGTCGAGCCACGGCACAAAAATGCAGGGGCACGCGGTTGATATGGTTCACGGCCACCCCGATACCAAAGGCAAGGCCCTCCAGCTCAGCGAACACCCAAGCGCCACGGGATATCGACCAGGCAGCCACGATATGGTACCGAGCGTGGCATTCCGGGACTGGGATTTGACAGAACGCACGGAGCCTGCGGCCAGGGAATGCGGCTGCCAGGCGGCGGGCCACCTGCTGGGCCAAACGGACTAACTACCTACCAGACAACCTCAACCCAACTCGAAGAGCCGAATGTCGCCCGAACCTCCAGGCTGCGGGGGGGGTGCAGGCGACAGGTGCCCCCATGCGTTTCTCAACGCTCCTCGGCCCCCCCCCACCGAGGTCTCGACCCATTCCCCGGGACCGGTGTTTCGTCCTGAGCCGTTTTTTGACGCTCCCGAGGGCCGGCAAGGGCCCCCACGGGCCAAAAATAATGAAAAGCCTCTCGTCGTGATTTTTTCACAACTCGAGGGGGTCTGGGTCTGAGGGCCCTCGGGTTGCGTCGGGGTGGCTTGGCGGGTGGTGACGGGCAGGTCCCGTCCCGCGCGCAGCGGCCGGCCCCGTCCGCACGACGTGGGTCCCCGCACTCGCCGTGGCGCCCTCCTCCGTCCGCTCTGTGCCCCAGCCCGCCCCGAGGCCGCGGCCCCGGGAGCAGGGCGCAGAGTGGCCAGAGGTCCGGCGCGCGGAAGAGCGCCATGAGGCATAAACTTCCGGCGCTCCGCGCGGGTTTCTCGGATCCGCGCTGGGCCCGCCGGTGGCCGACGCGCGAAAGAATGCCATAAACATAATTTTGTGTGCCGCTCCGCGCGGGCTTCTTGGATCCGCGCTGGGATCCCTGGCGGCGCCGCCAGCGCCGCCCCTGGCGCGCTCCGCGCGCCAGGGAGGGGGGTCCAGCGCAGATCCAAGCAATCCGCGCGGAGCGCCAAAAGTTGATGTTTTATGGTTTTTGTTTCTGTTTCTACCCTCCCCATCCCATTCGGACATCGGCGCCTGGCGACGCAAAGCAAGCTTTTATCTCTTCCTCCATCGCTCCGCCACCCCTTTGCGTGACACATTCGGTGATGATTATACCATGCTGTCCTGGAGAGATCGCGAGATGATTTGTGGACAGTCGGAGGTATGTAATGGCCTTCGGCCCATCCCGCCTCTGTGCCTGGGTTGTGGGGGCGAAGCCTACCGGATGTTCGTTTGGATCTCCCGGAAGGCTTCTCGGGGGCCTCCTGGATTCAGTTTGGACGCCTCTTGACGGCCGTTCGGGGGCCTCCTGGGGCTCTTGGCCCGTTTTGGGGCCCTCTTGGAAGGCCTCTTGGGCCGTCTTGGAGTCCGGAAGCCGAGAAGGCGAGAAAGCTAAAGTCCTTCAAAACCTTGCGGAAAATCAATGATTTGGGCCTCTTGGAGTCCTCTTGGGAGGCCTCTTGGAGGCTTCTTTGGGAGTCTTGGAGGCCTCTTCGGGCGTTTTTGGACCATCTTGAGCGTATTGGAGCGATCGTTCGGCGACTCGGGGCCCTCTAGGGCCCTCGTGGGTCCGAAAATGTCACGCGACAAGACGCGGCAAGCCCAAGGGGAACCGCGGGAAGCCCAAAAAGGTGTGAGAAGTTGGGCTCCGGGCCCTCAAGAACGCTCAGGAGTGACGACTGAGACTCAGAGGGGTAGTGGAAGGACCCGAGGACACGCCCATTCCGTGCCCAGCGGCACGGTGGCGGATTTCTTCCAACGGCGTACATTGTGAGAGTTTCGCTTCTTGTCAGAGAGGCGCTCCTAGCACTGAGAATGCGAAACATGGAGCCGACCGCGCCGCGCCGTGCCGTGCGGGCGCCGTTCCGCGTCTGGGTTCTGGAACGCTTGACCGCGGGGGGGGGTAATGCGGGAAGAGCGGCTACAACATGTGCACGATTGTACGCCGGACGAATCACGGAGGGAAGGTCAGATCATGAAAACTCAGGCAATGTGTTGTTATGTTCGACCGTGGTGAGTTCGATCGCCCTGTGGTTATTGCGGATGGTTCCATGTTTTTCTTTTTTTACAGATTTGCGACGACCAATATGGTTAAAGCAATTATCGACGCTTCACGTATCCCCACGAGCCTACCCAGACACGATCGGATGCTTTCTTGAGGCCTCTTGGAGGCTATCTTGAGCCATGCTCGGCTAGAGGCTGTCGGGGGCGATCCTGAGCTTAGAGGCTCTCTGAGGGCCCCCTGTGGGACTCTTGAGCCAATCTTCGGGTCCTCTTGGGGCTCATTTTGGGGTCTTCGGGCCCTCTTGGGGCTCCTTGGAGGGGTCTGGGAGGCCTCTTGGGCCCCATGGCTCCAAAAGAGGGGGGGGTCCTCAATTCAGCTCCCCCCCTCGGAGGCTCAGGGCGTCTTGG
>CAUYUJ010009109.1:6131-31131 GCA_963575745.1 Prorocentrum cordatum
AGGAGCAGGAGCAGGAGCAGGAGCAGGAGCATGAGAAGTTGGATGAGGATGAGGAGGAGGAGGAGGATGATGAGGATGAGGAGGATGAGGAGGAGGATGAGGAGGAGGAGGAGGAGGAGGAGGAGGAAACGGAAGCCTGAGGACGCTTGCCTGTGGGCAAGCCCCAGCGACGCCGGTGGTTCGGCTACGCTTAGAGGGGGTGCAGGAGGAGGGGAAGACGTCTCAGAAACACCCTGCTTCTTAGAAGGCGCCCGCCTTGTCTACAGATGTAAGGCCCGCGCCTTCTAAGAAGCAGCCTCCTTCTAAGAAGCCTTCCCCTTCCCCACTCTGCGCGCCGCCATGTGGTGCCGAGGCGCGGGAGGTCATCAGGCACCACCTCAACGCCTCGCACGAGGACGCCAGCCGTGGGGGTCTGGGCCCGAGGCGTCCGACTCCCTGTCCCGTCAGCGGTGTTCGCTACTGGAGGAGTCAGGGGTAACGTGAGGGGGGCATCTACAGGCTCGACGTTCGAGGCTTTCGGGCGTTTTCGTCGGACCTCGGTGGCTTTCCAGTTTCGGGATGCTCTCCAGCAGCTGCAGATCGTTCCTCCTGGGGTGCCCAGATCGTCCCGAACGGCCGCCAGAGGCCCGAGTTTTGGCCCGAAAACCACCATGGACGAGGATAGGCTCTGGCGGGATGCACCGACCCCCAACTGCTCATCCATCGCCGAGAGGGCCCTGATAGCCCATCCCGCCCAGGACCATGCGGATTCGCTTTCGGAGCATGTTGCCGATCTGTCCGTGATGTATCGCCGATTCCAGGTCGATGTTTCGCCCCCTGAGCTGGCCCCCCCCTGACACGCCCTCCGCGGGGGGCTGGGTCTGAGGCGCTCGACTCTGTTTCGTCAGCGATGCCCGCTGCCGAAGTGTTTTCTTGTCGCGGCGACTGTGCTGAAAGTTTTCCTTGGCCGCTGAAGATGTTCATTGTCGAGAGGGTGAGGTGGAACGTGTGGTCTGTGCCCTGGTAGGGGTGGCTCGTCTTCGGGCTCGCGGGCCTGCCTGGCCACGCGTACCAGGCAGGGGCTGCGCCTTCCTTCACCTATATACCCTGTCCTCGAGGTTTGTGGCTGCCATAAGTTTTCACACTCTGCTGGCTTCCATTCCATCTTTGCTCATCTCCTGTTCTCCTTCGCCTTTTCGACGGCAAGCCTCCTGCTCCCATCATCATCCCTCCTCACGCATGGGCATCCCCCCCGTGCCCACCCAGTATCATTATCTCTCGGCACAGCCTGCACATCTCGAACAGTACCCCGCTCCTCTCAAGCCGCCTCAGGCGGGAGCTCCCGCTTTCAGCCGAACCACAAAGACATGGGATGGGACGGGCGAGGTGGATGGGGTAATCATCAGGACAAGCGGTGGTCCGGTCGGAAACGCTCATGGGTGTTTTGATGGTGGTCTGAAGCCAGGGGGGCGCGCCGCCTTCTCATGCTCTCGCTTCCTCGGGCGAGCCGCGGGGAGGACGCCGTGATCTTCGCGGGCAACGGCTCCACCGGCGCAGCACATCTGCTGATGCAGACGCTCGAGCGAGCAGGTCGACGGGAGTGATAGCAAGCGTGGGTGGGCGAGCGAGTGGGGGAGGGAGTGAGGGATGAAGCGGGTGGGTGACCGAGTGGCCAGATGAGCGATTTGGCGACGCGCGCGGTTATTCGGGCAGGGCATGTCGGTGGGTACGAGAGCGGCTGCGCCAGGTGAGCGGATGGGTGGTTTGCGGGCAGGCTGGCGGGTAGGCGCCCAGGCGGATTCACGATATGATTCCTCAGTGCGACGATTTCTTATGCTTTGTGGTATGCCGTGTCCTCGAGTGCGCTGTTATGTGATACTGTGCGTCCTGCAGGTCGGAGGTAGGGAGTGTGAAAGCTTGTCTTGTGCAACCTTCGTTTTCAAAAGTCTGGACGGTCCAACGGGAACTACAGCTCAGTACCTTTCGTTCTAGGCTGGGCGAATCTGCTGGAAAGTCTGAGTTCCCAAGTGGACAGCTTTTTCCCAGCTCAAGATTGACGATTCGATCTAAGCCAGTGTGTCGAGCCAGAGTAGAATGAACATCGAGTGCCGGAAAATCCGTCTGTCAATTTCGTTCAAGCGTCGAGCCAATTCTTCGACACCTGGGCTCAGTGGTGATACCATTGGGCTTCGAGTTTGAATCTGAGCGGGCGTAATGGTCGACACACTTCGTCAATGCGCGACAATCAAGTCCCAACGCACTACCCCAGACCGCTGCTCGGGCTGGCCGCAAAAAGCACGTCGACTTCCACCGTCGTTCAGTGTAGCTGTACTCTGTATAGCTCTTGCCCTTTTCCTCCTGCCGTTCATCCCCTCCCACTCATCACTCTTTCTTCGAGACCCCTCTCCCTCCCCCCATAAGGCCTCCCAGAGGCTTTCGGATGTCCCAGGGCCCACCGCTTCTCCTTCTCCCCTCCTGCTCCTCTCAATGATCCTCAGGACTCAGGACGTGTGCTATCCCGAGGAGTGTCCACCCCGCCCAA
This sequence comes from Prorocentrum cordatum, assembly GCA_963575745.1. Classification (NCBI taxonomy): domain Eukaryota; class Dinophyceae; order Prorocentrales; family Prorocentraceae; genus Prorocentrum; species Prorocentrum cordatum. The sequence goes on from CAUYUJ010009109.1 coordinate 8,653, forward strand.
CTCCGCCCACAGCACGCGGTATGTGCTGGCTCCCACTGCACCGCCTGCGTCGTATCGAAGGGCCTCGGTGGACAAGCGCACGTTGGCGCTAACACACGTTTTTTGGATCGTCGATCCTCCACAGAGAAGCCAGTCAACGTTATTGCGGCCAGTACTTCCACTCCTTCCAGTCCTGGACAGTTTCCCACAGCCCCTATAGGGTCAGAAAATTTGCGAAACACCTTCCGTAGGGTTCGTTCTGCGACCCCCCTGCTGAGGATGCAACTCCTGGGAGGTTAAGTTCAGAGTCGGCGCTGGTAGATCCGTGGTGAAAACCGGCCAAATCTGGCATAATCCCGTTGAATTCCGTTCAATCCCGCCTAATCTGGCTTCGTCCAATTTAATCCCGAGATTGATCTGGCTTCATCTGGCCTAAGGGCCCCCAAATCGGGCTTCATAGCTTTTAATAATCGTTTTCACGAAGATCGGCGGCCCAAGGAAGAAGTGAGCAGGAGCAGGCTCCCTCAGAGGGCGGCGGGTCTGCTCAGAAGCCCTCGCACATTCTGAGAAGTTTTCTCGGTCTTCGGGGAAGGCTTAGAAAGCCTGTCAGAGGGCCAGAGGCCTCCGAGCCCTTTGATAAGGCTGGCTTAGAAGCTCCCATGCTTCTTAGAAGGCGCGGACCTTCTCTATAGATGGGAGGCCTGCGCCTTCTGAGAAGCGCCCTCAAGAAGTCTTCCCCTCTCCCCCTACCCGCCTCTGCGCGCCGCCAACCTAACCGAGATGGGTCTTCAGTTTTGGGCCCCCTGCTATGTCTCTCGGTCGTTCATCTTCTCCCTCCTGCTCCTGCTCCTGCTCCTCCTCCTCCTGCTCCTCCTCCTTCTCCTCCTCCTCCTCCTCCTGCTCCTCTTCCTCCTCCTCCTCCTCCTGCTCCTCTTCCTCCTCTTCCTCCTCCTCCTCCTGCTCCTCTTCCTCCTCCTCGTCCTCCCCGCGGCCGCAGACTTCGACGTGCTCGCCAGCGCGGCCACGGCGGAGTCTGAGGCCCGGCGCGACATGCACTACAGGGAGGACAGGCGGGCGCCTCCGCACCTCCCTGGGGGGCCCCCTGGGCGCGCGGCCTACGCCCGCTGGGCAGGGCCCCAGCGGCAGGGCCCCTCAGCACCGCCCCGGATCGGAGGGGGGATGATGATGATGATGATGATGATGATGATGATGATGATGATGATGATGATGATGATGATGATGATGATGATGATGATGATGATGATGATGATGATCATGATCATGATGATGATGATGATGATGATGATGATAATGATGATAATGATGATGATGATGACGATCACGATGATGACGATGCTGATTTGGATGATGATGATGACGACGATGATGATGATGACGATGCTGATTGTGATGATGATGATGGTGGTTATCATGATGATGGTTATGAAGACGATGGCGATGGTGATAATGATGATGACGATGCTGCCGATGATGATGATGATGATGATGATGCTGATGACGATGTTGACGATTTTGATGATGCCGATTCTGATGATGATGGTGATGATGGTGATGGTGATGATGATGATGACGACGAAGCTGATTTTGATGATGATGATGGTGATGATGATGACGAAGATGATGGCGACGATGCTAATTATGATGCTGATGATGGTGATGATGAGGATGGTTATGAATCTGATAGCGATGATGATAATGATGATGATGATGATGATGCTGATGATGATGATGATGCTGCTGCTGATGATGATGATGATGACGATGCTGATTTTGATGATGATGATGATGATGCTGTTGATGATGATGATGATGATGTTGATGATGATGATGATGATGATGATAATGGTGGTTATGATGCTGCTGTTGTTTATAATGATGATGATGGTCAGGAAGATGATAGCGATGATGATACACTGATGATGATGATGCTGATGATGATGACGATGCCGATGCTGCTGCTGCTGCTGCTGATGATGATGCTATTGATGCAGATTAGGATGATGCTGCTGCTGATGTTGATGATGATGATGATGATGATGACGATGCTGATGATGATGAGGCGGGGGATGATGATGATGGTGATGATGATGATGATGATGATGATGATGATGATGATGATGTTATTGTTGTTGTTGTTGATGGAAAGGAGTAAGAGGTGGAGGAGGAGGAGGAGGATGGTGGAGGATGGTGGAGGAGGAGGAGGAGCCAGCAGTGCCAGGAGAGATCTCCGACACCGATTCCGACCTCGGCCCAGATGACGAAATCATTTGGTGGCGACAGACCTCGCATGGGGGAGCGATACTTAGGGACGGGGACGTTGCATGTCTAACTTTGATGTCTCTCTTCCCATCGTACAGTACCGACTTTGGGCGGAGCAGGTGTGGTTGAGAACCGCGCAGCCGCTGCTTCGCGGCGTAGCGTGCTCAGAATGCCTTGACAGTCAGCGAATGACGTTGTTCAGCCCCATAAGGAGAATGAGCGACTTGATGTTCAGTTTTGCCTTGACCCGTTTTCGGATCACATACATGGCATTGATTATCATTCTGAGGTTCCCGACATTTCATCCGACAAGAAGCTTGACGCCGCCGTGGCACGTTCCGCCCCAAAATATGAGGCTATGGTAACATGAAAAGCACAAGAGGCTCTCAGAGTGGAGTGGGATCGGCTTCGAGTGATTGGCACGTGGAACGAGCACGGAGTCAGTATAGTGACTTTGTTGCCCAGTTGAAGGGTAAGATAGCACATGTTGTGTGTCTGTTTGCGATTGTAGTAGAACAGAACTCCGAGCTTCCTGAAGGACCCAAGGATCGCCGCAAGCACGAAAGACGTGTTGTTTTCGACGGGTCCGATGTCTGGGGCCAAACTACATTGTCTGTTTTTTGCATTCAGTTTTTTCCTTTAAAAAAAGAAAGCATCTTCCTTCAATCTAGTATCCCAGTGACGATGCAGGCCAGTAAAGTGGCAGACGCGCGTGGACTGTTTGAGGGCCACGCCATTCAACAGGCCGATGCGAAGCAAGCGTATGCGTAATCGAAGCTTGGAGGAACAACCACATGGACTTCTCGTCCACGTGAGGAGTGGCCGGCATCGTGGCCTGGAATGAGACCCCCTTTTGTCCCTTGATCCTTTGATTTTATGGTCACCCTGATTCAGGGGGGTGCTGGGAGCAGCATTTTGAGGGCCATGTTTTCTGTCGCGGTTTTATTCAGTTTAGTCCACGGCGTAGTTGTTGCTATCATGATGAAATCCAATTGTTTTTGATTACCAACGCGGGCGATTTCAAAGTTTTAGGGCTCATAGCATGACAGTAGGTATAACCGGCGAAAGTAGATCAACGTTGGCGAAATGATTCAAAAACCTTTTCCGTGGTGTCCAGAAGGCATTGAAGTATACCCGTCGACCACGCTTGGACGGTGCTTCGGATGCGAACATCGCGTTTACAGAAAGACCATAGGATGGCATAGAAAGCTTCCTGCTGTTCTTGATCCTCCTCCCCCTAGCGAAGAAGATCCTTGTAGACGATTCGGGGGGGAATCGAGCGGGAATCGAGCGGTGATGAGGTCGAACCGGGGGGGCTTCTGGCGATGCAACCGCCGCAACCATATCAGCTGAGATAGAAGAAGGAGGTCCAGGTCATTGAATGCGACATGGCAGGCTTCTGTGAATCCTGTGTTATGCACAGCTGACTGATACAGATCCCAGCACATACCCTCTTGCTGGTGCCCCCTGTGGACCCGAGCTTGTAGACTTTGAAGATGGACCACGGGGCCCTAGGGGGGGTGGGGGCTTATTCCACCGGCCGAGGAGGCTCTTGTATCGGTGCTTGACATAAGCGCTAGTGTGGAACCCCCAGACAAAGAGGCTAAGGTTACCGGTTTAACCGGTGATTTTGCCTCTGATTTCCCAGTTATTCCCGCGTTGCCCTGTGTGTTGCAACCGATTGCTGCGAAAGTCTGGATGGCAGTCCTTTGCGGTGCGCGAGTGGCGCGACGCGACTTGCTGAGGGATGTTTCTCATCCGTGGACCGAACAACAGGGCATGGATTTGTTTCGTATCGTTTGTTACATACTTTCCAAGCGAACTACTGTATTGTGTCATGGGTTGAAGATAAGTTACATGATGCGTCTATCCGGCAATGCTCTGATGCCGGCCTTCCTAGCGACTTGCGCACTCACCGTAGCGCCAGCGCGAGTCATGAGCCAATCAAAGTATGGCTTTTTGTCGGCAAACTTGCGTGCCCATTTGATATTGGAGGACGAGGTTGTTGCGGCAGATCTTGCATTACGTATTGAGTTGCTTGCGGCGCTCTTGCTGCGGGAATTACTCCTACAACGGGTGCCCAAGTGCATCAAGTGCATGTTCTTTGAACACAGCCAAGCTGCATGCAAGGTCAAAAAAGCGGGGGGATCTCAAAAGCTCCTCCATCTTCCGGGACGCATCGTGTTGATGCCGCCGCCGTCTCTGACCATTTTCCCGTGGAGTCGTATAATTGCAATGTGAGGGGTCAGGGCTGAGCGTTTTACTGACCCGCCAGTTCGGGTTGAGGTCTTGTGCCTCGTCAACATTGTTACCCCGGAATTTTGGAAGGCATGCAAGTTCCAATGCCATCTTTCATTTATGTTTTCTGACGGGATTCCCGTAAAACCAGGGGGGTTCTGAAGCGTTTCATCGGCCCCGAGGCGGCTGTGCGGCCTGGTCCGTTTGTGCTGAGCAAGAGAATGATTTGGCAAAACAGGGATGGCAAGGGCAAGCTTGTTATCGGAAAGCCAGTTATTATGCCTCGCTCTGGCGCTATCAAAGAAAGGGGCCAGGGCTCGTGGCTGGTATGACCACTGACGACGCACTGGTCGCCTGAGATAATTCGAAACCCGCCCCTGGTTCAGACGTGGGGGGGGGAGTTTGCCGGGCCTGTCGTTCGCGGTTGAACCGCGGGCGAGCAGGCGCGGCAACTTGGGCGCGAACAGTGGCACATGCCCGCGTTTCGGGATGGTTTCGAAGAAGGGGCCGGACAAATCGCGGTTGTTGTTGCTCCAAAGCCAACCGCAATGACATACGGTTGTTATTAGTAGTTTTATTATTCTTATTTGTTTTGCTGCAGCGAGCAAGGTCAACTCAGTGATCTCAAGAACTTCGTTGTCAATGTCAGGGTCGGAGAAAGAGGATATGACCGCGGTTGCGGGAGAAGACAAGGCGCTCGAATATATTCAAGAAATCGCGGGCCAATCGATTTTCTCATGGGCCTCTACATCTTGTGCGGGTTGACCTCCATGCCAACGCCTGGGCGAGTCCGCGGATTTCAGCAGAGGGGATCATAGGTCTTTGAGAGGTCTGCGGGGAATGAGAACGACATTTCGTTTGTTGATTGGGTGCTTCCGCGAAATAGCCGGAGCTGTGATGAAGCGCGGGGGTGTCGTTTGCGTCGAATGGCCCTCTGGATATCAATATTCGATGAGTCCAGTAGTTCGCTTGCTCTTTAAGACGCATAGCTTTTACACATCCCAAGTGAGCGGATGTTCGTATGGATTGAAGACCGACGGGGGGATTTCAAGAATATGCTTCGAGCGATTGTATCCGCGTCGAATGTCGTCGCGAGTGGCCTTGAACGCAGATGCGATGGCGCGCGTGGTCATGTGGGCGCGCGTGGGATATATTGCAAGTTGGCAGGGAATTGCACGGCTATTTTTGCGCGTCGAGCTCATTGTTGGCGCGTGCGTCCTGCCGATCGCCCCCGCACCCCCCCTCTTCGTCGTCCTTTGTCTCCGCCGCTGCCGTTTCCGCGGGGCTGTCCGGCGTCGCGCCTGGCCGCCGCCGATCTTCGCCGTCTCCATGGTGTGGCGGCGCCTGGCGTGCAGCGCTGGAAGCCGATTGCCGCGGCGCTGCCCCTGGGCCCGGTAGCTCTGCTGCTGCGGCTCTGGATGCCACTTCCGCGTTGAGCAAACCGGTTCCACCCGCGGCCTCGGTGGCAGGTGATCTTTCGGCGAGGCCAGCGTGCGATGATCATGAGAGAGGTGATGAAACCGCCCCGGCCCAGATTCAAGATCGGAGGAGACATGTATTTGCGGCATCTCCTGCGTGCCAGACAATTTCATGACAAAGGCGGGATCCGCGCTAAACTTCGAGGGCGCTGAACGTTCCAGCTGGGGGGGGGCCGTGCGGTTCATGGCGGGGGGGGGGGCGCGCGGCCGAGCGCGGTGGGGCTCATGCCCGGTGGGTGCAGAAGAACGACGAGGTCCAGATCGGGTCGGAGAACTGCGTTGCTATCTGTCGTTCCCATGGCTGCGAATATTTGGCTCATCCTGATCCCGTCCTCGGTGCGCTGGGCGGTGGTGGGTATTGTTGCGCGTCGCGCGGCGAGCTCCGTTTCCGCGGGCGGGCCGCGGGCGGTCGTCCACGTTGCAAGGGGTGGTTGAAACGCGCGGGAGGGTGGGTGCGCATCGCATCGGGATTATCCCGTGGTGGCGAGGCACGCTGGCCAGGCCAGGGAACGGGGGCAAGATTGCGCTGGGCAGCCAGAGGGGGGCGCCGAGTCCCAGCCGGCTTTGCTGGCCGGGGTCGTCGGCTTGTCTCGGGCGGAGACGGGCTGCGTTCTTTTCGAGAATATGGCCCGTTAAAAGCGGAAGGAAAATTGCCTGCTGCGCAACGCCCAGAAGCGCTCGAATGCATTGAGCAGAACTATGATAGGTTTCGGGCATGGTTGCAGTCAGACAGACCCCCTTCGATTTTAATTCGAGAAAGCGTTAGAACCAATGGGGCCCCTGAATTTAGGGAAACGAAGACACAGGACGCAGTGTCCCCCGCCACTGGCTTGCCTAGCCAGTGGCGAGGGGGTCTGTGCGCCTGAGAGGGTGAGAGAGGCGAGGGTTTGCGGTGCCGACTTAGCCGGCGCCTGCGATGCTTCTTCTCCTCCGATGGCCCCAGGGCGGGGGGCGAGCCAGAGCCCGACCTCGGTCTCGGGGCACGGCGCCCGTGTCCGGTTCGACCGGGGGAGGTGCTGCCGATGCTCCGGGCGATCAGGGCTCTCTGGGAGGGGGGGCGCCCCGTCCGCACCTCCCCGGCTCAGCCCGCGGAGGTGGCGGGGGGGGGCTGCCTTCCCCCTGGCCTACTTGGCGGCCCTGGACCTGATGGCCTCGCCCCCGCGGAAGGGCCTGATCCTTCTTAATTGGCAAGTGGCCCGTGGAACGTTCTAAAATGCGCGCGGAGGCGTGGGTTGAGCAAACGGGCTGGCGGCCCGTCGCATATTTATGAGTGGGTGACGATACTTCGAGATGTCGTGTCCATGTATGTTCGATCTACGTCGCTTCAGCTCTTGCCATGCCTGGTTGATGTGACTTCTGCAGGCCAGTGTCAAGCTACTTCGGTTTTGGCAGAGAAAGAATTGACGTGGGTGGGTCCCTTTCATTGGGGTTCAATGCGCTGGCCCATTCAGGCTGGCCCTCTTCCCGCAGCGTTGGGCCGTTGAAAAAAGCGCGCAGAGTAAGACCCGGAAGACGGTGCATTCGTTCTGGAAGACGATTGTTCGGATTTGCGGAGGCTCCGCTGTCCAATTCCGAAACGTGAAGGAGGATGGTTTGACGTGCGAAGCATCGTGGGAAGTGAGCGGTGCACTTCGCGAGAAGATTCGCGGGGGCGTGGAGGCCGCGCAGGGGGGAATTGAGCTCCCCGCAATCCGAGGCCATATCCGTGATGAGGGATGGCTGAAAGGGACACCCACCGCACTATAGCCCCAGTATCGATTTTCGCTTTGTCGGCATTTTCTGGTACTTAACTAAGCGATGCTTCAGACGGGCGGGGGGACTCATCTGCGTGGAAATGGGGGGTGCCGCGGCTGTGGCAGGGGCAGTTGATCGGGCCCTTGCTGGGGCCAGTGGATTCATTGATGACGCGATTCCTTAGCTCGCCAAGAACGTCATTCATGCCTGCGTTGGCGGTGGCCACCAGTGCTGGCTAGACGAGGGGAACACGTACCATCCAGGACCCATGTGGGGCGATATTGCCACGCTCGTGCGGGCTGATCTGAGCAGGGGTTCGGCAGTATCGAGCGGAGGGGATCTTTCCGAAGGTGGTTGTTCTTGATGGCGCGCGTCTTGTCAAACCCCATGTGCGACCCCGAATCGCAGCCGGCATTTCTGGCAGTCGCATCAGACGCATCGCAATGACGAAGGGGGGGCGGACGGGCATGAGAAGATATGCGCAGCCCAGATGCTTAGAGCGAATCGTCTTGCTGTGTACTTTTTCGGTAACCTGCTGGCGGCACAGCCGTCGGCGTTGGGGGCCCGTGGCCATGCGGCGACTCTGAGGCGCCTCCGGAACAGTTCCAGCTGCGCTCGCGTGAATGGTGCCCTCTGGGAGGATACGAGACCCCGAGCTCGATGTTCGGCGCCGGCTTCGTCCTGGCAGGTCTTAGTGCCGCGGCCTTCCCCTGCTTAGCTGGTGCTCGCGTAGTTGAGGTGTCGGGGGCGTGCCTGGTGCGCGCGCGAAGTTTTCCCAGGCGCCATCGAGTGCAAAAGACGCGCTACTTCTTGCCCGGGATTGGTGGGGGCATCCATCCGGGGATGCCTCTTCACGGTCTACAGCTGCTTGCGGCGACAGACGGAATCTCGAGCGAAGGAGAAATTCAGAGAAGGTCGTTGTTTTGAACCAATCGCGCAGGACCGCCTCTCGGTTTCAGCGGTTTCGCCGACCCCTGGAGCGATGGGGGCTGGTTCGCAAGCTGCAGCCTCTTCTGGCTCGGGAGCGCCGGCTCTTCCCTTTGTGCCTGGGGCCTCGGCCCTGGTCGGCGTGGCCGCTCCGGGGGCGCCGTCGGTTTTCGATGGCGGAGGGGACTTCTGCGGGCGGTCTTTTCTATTCCGCGGAGATCTTGCACAGGGGCCCCGAGGCCGCGTCAATCAAGTCGAGCGGCCCCGCGCAAAAATGCCGCGCGCGCCCCCGGGATCTTGTTTGGTTGGGTGTCCAAGTGTATGTTGGACACTGGCGGCGCGCCGCCTGTCGGGGGCTGGCTTCGCCATCCGTCGTCATTCAATGCGGCTGGGAGAGGGGGCGAGGGCAACTTCGCGACGGAGTGCGTTAGGGGGCGGGGCCTTTGCAGGTTCATTCGCCAGGCTCTTGGCTGCGTGGGCCCCCAATTTGGATGTATCCGTGGGCCGGGGAAGATTTGACCAGCGTCCGTTGCTTCCATGCGTGCAGGATTTTGATGCAGTTTGGGGCGCGTTGGAGGCCCGAAGAAAACTTCTTGATGTTCTCCGCCCTGTGCGCGGCAAGCTCATGGGTGCGCGCGTGGGGCGGGGGGGTCGCTTGAAGGCCGGGGTGGGGGGGGGCCCGGCTGCAGGTTCAACCGATGGTCAGGGCCAACCTCTGGCTCAGTCACTGGAGATGCCACCTGGGGCCCCCGCGGCGCCCGCGGTGCCAGCGACTGCCGTTTCGACCGGCGGCCCGCCGATGTCAGTCGACCCGAGGGCTGGCGTAGCCGGCTGTCCAACGTCGCCCATTGCGCCGCAGCGGCTCCCCGCGAACGTTTGCCGACCCGGCGCCCCAAAAGTGGCGGCGGCGGATGGGCCTTCTCTCCCGCTTCCTTTTCCGCGCCCCCCCCTGGAAGCGCGGGCGGTCGGCGAGGTTCCAGTGGCCTCGAGCGAGTGTGCAAGGCGCCGCCAGCTGGATTCAGATCGGCTTGACCGCCTGCTCCACCTATGCCGTTGTCTGCATCTGAGATGCCTCAGTTTCCCATTCCTCGCGGTGTCGGTGTCGTCGATGGCGGCGAGATCGAGGCTGCGATGGCGCGCGTGGCAGTGAGCGCGGCGGCGGGCGGGGTTGGACCAGCGGGGGCGCCCGCTCCCTATTCGGCCGGGTGCGTGGCCAGTGCAGCTGAGTCAACGACAGACCCGCGAGCCGCGGGTTCCGCGCCGCCAGGGTCAGAATTGACCCGGGCGGAAGATAGAGAGGGGGAGCTGGGCTGCCGGGGGAAATTGGGGCGACGCAGTGCGTCCCCCATTTGCCGGAAGAAACATGATCAATGCGTTGCGTCATATCTGGCGAATCCAAGTTGAGGCTCGGCATCTGAAAAGTATAGACGGGGTCGCATTGCCGAATCAGATTTTGCGCCGACATTGACCTCGATATCCTTGCCGACGTGCTTGACTCCCGGGCGCGGCCGTGCCATCGGGGGTTCTGTGGGAAGGGCGCAGACAGTCCATCGCGGTTAGATGAATGAGGCATACTTGGACTTTAACAGTCCATGGGTAGACTCTTCGGAGGAATGGATCGAAGTTTTGACTCTGGTTTCAGGCCCGCCGGCGCGGCCCAGCCGGCGCGGGCTGCGGCCGCTGCCGCTGGCAATCAGGAGGGGGGTGCTGCTTCGCCTGCTCCGTAACCGCCGCCTGTCTATCATGCGGAGCCCTCGCTTCGTGAAGTGCGTGCGGTTTTTTGTTGATTCTGCTAAGTTACGCGAATCTATTGACGGGGCTGGTGGGGGGCAACGGCGACCTGGAACTGTGGCCGACCCGCGCGCGAGCGGCCCTCCAGTGCAGCGTGGGGCGGGTGCCTCAAGCCATGCAGGAGAACGCTGTCGGCGTGATCGGCGGCGACCACGCTGCTGACGCGGCTCGGCAGGGGCAGGGGGGCATTCGCGGTTCAGCCATCGACAAGGCTTCTGCGCCCGAGATAGCGCGAACATCGGGGCGCCATCCCACAGAAGCGCCTCCGGAAATTCCAGCCGTCTCGGGGAGATGCCAGATGCTGACTCCGGAGAGGCAAAACCACCCGAAGAGGAACGTTTGGATGAGCTAGCCGAGGCAACTGTCCTAGCCAGGAACGAGTAACATGCGTTCGAGGCGGGTGGCCACCTCGCAGTTTTTTATCCGACCATGATTGAAGATGCGGCCCCTGACGCTCAGGGCTAAGCCCTGGGTGAATCAGCGGGCCCACTAGAGGGGGCGCAAACGGCGGCGGCTGAAGAGGCGGACTCTGGCGTCCAGGGCTTAGCTCCGGGTGAAGCAGCAGATCCCGCTAAAGATATCCAAATTAGCGCGGAGGAAGAGGCGGCGCCTGGCGCTCAGGGCCCAGCGCCGGGTGGGCCAGCGGCCTCCGAAGGCGACGATGACATGGGCGCGGGTGCCGACGGTCAGGGCGTCGCCCAGGCCGCGCGCGGGGAGGTCCCCGAAGTCCGGTTGCCTGATGTTCGTGGCCCCCCGTGAGGCAGATTCTTTTCATTTCGAGGGCTCTAGGTGCGGCCCAGGACATGCGACATTATTTCCGTCGGAGGGGCATTCCAGCAGTTCCGGACATGGCCCGCTTGCCTTTGGGGTTTCAGCCATTGCCTGGCGTCGATGCCAACGTTGGACATCCCCTCGCTGGGGCAGGGGTCTCAATATTCCTGGCAACTGAAGAGCGAGGGGGGATCATTGGAAATGCTCTTCTGAACATTAAGAGGGGCGTGGACATCGTCCACGCGGCGGGCTCGGCCCTGGAACGTTTGGCATGTGCGGGGCAATTTGCATGCCGGAAGCTTCATGCTGATGCCAGGTTTTACCTTTTATCCGATCTTTCTGTATATGGCTAGTTTAAAACAGGACGCCCAGTGCGAATGGGCGGTTGCTTACGTTCATGCCGCGTTCAAATCCCACGGCTTTTGATGACGTGCTCCGCGTGGCCCTGAATTGGTCGCCCTCGACGCGGGGATGAGCCCAGAGCTCAATTGGTGTGGCACGGGAGACGTGGCGCATCGGAGGAAGCTTAGTTGTCGAATCAACACGAAGGCGATATATGTGGGGAGTTTGATGTTTTACCTCCTTCGGCATTGTCCACATTATGTGCGCAATCCTGGGGGATGGTGCTCCTTGCAGGAGTTGATCATGAAACTGGAGAGTGGTGACTTTGAACAATTAACGGTTGCCCTGGATATGCATGGTCTAATCGAGTCGTCGCCGGGCTCCGTCCAGATTTTGGGGTTTGAAACAAGCAGACATCATGTGCTTCGTCAGCTGTCGAGTGCGCGCTGGTAGCAGTCGGTGGACGAGGGCCCTCCGAGTTCGGAGAAGTGGGGAATGCTCATTTCCGTATTTGTCGGGGCTGTGCAGGGCCACTCAGTGGTCGTTACCAACGTCGCCAGAATATATGCCCCGTGCGAGTTCAGCTGTTGCGCGCCACTTCGATGACGGCCATCAGAGAATCTATGCGGGGGGAGATTCAGCATCTGGAGGCGCAATCGGGTCCGCTCAACCCGCCGGATTATCCTTTGTACGAGACTCCTTTTGCTGCCTGGGAGATTCCTACAGAGGCCCTGGCCGGTGATGCGATCCCGCGCTGGCGCAGCTCGCGTGGGCTCTCGCCTCGGGGCGGCCCCCCCCCCGAAAGGGTCCATGCGGGCCCCCTGGTCGGTTCGACCGATCGGGGCGAGCCTGCCGATCCTATCAGGGGAGGACTAAGCCCTCGTTTCTTGCATCTTTGGCATTTTCAGGAGAAACGCCGCGCGCGTTTGGATTATCCCATCACATTTCACATTAAAGTGTCTCTGAGGAATAGGTTTCGCGTGGCCCCCGACAGGGCGCTGCGTTCAAGCTGGCGCCCCCGATGGGTGGGCGTCGCGAAGGTCGCCGGCCTCCACCGCGTAAATGCGGTAGACGACATTCATCCCAATGTCAGAGATGGGCAGACAGGGGGGTCGCATTCGCGTCGGCCGGAATCATCGGGCACTCGCAATCGGATGAAACTGTTGTTCCGACAGAGGACGCTGCCGGTTGAACCGGCGGTGGCCCCCCCGACGACGCAGCCGACAGGGAAGTTCATGGCGACGAGCGCCCTTGGGTTCCCGCCATTACTGCGCGGCGGCTCTTTGCTGCTCCTGGAACGACGACTGTCGCTTTCTGCGCCGTGATCTTCGCGAGTTCCTATCGGGGCTCGGGGCGTATCCGGAATGCTGCGCTATCGTGCCGCGACTTGTTGTTCGTTGAGATTTTCCATGGCCGCGCAGGTGACACTGATCCAATTTGTTCGAGAGTGGGGCTTGCGCCTGGAAGTTGACCAAGAGAGCTTTGACCTAACAACAGAAAGCCGCCGCAACAGGCAAGGCAATGCGCCCGCGGTAATGTCCGCAAATCTTCGCGCATAGGATACGTCGAAGCGGACGTGGGTCACGTGCCCCGACCATCGTCTGAAGGTGTCTCTGGGGGGACAGACATTCTTGATCAACGAACCGGTATCGGACCCGTTGTGGCCAGCGAGAGATTCGCTTGCTCGCCCCCCCTTGCGCCGTGAACAATATTTCAGATTCATGGGGCCTTTCGAGAAGAGGTTTCTCGAGTAACTCGAGTGCGTGAAGTCCGAACCTGATGTCGCGCCCGCGGCCGCGTGGTGGAGGGGCTCGTGGGCGCGGATTGACCAGTGCCCGCCCCCGGCAGTCTATGATTGGCCTGGAGCGCGGGGCGAGGTTGCCGTGCATCCCGGCGGGTGGGCAGAATGGGAAGGAAGAGCATCTGCACTTAGAGGGGGCGCCGTTGCCTGCGCCTGCAGAACTGGCGCGGGCCGCGGGCTTTGCCCGTGGTCGGTCGCGCGCAGACGAGGAGACGTCAGCTCGGACACTTGCGACGCAAGCGGGTAATCCGCTCGTGGGCGTTGGTAAGTTTGAGGACCAGCCGCGTCGCGCCAGCCAGTCTGTCACCCAGCGAGCTGAGCTCATTCGATAACTCGGCAAGGGTGGGCCGTTGTCTTGGGGGCATGTTATTGGCGACGCTCGAGAGGTTCAACCTCGTGCGCGAATCTACTTCATGCCCCGTGACGAGGCCCGAAGCGATGATGAGAGCCTTCTCTTCCTTCGTATATTTCCTCCCAGCGCGACAACATATGCGAATGAGACAGTTGGATAAGATCTTCCAGAGTGGAAGAAGAAGGATATTCGTAGGCGGGATGGGCCCCAGAGTCAGCCGCTTTCGAATGTGAAAAAAAAAACCTGCAGCGGACATGTGCGTCATCTTCTCTGCCGAGCATGCCGCAGATGTGGCTTCCCTGTGTATGATGGAGTGCGCGAAAGACACGGGCGCCGGTGAGGAGAAAAAGGGGGCCTCGAAGTTTCTCATGCAGTGTGTCGACCATGCCAGGATAACGATTTCTTATTCGATTCCCCTGTGAGTTTCGGTTCTACTGAGTGCTTGCGATCATCGGGGATGTCATCGCGACAAATTTCGGGTCGGGTCGCTATGTGGCGTCCCCTGAGGGGGATGTTGAGCAGGAGGTTCTGTTCGGTGTTGGACATTGTCCGAAACGCAGGGGGATCGACGCTAGGGCATTTCACCAAGAAATCAGAGCGACAGTGCAAAGTCCTGACTTGGTCGACTCGTGCATTAAGAATCTGGGGCGAGGACTCAGGTCCGAGGCGCGGTCTTTCGCTCCCGCGATGCGCGCGTGCGCTGCCGAATTCGGACCTCAGTTTGACTGGGCCGCGTGGGCGACGGGTGATAACGCCGCGCCGTGGGAACACCGCGTATGAGGAGAACACCGTCGCGATCGGTTTTTGTGTGATTCGCGAGTGCAAGAGTTCGGGGCCACTCATTGCCGGATTAGCCGATGATGTGGACAGGGTAGTACGCGATAATGACAGAAGGTCTCTTGCGGTAAAGATTGATATAGTGAGCGCGGCGGGCGCGCGATGCGCTGCGGGCTCAGCCGGTGATGCTCCTTCGGCGGTTAACCCCGGCCAGTCCAGTGCGCCTGTGCTGGGCTCCGCCGCTGACTCTGTCAGCGGTGGCGCCTCTGCGTCAGGTGGCGCCGTGCAAGCCGATGACATCCAGGGTGCGGCTGCCGGTTCAATCGGCGGTGGCTAGTCCTGGTGCGACATCTCAGAATCATCGGCTCTGGAGTTGCCCGCGCCGCCGCCGCCGCCGCCTGCTCGCCGAGAGCCCGCGACGACATGGCCCGCTCCTGCTGGGGGGGGCATGCCGCCTCCGCCGAAGGCGTCGCGGTTGCGATGTGCAAGTTGGTCATGTGACAGTCTCAGTGGAAGGTCCGGCTACCGCCGGCGCCTCGGTTGTCCCAGCGGCCCAGAGGCAGGTTGGTGGATGCGTCTGGAGAGGATGTGATAACGAAGAGACTGTAAATTGTTGTGCAAACCAGCGTTGCCATGCTTGAACTGGATCTTGGGCTTATAATCAGAAGCGCAGTGAATGACAGCGCTGATGCCGTTGTGATCATGTTTTCTGTTGTTGAAGTTTCCCTCGGAGGGGCAAGGGGGGGGATGGGATCAAAGGGCAAATGTGATATCGCGTGCAATTTGGAAACGGGTTGTTGATCGAGATAATCTCGATGATTGCTGATGCGTGAGGAGGGGCGTGCGGTCGAATCGTTCGTCTCCGTTGAAGAGATGTGCGGGGCCGCGACGATGCGCGGTTTAACCGTGCATTGCTCGGCGGTGACATGATGAAGAAGGTCGGGAATAATCGCCTGATCCTGTGCGTCATGCTGAGCTGGCGCGCTGTATTATGTGTGGGGTGCGTCAGTCTGCTTCGGCCCGCTGCGAGGATTTGCCGGGAGTAGTTGCGATCCCGCTCCGTGCGCTGCAAGATTTTTTCTGGGGTTGGCGCCGGGGGGGCCAAGGTGCCCGGAGATTGCAAGAAACCTGGCAACGCCGAAGGGAGCTTTTGTTTGACCTGCGCATCCCACCGCGGGGGGAGTGAGTTCGCGCAGCTCCCTCCTTGCCGCTGACTGCCTGTTGACCATCGCCAGTGACTGCGGCCGTGTGCCGCAGCTGTTTGGGCTGCGAGGCTGTGAAAAAGGAACGGTGAAAAAGGGGCGTGCATCTAATTACATATCGTCACTTCTCGTAGCTACTGCTTAACGGAATATAAAAACATCGGTGTCAGCTACGAGTGCTCAAACCACTGGGGGTGGGTATCATAATGCCAACACAAGACAACAGTACATGCCATTGAAATTTGTCAGGCTCCGTTGGAGTTCTTGCGAATCACTAGACGGGAGGACGAGAGGATGGGAGGGTGGCGAGGGGAGGGGAGGAGGCACGTTGGGTGCGCTCGCGTCATATCTGGCGTCCTACCCCTCCCTCCCGTCCGTTACCGTGGCATAGATCTCCTCTTTATTCGCACAGTCGGATGTCGTAGCACGGCATCACATTACATGGCATACGGTGGTGTTGAAGATCGACGCGTAGCCTGGCGCCCCAAAGTGGGGGGGGGGGGCTTCTGCGGCCCAAGAAATTAACGAATCGGCACCGAATGTGTAATCACTTCCGATGGTTGCTTCGGGGGGCCATTTTCTACTTGTGGGGTCCTATGTGGAAAGACCGAAAACCATGCCGTGACATGGCGCTGGAAATAATGACGCCAGCGCTGCAGCGGGAGCGCGATTCGGAACGAGCGGAAGTGCGACAATAAGGCCAGCGTTGCAGCGGGAGCGTGATTCGGAACGAGCAGAAGCGCGGAAATGAAGCCAGCGCTGCATCGGAACACTATTCGGAACGAGCGGAAGCCCGAAAATGAGGTCAGCGCCTCAGCGAGAGCAGCATTTTGAAACTCAAAACGAAACCCAATTCGCCTACATCCGATGTGGAACAAAGACAATACGCGAGGGGGGGCCGAACACTCCGAGACATCTTCCGCCACAGACTCTGGGGAGAGAGGAGAGTAGTATTCATCTTGAGTAATTCTGGAGGGGGGGTGATGATGATGATGATGAGGATGATGATGACGATGGTGATGATGACGATGAAGGTGATGAGTATACTGCTGCTGATGATGACGATGATGATAATGGTGGTGATGATGGTGATGATGATGACGATGACAGTGACGATGACCGTGACGATGACGATGACGATGGTGATGACGATGATGATGATGATGCTGATGATGCTGGTGATTATGATGATAAGGAAAAGGAAAAAGAGGGGGCTGATCATGATGATGGTGATGATGGTGATGATGATGATGATGATGATGATGATGATGATGCTGCTGCTGCTGCTGGTGATTATGATGATAAGGAAAAGGAAGAAGAGGGGGCTGATCATGATGATGGTGATGATGGTGATGATGATGATGAGGATGAGGAGGAGGAGGAGGAAGAGGAGGTGGAGGAAAAGGAGGAGGAGGAGGAGGAAAAGGATGATGATGATGAGGAGGAGGCGGAAGAGGAGGAGGAAGAGGAGGAGGAGGCGGAGGAGGCGAGGAGGAGGAGGAGGAGGAGGCGATGGAGGTGGAGGAGGAGGAACATGATGCTCTTGTCGTCGTTGTCGTCGTCGTCGTCGTCATCGTTTTTGTCGTCGTCGTCGTCGTCGTCGCCCCGCGCGGCGGACGGCATTCCCGCGGCGCGCGCGCGCGGTGCCAGGTGGGGTTCGGGCGAGTGCGCGCTCTGTGGGGTCCGGCTGAAAAATGCCGGCGCCCTGGAGCCTTGATCGGGTCGGGAGGGAGGGAGGGACGAGGGAGGAGGAGAGGAGGAGGAGGAGGAGGAGGAGGAGGAGGAGGAGGAAGGAGAGGAGGAGGGAGGAGGAGGAGGAGGAGGAGGGGGAGGAGGAGGGGGAGGAGGAAGAGGAGGATTAGGAGGGAGGAGGAGGAGGACTAGGAGGGAGGAGGAGAGGAGGAGGAGGAGGAGGAGGAGGAGGAGAGGAGGAGGAGGAGGAAGGAGGGGGGGGTGGAAGAGGGGGTGGGGCAGGAGGGAGCATGATGAGGAGGGGGGGAGGGAGGGAGGAGGGAGGGAAGGCGGGC
Source organism: Prorocentrum cordatum (assembly GCA_963575745.1). NCBI lineage: Eukaryota > Dinophyceae > Prorocentrales > Prorocentraceae > Prorocentrum > Prorocentrum cordatum. The sequence goes on from CAUYUJ010009109.1 coordinate 26,352, forward strand.
GGGAGGGAGGGAGGGCGACAAGGAATCGGCCGACTTTGGCTGGCTCCGTCCAAGGATTGGGCGTGCGACCGCGCTGAAACTGCGAGCCCTGCTGGCCGAGCTGGAGGCGGCCATCGTGCGCGGCTCGGCGCAGCAGGTCTTCGCGGCGCTGGGAAGCAGCCCAGTCCAGACGCTGGGGTGGCCCGCCCAACGCGCTGCCCAGCTGGCGCGGCAGCGGCGCCGCGTGGCGGAGCGGCAGGGGGCCCCTGGCAACTGGCTCGCGGACGACGCTCGTCGGTGAGTGCGGAGCGCGACGGATGTAGGGTGAGAGACGGGACACTGGCGCGCAGGGCTGCTCGAGGATGAGGAAATAGGTGGAAGGAGACAAGAGTAGGAGGAGGATGAGAGGATGATGATGGTGGTGGTGGTGATGATGTCGATGATGATGATGATGATGATGATGATGATGATGATGATGATGATGATGATGATGATGCTGATGATGAACATGATGATGAACATGAGGATGCAGATGATAGTGATGATGCTGATGATGCTGATGATGCTGATGATGATGATGGTGATGATGATGGTGATGGTGATGGTGATGGTGATGGTGATGGTGATGGTGATGATCAAGATTATGATGATGAGGAGGAGGAGTAGGATGATGCTGTTGCTGATGATGATGATGGTGGTGGTGGTGATGATGATGGTGGTGGTGATGATGATGCTGATGATGATGATGATGATGATGATGATGATGATGATGATGATGATGATGATGCTGATGCTAATCCTTGCTGATGTGCTGCTGATTGGGTGCAGTCTCTGTCTTCACTCTTGGCTGCTTCGAGCTTGAGTCTGCAGGAAGTCTCAGGCGGGGAGCACGTCTGTAGGTGAATTTCGAGGAAGTCTCAGGCGGGAGCCCCGTCCCTATGGGCCCCGCAGCCCGTGTTATTACTCCGAGCGGGCCATCGGGTTTTTGTAATTGTCGTCACTCTCGGGCTCTTGAGGTATGGTTATGAAGGACGTCTCGAGCGGGAGCCCCGTGTGTGAGTGAATGGCGAGAAAGTCTCGAGCGGCAGCCACGCGCCTCGTTTGTGAAAGAACCGCGAGGGAGTCGTGAGCCGGAGCTTTTTCTTTATGGGGCTTTGACAGACACAGCTTTGACGCCCACGTTTCCACGAGGTCTAGGTGGCGGAAAACAAAGGTCGACAGGCTGTGAAGAGCATGCCGCAACACTGAAGTGGTAGGCGACGTGCTACAGTGAACCGGAGGCACTGACGACGACGGTGGGGCTGAGGCGCGGGCCAGGAGTGTGCTCATGGTCGGGTCCAGCGAGCATGAGTTCACGTGTCGGTGGTTTGGGGTGCCTGTCGTGCGCCGCTTGGGTTGGGTCTCACCCTGATGCACGCGTCCTACCAGGATTCCGCGCTTTCGCAGGGTCAGACGCTGCGCAAAGGCGTCGCCATCGATTGCGCAAGGGATGAGGACTTTGGTCGCGCGGGCACATCGGACAAGCAGTGGTGGCTGCCCCTCTACATCATTGTCCAGCGCCGGGTGCGGATCATGCTGACCCTGCGGCCGCCCACGCGAGAGTTGCTGGAACGCGGGCCGCCAGCTTCCCCGCGGTGGGCGCCTGAGGAGTTCGACGAGAGAGCGGGGGGCTCCAGGGTGAGGCGGAGCCACTCGCAGCAGAGCTGGGCTTCGCGTTGCCCCCCGCCTGACCGCGGCCGCGACTAGCTCGAGACCTCCGGGTTCTCCCACCGGCTTGCTCCCGCGCCCCAGCGGCTGGCGGGGTAGTCCCGACGGCCTGGCCCGCGGGGTTTCCCCAGCGGCTTCGCGATTTGGCCATCGGAAAACGCGCCCATGCGGGCCGTGCCAGCAACACCGCCGACGAACATCGACTTGGGTGCCCTTGCCAAAGGGGCGCGGGGGAGGCGGATGGGGGAGAAAAGTGAGGAAGACGAGGAGGAGGCAGATCAAAGGGCGAAGGACAAGGGCGATGAAGAGACGGGAAGAGAGCCTGTGAGATCACAGGGGCGACGATCAGTGTTACTTCCGTGCTATTCGGGGCAATTGTCATGTGGTTTTGCATTCGAAATAACGTTCTGTTGTTCGATATGGGGTCTTGAAGTCCAGCCCCTTATCACAGAGTCAGTTTTCATCCCGAGCTGTTTTTTGAGGTTCCCGGGACCCTCGAAGGCCCCTGGGGGCCGGGAGCAATCAAACAATAGCCTCCGTGCTTTTTTTGTCGCGTTTCGCTGAACATATTCTGATACTGGTAAACAGAAACACAAGAATGTCCCGCGCGGGGGACGGGGAGGCCGAGACCGCCCAGTTCGGCAGCCGTTTTGTCTGTGATTTCTTCGCAGTTTATTCAGAAATCGCGCTCTCGCTTCTGTGCCGGCTACCACACGGGCGCCTTTCCTAGTGTCTTGAGATCCGACGTCGCGTAGAAAATGACACGCCGTCGAAAATCACGAATGGAACCCTGGACCTAATGTTTCTGCGCCGTTCTTCGAGCCCGATCGATCTGTGAGGGCCCCAGGGCTCGAAACCTGGCGAAAACGCCTGGCGAAAAGTTGAGACGCCAGGATTTCACGTTAAGGTGCTTTGCGGGGGGTAGTTTCGCGGCACGAACAAGTCGTCTGGGCATTCACTGTCCCGGGGATCGTTGCTTGATATCCGGCCCTGAACCAATTTTTCCGGGTCGGTTTTGGACGTCGCCGCGGCGACCGCGGCGGCCACAAATCGGGGCAAGGTTTTTGTCAATGGGTGGCGTGCGCCTCCCCCGGCCCCCCCCAGTCAGGCATAAGAACGCGGATTATAACCAACCCTACGGCGACAGAGAGTTATCAGTCTATGTCCAACGTGCTTCGTCGTGTTTTTGTTTGTGGTCGATTTGCACGCAACCGTGATAGGGTCTGCCCGCCCGACCCGCCGGTCGGGCCCGCCCGCCCGACACGCCTGCCAGCGAAGACGACCCTGTCGAAGACGATGGCCAGCGAAGCCGATCGCTGGCGAAGCCGACCGCTGGCAAAGCCGACTCCGGCGAAACCGACCGCTGGCGAAGATGACCGTCCGCGAAACCGATCCCTCCCGAAAACAACTCGTCGGCGGCGAGGAGTGCCCCGCCGCCCGAGGCCAGCGTCTACCAGGCACACCGCTACTCCGAGGGCCACCGGGCGCGGTTGCGCGCCGCGGAGGAGGGCGGCACCGGCGGCGCGTCCGACGGCGCCTTCCCCCAAGGGGCTCCGGCCTGCGCCCCTCCTCGAGATTGGAAGAGGAGGACGAGGAGGAGGCGGGGCAGGAAGAAAGGCAGGAGGAGGAAGAGGCAGAGCAGGAGGAGGAGGAGGAGGGGGAGGAGGAGGAGGAGGAGGAGGAGGAGGAGGAGGAGGAGGAGGAGGAAGAGGAACAGGAAGAGGAGGAGGAGGAGGAGGAGGAGGAGGAGGCGGAGAAAAAGCAGGAGCAGGAGCATGATGATGATGATGATGATGATGATGATGATGATGATGATGATGATGGTGGTGGTGGTGGTGGTGATGGTGATGGTGATGGTGATGGTGATGGTAATGGTGATGGTGATGCTGATGCTGATGCTGATGATGGTGATAATGATGGTGCTGATGCTGATGATGATGATGATGATGATGATGATGATGGTGGTGGTGGTGGTGATGGTGATGTGATGATGATGATGATGTGATGGTGATGATGATGATGATGATGATGATGATGATGATGATGATGATGATGATGATGATGATGATGATGATGATGATGGTGGTGGTGGTGGTGGTGGTGGTGGTGGTGAGGATGAGGAGGGGGAGGAAAATAAGCCTCCCTCCAAGCTCCCTCGTCATATGCACCAACGAGGATCTTTTTTCACTGAAGGAAGTGCCCCGTTGGAAAACAACCGTTTGAAAATTCTTAACTCTGCCAGAACACCATTTCTGGGACTTCAACGCCGCGAATCACCGTTACTGCTGCGTCTTTTGCGATTCTGATTCGGGCCATATTCACATTCTTGAGATTTCAACGCCACGAATCGTCGTAACTGTTGCGCCCTGGCAGTCCGACATCGTGCCAAAGCAGCATTTCTGTGACGTCAACCAGGAGAATTCTTGAAACGGCGGTGGACTCTTAAAACGAAGGTGCGCGGCGCTAAGGAGAGAGCCACATCTTGAAAAGGAGCCGCCCTTCATTCGCGAAACTGTTTCAACTTTTGAAGACGGATGTGCGCGGCGTTACGGCGAGAGCCACATTCTTGAGACCACCCGCCTTCCATTCGGGAAACTTTTTCATATCTTTGGGACGAAAGTGCACTGCGCTAACGCGAGAGCCACGGGGGGCTAGCTCCCGCGGGGCGGACAAAAAGGGAGGGGGGGGGGGCGGGGGCTTCGGTCAGGGGAGGTCAAGGGGAAGGGGGGTAGCCAAGGGCCCCCCCTGGCCTTTGCTCCGGCCCTGCGGGCGCGCTCTCTCGCGCCTCTGAGCCCTTCCCGTGCCTCGCGAGATCGGTCGCGTTGGCGAGCATTGCGTCTCAGTCTCCTGCGCGCCTCGCAACCGCGAGACGCATGTCCGGCGGTGCGCGTGCGGTAGGTCGCGTCGTGTCGACGGGCGGCGACCCCGCCGCCGGCTTTCGACGTCGAACGCTGCCAGCGAGCCAGAATCGGCTTGTCTTCGAACGACCCAGCATTTCTGAAACGGCTGATTCCTCAAGGTGGAACGATCCCCGCGGTGTCAAAAACCAACGCCGAAGTCGTCGCGACACGAACCTGCCGTACCAGCATAGAGC
>CAUYUJ010009110.1:0-15000 GCA_963575745.1 Prorocentrum cordatum
CCTCCTCCTCCTCCTCCTCCTCCTCCTCCTCTTCCTCCTCCTCCTCGAGCATTCAACGAGATGGGAAGGGGTAGGGTACCACTTGTGGCACGAGCGCACCTAAGAGGCAACTGCTGGGACGTTGTCAACGGAATGATTAAAGAGGATTGAGCCCCATTGGGGGGCTGTTACGCCAGAGTGGGCCTCGGCTCAAGCGGGATTAAGCCGAATTAAGCGGGACTAAGCGGGATCAGGCCGGAAAAAAACAGGATTACCCTGCGACGTACCCAACCCACGTGCATCAAGTGGCAAGAGGAGTAGGCCAACATTAGCAGGAACAACGATAATGTAGGCGATGTGAACTGCTGTGCAAACTACATGGGATGCGCACGCATTGCACGGCTCACAGGACGACGATCGAAAGAACGAGGATTAAAGCCCCAGGCTCGCGTATGACGTCACTCCGCTGGGCCACCCAGCAGCCCTCGAAAGTGGTGACAGCTTCGCAGATCGCAGCTCCCCAAGGAGGGCGAGGTCTAATCTGAATCCGAATATGTCCCCACTCCGCTGGGCCCTCCAGCAGCCCTCGAAAGTGGCGACAATTTCGCAGATCGCAGCCCTTCGGGGATGGCGAAGTCGAGCCTGAGTCTGCGTAGGACCCACTCCGCTTCTCCCCCAGCAGCCATCGAAAGCGGCGACGGTTTCGCAAATCGCAGTCCCCCAGGAATGGTGAGGTCGAATCTGAGTACCCCACTCCGCTGCCCCCCCCAGCAGCCCTCGAAACTGGCGACAACTTCGCAAATCGCAGCCCCCCCCCCAGCGATGGCGAGGTCTAATCTGAGTCCCCGTGGTGCCTCACTCCGCTGGTCACCCCAGCAGCCCTCGGAAGTGGCGACAATTTCAGAGATCGCAGCCCCCCAGGGATGGCGAGGTCTAATCTGAGTCCCCGTGGGGCCTCACTCCGATGGGCCCCCCAGCAGCCCTCGAAAGTGGCGACGGTTTCACATCACAGATCGCAGCCCCCCAGGGATGGCAAGATCTAATCTGAGTCCCTGTGGTGCCTCACTCCGCTGGGCCCCCCAGCAGCCCTCGAAAGTGGCGACAGTTTCACAGATCGCAGCCCCCCCAGGGATGGCGAGGTCTAATCGGAGTCCCCGTCCCCGTGGTGCCTCACTCCGCTGGACCCACCAGCAGTCCTCGAAAGTGGCGACAGTTTCACAGATCGCAGCCCCCACAGATGGCGAGGTCTAATCTGAATCCCCGTGGTGCCTCACTCCGCTGGCCCACCAGCAGCCCTCGAAAGTGGCGACAGTTTCACAGATCGCAGCCCCCCACAGATGGCGAGGTCTAATCTGAATCCCCGTGGTGCCTCACTCCGCTGGACCCACCAGCAGCCCTCGAAAGTGGTGACAGTTTCACAGATCGCAGCCACCCCCAGAGATGGCGAGGTCTAATCTGAGTCCCCGTGGTGCCTCACTCCGCTGGACCCACCAGCAGCCCTCGAAAGTGGCGACAGTTTCACAGATCGCAGCCCCCACAGATGGCGAGGTCTAATCTGAATCCCCGTGGTGCCTCACTCCGCTGGACCCACCAGCAGCCCTCGAAAGTGGCGACAGTTTCACAGATCGCAGCCCCCCCAGGGATGGCGAGGTCTAATCTGAATCCCCGTGGTGCCTCACTCCGCTGGACCCACCAGCAGCCCTCGAAAGTGGCGACAGTTTCACAGATCGCAGCCCCCCACAGATGGCGAGGTCTAATCTGAATCCCCGTGGTGCCTTACTCCGCTGGACCCACCAGCAGCCCTCGAAAGTGGCGACAGTTTCACAGATCGCAGCCCCCCCCCAGAGATGGCGAGGTCTAATCTGAATCCCCGTGGTGCCTCACTCCGCTGGACCCACCAGCAGCCCTCAAAAGTGGCGACGGTTTCACAGATCGCAGCCCCCCAGCCCCCCGGGATGGCCAGGTCTAATCTGAATCCCCGTGGTGCCTCACTCCACTGGAGCCACCAGCAGCCCTCGAAAGTGGCGACGGTTTCACAGATCGCAGCCACCCCCAGAGATGGCGAGGTCTAATCTGAGTCCCCGTGGTGCCTCACTCCGCTGGACCCACCAGCAGACCTCGAAAGTGGCGACAGTTTTACAGATCGCAGCCCCCCAGCGATGGCGAGGTCAAATCTGAGTCCCCGTAAGACGTCACTCCGCTGGACCCACCAGCAGCCCTCGAAAGTGGCGACAGTTTCACAGATCGCAGCCCCCCAGGGATGCAAGAGAAAAGAGGAGGAGGAGGAGAAGGGAGGAGAGGAGGGGGACGGGAAGGAGGAGAAGGGAAGACTCGACCGCAGTGCTCTATTCAAAACGAGTACCCAACGCAGGAGGGTTGGGAATTAAGCGGGAATAGGCCGGATTTAGCGGGATTTCGGACCAGGGCTAAATCAGAATTTGACCTCCCAGGAGTTGCGTCCGAAGGTTCGGGCTCCGGCAGTCCACGACCCTCCTTCTCTTCGGGACGGCGGCAGAGCCGCGCCGACCGGGTCGTCGGCGCCGTCCTGAACGTCCTCCCCCCCTCGGCCCGCCTGACCGGTCCACCCACCAAAACCTCCCGACTTGGGCGTGGCTTCATGGGGGGGTCACAAATGGGGGGGTCAGAAAAGGTCCCCTTTCGTGCCCCTTTCGGGCCCCTCCGGACCCCCAGGGGGCTCGTTTAGGTACCGTTTGGGTACCTTTTCGGACCACGCTCGCCACCCCCCCATTTATGACCCCCCCATTACGCAGCGCCCAACCGACAGCAAGCGCCCTCTGCTCCGGGTGCGCGGCGTCCCTGGATGTCCCGACGGCTTCCTCGTCCATCTTCGACCTCTGCGCGCCCTCGCCGGCGAGGGCGCGCAGAGGTCGAAGACAGAAGGCGCTCCTGCGAGGGCGCGGGCAAGACGGAGGCGGCCGACGGGGGAGCGCCCGAAGGGCCATTCAAAGGCCCAGAGAGACGCCAGGAAGTCTAAGTACACAGGCCCCCTGATTTCCCAGAGTTGTTGCACACTTCTTGGCTTTCCCTCCATGTCCTCTCCATTTCTCATGGCTGCCTATATCCTCGTCGCAATCAGCAATTATTTGTGTCTGTGCCTATTTTTCGTTCCCGAGGCGAAGGGAGGTGGCCGAAAGGGCGCGGCCGAGAGGGAGGCGGCCGAGAGGAGGCTCCAGAAGAGGGGTGGCCGATGCTGAGCAGGGACCAGCCATCCCAGCCTTCTCACAGGCCAACCACGACATGCAGGTTATCACAGAGAACGTTCTAACAACAAAACAATTTCAGCCAGCATGGACCCCAAACAACGATGCCTTGCAATCTTCGCGGCGCAATCGAGGTGGTGCAACAAATACGGTGCCATCGACGTGGCGGAATGCGGAATGCAGCAATGCAACGCAAGCCAAAACAATGCAAAGCAACGCAACCCAACGGGAAGCAACTAGGGGAACAAAAAGTGACATATACATAAAAGTTCGGAGGTCCGCGCGGATTTCTCGAATCAGCGCTGGACCCCCCTCCCTGGCGCGCGGAGCGCGCCAGGGGCGGCAACGGAGGCGCCGCGGGGGGGCCCCAGCGCCGATCCGAGAAATCCGCGCGGACCTCCGAGTTCTTACGTTTATGTCACTTCTTGCTCCCCTGTGGCCGCGGCAACCAGCGCAAATACACTGCGGCAACGGGCGGCGCCGAGCCGGCCGGAGGCCGCCACACGGGGGCCCAGAAGGCGACGGCGGCGACCTGTGGCGACGGGCGGCGCCGAGCTGGCAGGACCGCCACGGGGGCCCAGCGGCGACGGCGGCGACGGGCGGCGACGAGGCGGCCAGACCGTTGCCGGGGCACAGTTGCCTTAGGATTGTAAGGTTCGCTGCCCTGTGTTGTCTAGAAGTCTGCTAGCGCTCTAGAACGTCTCCGTCTCTCATCTTCACAGCCGTCATCATCGGCGTCCCTGTGACTGTCCGTGCATCGCGAGGTGCATCGTGAGATACCTGCCGAGACGACGGGATGGGCGCAGGGATGATACGGGGTGAGATAGGGGATGGGCGCGAGGACGCAAGGGGGGTAATTCGGGGGACGCCACGCGGAGGCCACAACACTGGCAGCGAACCTTGCAACCTTAGAACGCACGCAGACAAAAACCCAAGTGCAAGTTCTGTTCGGAGAATACTCTTGGAACATGACTCTTTCATCACAAGCCCCCCCGTCGGCTCGAGAGCCCTGGGAGGAGCTGAACACCCTCCGGCTTGCGAACTGCAGCGCCTGACCAAGAGCCGAAGGGTAAGCAAACCTCTAATGGCTGCGCCCGGCCGACCTCTGGCGGGCGCGTGCAAGGCGACGACGCTGCAATGCAGGAAGGAAAAGGAGGAGGAGGAGGAGCAGGAGGAGGACAAGGAAGAGGAGGAGGAGGGGAAGGTGGACGAGGAGGAGGAGGAGAAGGAGGAGGAGGAGGAGGAGGACGGGGGATGAGCCTAAAAATGCAGACAGGCCAGCACACCCAAAATAGACCAGCTGCGGTTTGTTGGCGCTGGCCAGGGTGCACGGACCCAGCCAAAGCAGAAATGATTCAAACTGTCCTGGCGAAAGACCCTACCATGTGCAATTGTGGATACCGTGGTGTGGCACCGCTGTCTGTGGACCTCCCTATGCGGCCACGACCCGTGCGAAGGGTGTGCCAAAATGGGGCGGCGCAGCCATGTAGACCCTGCCGCTAAGGCCTTCGGTGGAGCTCCCTATGGGGCCATGAACCGTGTGAGGGGTGCGCCAAAGTGGGGCGGCGCTGCCATGTGGACCCTGCTACTTCGGCCTTCCGTGGAGGTCCCTATGGGGCCACGAACCCTGTGATGGGTGCGCCAAAATGGGGCGGCGCTGCCGTATGGACCCTGCCACTGGGGCCTTCGGAGGGGTTCTCTATGGGGCCACGAACCGTGTGAAAGGTTCGCTGATATGGGGCGGCGCTGCCATGTGGACCCTGCTACTTCGGCCTTCCGTGGAGCTCCCACGGGGCCACGAACCGTTTGAGGGGTGCGCCAAATGAGGGCGGCGCTGCCATGTGGACCCTGCCGCTGGGGCCTTCGGTGGACCGGGTGCGCCGAAACCCAGACATGCGGAGGGCAGAGGCAACGGATTGGAGCAGGGAGGAGGCGGGAGGAAAGACGCGGGAGGAGAACGCGGGGCGCTGTCTCTTCAAAACGAGGACCCAACACCACCGGATGGTTGGGAGCAAGACTTTCTCAGCCAGCTCTGTTCTAAGAACACTTTGTTCAAAACACAAAATTCCTTAGAACTGGAGGCGGCTGTGGGTTCTGAACTGGATAAGTAAGGGCCCAGAAACTCGTTCAAGAGGGGAGGACGAGGCCAAATCCGCTCAAACAAAATCTCCAGACCCCTTCGGGAATCGATCTCGTAAAGCTCTGGATCCGTTTGTTCAGTCCCTGGCCCGAAAACGCCCCCTGGAAGCCGAACAAGGCGAAAAACGCACACACGCACACACACACACACACGCACACACACACACACACGCCTACCTTCCCGAACCGAGAACAGAGAACCTGGCAGCCCTTCCTGCTGGCCGGAACCAGTGCTGGGCCACCTCAGGCCCCCAGAAGGCTCCAACTCAGACCATTATTGAATGGGCCTGTGGGCAGGCCAAGGCGCATCGCCGCTGCTCGGCGATGGGGGCCGCGGCCGCGCGGCGCAACTGCGAGGCGTCCTCGAGGGCGCGACTGAGGTGGCGGCCGCAGCCGGCGAGGAGGAGAAGGGCACTGGCGACGACGACCACGGCGACAACTACGACGACGACGATGACGACAACGACGGCGACGACGACGACAAAACCGCGACGGGCAAGCGCGAGGGCGGCGGCGCACGGCGCGCGGCCTCCGCCAGCGCGCTTTCCAGGAGCTCGCGCTGGCCGCTGCCCACCGCCTCTTGCATGGAACGTGGCACTGAGCATCGTGCACGGTCGAAGAGTCAGAAGACCAGCAATGTTGGAATAAACCCTCCCCCCAAGCTCCGTGTTAACAGGCCGCTGCAACGGTCCATTTCAAAAGAGTGACCTGCCTCGTTGGAAGACAACCGTTTGAAGACCCTGAAGCATGCCAAAACATTGTTCTCGTATCCCAATGCCACGGATGGAACCTGACTGTTGCTTCTTGACAATCCTGACTCGTGCCAGAACGCCATTCCTGGAACCTCAACTCCGGGAGTCATCTAAACTGTTGCGCCCTCAAAATCGTGACTCCTTCCACAGCACAATTTCTGTTACGTCGATCATGGGAGCCCGTAAAACTTCTACAATGTTCTATCCAGAATGTGCGCAGAGCTAAGGCGGGAACCACCTTTTGAAAAAGAAGCGCCATCGATCCGTGAAGCTCTTGCAAATGTTGAAAACGAATGTACGCGGCGCTGATGCGAGAACCCCATTTTGAAAACGGCCCGCCCTCAATCCGTGAAACTCTTGCAAAGGTTGACAAACATGTGCGCGGCGCTTAGGCGAGAACCACATTTTGAAAACGGCCCGCCCTCAATCCGTGAAGATCCTGCAAGTCTTCAAAACGAATGTGCGCGGCGCTGAAGAGAGAACCACATTTTGAACACGATCCGCCCTCAATCCGTGAAGCCCTTGCAACCTTATAAATCGAACGTGCGCGGCGCTAATGCGAGAGCTGCATTTTGAAAACGGCCCGCCCTCAATCCGTGAAACTCTTGCACGAATTGAAAAAAACAAATGTGCGCGGCGCTAAAACGAGAAACACATTTTGAAAACGGGCCGCCCTCAATCCGTGAAGCTCTTGAAAACTGTTTACACGAATGTGCGCGGCGCTAAAGCGAGAACCACATGTTGAAAACGATCCACCCTCAATCCGTGAAACCCTTGCAACGTTTTTAAATCGAACGTGGGCGGCGCTACAGCGAGAACCCCATTTTGAAAACGGCCCGCCCTCAATCCGTGAAACTCTTACAAACATTGAAAAAAACGAATATGCGCGGCGCTAAAAGCGAGAACCACATTTTGAAAACGGCCCGCCCTCAATCCGTGAAACTCTTGAAATTTGTTGAAACGATTTGGCGCGGCGCGAAAGCGAGAACCACATGTTGAAAACGATCCACCCTCCATCCGTGAAGCCCTTGCAACGTTTTTAAATCGAACGTGGGCGGCGCTACAGCGAGAGCCCCATTTTGGAAACGGCCCGCCCTCAATCCGCGAAACACTGCAAATTCTGCTAACGCGAGAGCCACACTTTGAAAACCACCCGCCCTCCATCTGTGAAGCTGTTGTCAACGCTTAAGCTCCAGGGTCAAAAATGGTGCGGCAGTCTCAGGCGAAACGCCAGGCCCGCCCGAAAAACTGGCCTCGGGGTGCGACACGGAGGAGTTATTTATAAGGAGAAGGAATGGAGGAGGAGGAGGAGGAAGAAGAAGACCTCCTCATCCTCACTCCTCCTCCGTCCTACATATGGTAGGGGTGGTGGAAATTCTGCCAATCAAGAAGGAGAAGGCACTCTCAGAAGGCGGCGGGACTTCTCAGAAGCCCTCGCGGCTTCCGAGAGAAGTTCTGTTTTTCCCGAAGCGAGTTGGGCGAGAACTGGCGGAGCGACACTTTTTTTACCATCCAGAGAAGCCCAGCGGCGAAGGGTCAGGGGGAAAGACAGACGAGGAGACGACATGACGGAGGGCGCGAGGGTGGAAGGGAAGGGGGGGGAAGGAGGGAGAGGGAGGGCGAGCGAGCCGGGGCGCGCGCTCAGCGCTGCCGGGGCCCGCGCAGCCCCCGGCGGCAGCCGGTAGGGCCGGGGCAGCCGCGCCGGCGGCGCGCTGGCCGAAAGTTCCCGACGCTGACCCATTCCTATCCCCATGGGCATGGCCTGGGCTCCACTGGCCGACCTACCCTGGTTCGCGGGGCCCATCTCCGTCTTGGGGGGGGTTGGTCTGGCAGGGCTGAGATGACATGGCCATGTGGGGATGTGGATCCGATAAGCGATGCGCAGGCACGCATCAACCGAGGAGGGGGCGTGCATCCATCTTCGCCGCCGTGGTCGTGGCCGTGGCGGCCGCCGCCGCCGCCATCATTGACCACCATCGGCATCGCCGCAGGCAGGATGGGCATGAAGCATGTCGTCCTAGTGGGCGTGCCCGTTGCCGCCGCCGCCGCCATCATTGACCACCTTCGGCATCGTCGCAGGCAGGATGGGGGGGGGAATCATGGGGAGTGCTATGTAGGACGAGGACGAGGAGTTCACGTGGCCTTTGAGGACGAAGGGGGGCAGAACAGGAGGGCTATGTAGGACGAGGACGAGGAGTCATGGGGCGGGCTATGTAGGACGAGGATGAGGAGTCGACGTGGCCTTTGAGGGCGAAGGGGGGCAGAACAGGAGGCGGCTCGGGAGGGAGCGGAGGGGGAGGAAGAGGAGGACGATGAAGACGACGAGGATGAGGATAGAAGCATGGGGAGAGTTAGCATCATGGGTCGAGGAGTACAAGAACGAGGAGCAGGAGGAGGAGGAGGAGGAAGAGGAGGAGGAGGAGGAGGAGAGGGCTCCCACGCGAGGAAGAGAGGGGCCAGGAGGGGCACCCGGCGCATCCTGGCCCGAGGCGCGAGGCTCGGACGAGGTGGAGAGGGGCCGCGAGGGGCGGTGCCGAGAGCAGAAGGTGGGGGTCGTGCAGCCTGGGAGCTCTCTTGGCCCCCGCCATGCCGCACACCCCTACAGTGCGGGCGCGGCCGCCAGAAACCCTCGCGAGCAACCCCACCCTGAGAAAAACCGTGCGCGAGGTGCACCCGAGGGGAAAAACCCGGAGCACCCTGAACGCAGCAGCTCCTCCAACGGCTGCGGGAAGCCACCGCGCAGCGCGAGGAGCGACGAGACCCAGGCTACCCCCACGAAAAGCATATGGTCTCTTGATGCGCGCCCCCCCTCTGTACGTTTGGGAACGTCTGCTCCTCGTGCTGATTCCCTTCGCGCGCCGGCGCCCTCCTGCTGGTCCAAGGGCTCCGGCTGTTCGAGGCGGCCGCGCCGCACGGGCCTGCCTTGCGGCCTCGTCTGCAGCCCGGCCCGCTGTCGGCGCTGGCCAGGCTCGCTGCGAGTCCGGACGGGTGCCGCCCTCGTGTGAGGTCGCGCGGGCTCGGTGCGTTGGCCTGCCGGGCGTGCAGGCCCATCATCAGTCGGGGCTGCCCACCTGCCCCTCCCCGCTCCTCCATCTCCTCCCCCTCTCCTCTCTCCGTCTCTCCTCCACCCCCTGCTCTTCATCCACACCAAACCCCACTCCCCCGCCTCATGTTCCTTCCCCTCGACTCGTCCTCTTCCTCCTCCTAATCCTCCTCCTCGTCGTCGTCCTCCTTCTCCTCCTCCTCCGCCTCATCCTCCTCCTCTTCCTCCTCCTCCTCCTCCACCACCTCCCTCCAACCCCTTCCTGCCCCTCCTCATGGATACGTCCTCCTCGCCTGACCACCAGACGTGTCGGTTGGGCGGGTCGGACATTTCGCCTAAGACCCCCCAAGTTTATGATCCCCGAAGCCTTAGCGCCGTGCAAACTTACTCAGATGGAATGGGAGTCGAATGTGGCCTTCGCCGTAGGGCCGTGCACACTTGTCCTGGAAACTTCCAACGGTTACACGATTGTAGATTGGGTCGTGTTCAAATTGAGGTTCTTACGTTAGAGCCACGCGCATTCGCTTGAAGCGCTTGTAACAATTACGTTCACGGATGGAAAGAAGTCGTTCCAAAATGTGGCTGTCGCCTTCGCGCCGCGCGCAATCGTCTGAAAGGGGCTGGTTTTCAAAATGTGGCTCTCATTCAACGCCGTCGTCCTAACAGCTGTCAGCACGTACGCGGGAAGGGTGCGGCCACAGATTGAGGGAGGACGTTTCCAATATGTGGCTCTCGCATCAGGAGCGCGCACAGGCACCTTCAAAGCTACAGGAGCTAAGACACGGATGGAGGGCCCGCTTCCAAGCATTTGTTCCATACTCCCTTAATTCTTATTTCAGACATCCACCACCATGCCCTGAGGCACGAATGAAGTGCCTTCAATTCCCTTCGGATTCTCTGTATTATGATAAAGAAATACTCTTTTCAAGAGGTCCACAACACGGATTTCCGGGCGATCCCAGGCGCTCCCAAGCGTTCCCCGGGGCCACCGCGTGACTTTCCGAGAGGCAAAGAGCGCGTTGTTCGGGACATACATGTCCAACATGGTTCCACAAAACTCCGGGTCCTGGATCCCTCTTGGGCGCCTCTTGAGCCATCTTGGGAACCCTGGAAGAAGGCCCAAAGGCCCAGAGATTAGAAAACCGCTGTGCTCATGTATATATATATATAGAGAGAGAGAGAGAGAATTAACGCATTGCTGCCGTTTCGGTCTTCGGAGCGACCAAGACGCCCCAAGAAACGCCCAATATCGCCCTAACACGACATAGGAACACCAAGTTATTCCCAAGCCTCCGTTGTTGGGTTCTCGTTTTAGATAGAGCGCAGTGGTCGCGTCCGTCCTTCCATCCCGCCTCCCAGCTTCCGTCGCCACTTTCGAGGACTGCTAGGGGGGCCCAGCGGAGTGGCGTCCTACGCAGACCACAGCTGGACCTCACCGTCGCAGGGAGGCTGTGATACTTTCGAGGGCCGCTTGGAGGTGCAGCAGAGTGACGTCCTACGCAGATCAGAGCGGGACCTCGCCGTCGCTGGGGGGATGCGAACTGCCAAGTCGGCTTCCGACGGCGTCAGATGGGCCAGGAACGCCCTAAGAGGGCCAGGGAAGCACCCAAGAAGCCCCCAAAGGCCCCCAAACGCCCCGAAGATGCAAGAGGATGGCCTCAAGAGGTCTCCAAGAGGCCCATGGGAAACTCCCAGGAGTCCCCAAGAATGCCTCAGGATCCTCCTCCTCTTGAATGTTCCTCCCCTCTCTTCATCTTCATCGCTCTCCTCCACGGGTTCCCGAAGCGTGTCCACAACGGCTCGAGTAACACATGATCCGATAGCTTGTCCAAACTCTGGACACAAAACTCGGCCACACTGGACCGTCCAAACGGGCCGGGGGCGGCGGTCATTCGCCGTAGGCGTCTTCGATATAAAACTGCGCACCGATGATGGAGGGCGGCTCCGTAGCAAATCAGGGCTCACGCTGAAATGTTTCCTCGGGCTCTATGACCAAACCACTAAACTTGAAGAAAACTACATGGATTCCAGGTGGCTGTTCTTCCAAAGCGGGGCTCTCTGAACACTTCCCTGCTGGACTGTATCATCCTAACTCGTTACCGTTCTGACAGCTAGAAGCATTTATGACAGCTCCTTTTCAGGACGGGGCTCTTGCCAGAATTGCCAGAACACTGGCCCTCGTCTTCCCAGGGGGGACAGCTCCCGCAATGATAAAGGAACATTTCTAGGGACCTGGGAAAAGGGGACTTGGACGGGCGGGCGTATTGCAACATCGTCAATGCATCTTATGTTTGATCTGGTCCTCCTCCTCCCCAACCCCTTCCTCCTCATCCTCGCCGTCCTCCTCCGTCCTGGGATGGTATCTTGTTCACAGTGCCGGATATCTGCCCCGATAGGCATCAGATCAGATCCTCCTCCTCCACGTCCTCCTGCCCCTCACCTCCGAGTCCTCCTCATCCCCTCACCCTCCTCCTACCCCCGCCCCCTCCCCCTCCCCCCTCCCTTCCTTCTTTTATCCACAACTTATCCCTGTCGCACCCTGAGGTTTGTTGGTAGGGCGGGCCGGGCGCTTCGCCCGAGACATCCTCACCGCTTCTGATCCTTGAGCCGAGTAGCTGCAAAAACTTCGCGGATGGGGGCGGGGCGTTTTCAAACTGTGTCTCTCGCCGCTGCGCCGCGCGAGTGCCCAATATACATGTGCATCAGTTTCACGGATGGATGGCGGGTGTATTTCGAAATGTGGTTCTCGTCTCAGCGCCGCCACATTCGTCTCAAAACATCGCAAGGGCTTCACGGATGCACGGCGGGCCGTTTTCAAAAAGAGGCTCTCGCCTTTGCGCCGCACACACTCGTGTTCAACATGTGAGAAGGAAAACTCACAGATCAAGGGCAGCGCCTTTCCAAAATGCGACTCTTTCCTTATCGCCGCGCACTGTCGTCTTGACTAATCTGCAAGGGTTTCCGGATGGAGGCGGTTCCTCTTCAAAATGTGTTTCTCGCGGTAGACCCGCGCACATTCGTGTTAGAACATTGCAGAGCTTCACGGATGGAGGAAGCTTTGTACAAAAGGAAGCTCTCGCCGTAGCGCCGCGCACATTTGTTTCGAGGGGTGCGTCAACTTTAAGGATTATCATTGCTAGCGTTCCAAAGCGGTAGTGTTGGCACGATGACCGACTTTCAGGGCGCAGCTGTTGCAGTGATTCGCAGCGTTCGAATCCCAATAATGGTATTATGGCACGATTCAAGATCGTCAAGACGAAGCAGTAATGATAATTCGCGGAGTTGAGTCCCAGGAGTGGTATTCTAGCACAGTTCAGAATTTTCAACTGATTGTCTTCCAACGGGGCACTTCCCCCTGTGACAATTAATCTTCATGGGGGCAGACGCAAAAGGAACTGTGAAGGAGGGTCTACTGCAATATATATATATATATATATATATAGCTGGGTCCTGGGTTTGAGCTGGTCCTCCTCCCCCGCGTCCTTCCCCCCGTCCGCTGCCCCAGCCCCCTCCCCCTCCCACTCCTCCCCCCCAGCACCCGACCCGACCCAAAGACCGCCGAGCTCAAAACCCCCCAACCGTACGTACCCAGCCCAGATGGTCTGGTACCGGAAATTTTCGGTAGCGATTTCGACGCACCCCGAATTTCGGTAGCGACCGGATCTTCGTTTGAGCACGTTGAAATAGCGGATTTCAGAACGCTTTGATACCGGTATTGGGCGCTACATTTGGGTATTTCGGTAGCGACCGATCTCTGCGGAGCGCTACCGGAAATTTTCGGTAGCGGACCATCAGGGAGGGGGCTTCCCCGGGGCGCACCTCCTGCAGCAGCTGCTGCGCCCTCCGCTCCCGGCGCGGCGGCCTCGTCGGGCACACCGGCCGCCGCGGCGGCCGTCGGCCGTCGCCGGTCGTCGGTCGTGGATCGCCGGTGCCGCCGCCGTCGCCATCCTCGTCGGCGTTCTCGGCGTCGTCCTGGTCCTCGTCGTCCTCGTCCTCGTCCTCGTCCTCGTCATGCTCCTTCTCTTCCTCCTCCTCCACTTCCGTGTCCTACTCCCCCACCTCCTCCTCAGCCCTCATCTGTCCTACTCCCCCTATCTCCGCATCCAGAGGAAGAGAAGGCAAAGATGAAGAGGAAAAGGACGCTTTGACGTTTTCTGGGCTGCGTGCCAGTTACCCGGCAGCCGAGGCGGGCAATGCATGACTTTCTGTCGCGCGCGCACTGAGCGCATTTACCGCCGAGAGCCGCGGCCGAATTCGGCGCGGAACCTTCTGGGTTTCAGCAATACCCAACATTCGGCATCCCACAGGCGGCAAGTTGTTTCGCCATGTGCCATGTGCTCAAACTGAAATCAAAAAGAACTACATGCGGCGAGCTCCGCGCTAGAGCTCGTGGCGCTGCCCACGCCGAAGCCGTAGACCATAAAAGGGTACGGATTCGAGTCGATCTTCACCCATAGAGCCAATGCTGCCCCAAGTTTGCCTTCCCCGTCGCCCACCGCCGAACCTGGCCACGATGTGTGCCTCCAAATGCACTTGCAGGAACTTTCACGGGACGAGATTGATGGCGGCGATCTCACAGTCGCTGTAATGCGGCTGTTGCGGTGGCGTCGCAACCTTTGTTGCGCTCCCGGTTAATGTGCCGAGCCCAGTCTGCTCCGTCCGTTGCGTCGTTCACGCGCGCTCGGGCCAATGCTGGCGCCAGCGGTGGATTCTCCATGCACAAGCGCCTGTTGTACACAGCATGCGGGGGAACTTGCCGAGGACACGACTGCAGAGCAAGTCTCGATTGCCATCGGTCACGTTATTCACGTCAGCGCTGTTAGTGAACGAGCAACGACATATGTACATGTACGCCCTCCGCGATCTTGAATGCACGAACGTCCTCGTCCAAACGCCCTCCAAGGGAAGCTAACCGCGTACGTGTACATATGTTGCTGGCCTTTGAGTTAGGAACCCGCCCCGCCCTTCAAGCCAGCCTTCAGGAGCTGGTTGGGCAGCTCCCTCACGCCATTCAGGCCCTGCGGCAGAGGAGGTCAACGTGTTGCCACCGCGCTGGGCGCGCCCATCCTTGCCGATGCCGCCGTGGGGCCCCCTCCTCCCGCGCACGGGCACAGGCACTGCGACTCGTCCGCTGCCTAATCTCTTCTTCATTCCGCCCTGCGACCGCTGAGGTCTTCCTCGGGGAGCGTCCTGGTCGCATTCGTAATGACATCGCGTGCGCCACTCCCAACTCTCGGATCGTCTGGGGTTGCCCGCACGCCGCCGTCTTGCGCTTGACCTCCAGGAGCCGCTCGTGCATGTCCACTTCCTCTGACTAAGATCGTTCTGGCGCTCGTCGTCGATCGCCACATGAACCTGACGAGCCCCTCTCCACCCCGTCGCCCGCGCATCATCGCTGCACGGCGGAGCATGCTGCTCCGCGGATGCTCTGAGGCAATACTGCCGCCATGGCCCAGCGTCCGCAACCGTGCAGCAGCACGAGCTGCACATGTTGCTCATACCGCCCGACACGCTCAAACATGCCTCAGCGTCTTTTTTACCAGGGTTTTGCCGACCCCACCAAGCGCGCCATGCAGCGGCAATGCGAGCATCCACATCTGGCAGGCACGCTGCCAAGCTGCGCGCTGGCGGAGACTCGCAGCACCTTGAAGGCGACCTGCGCGACGACAGGCTGCGCCGCCGAGATCTCGAAGAAAGCTGGCGCCTTGGGGTTCGGCGTCATGCACTCCAAGTTCGACGGCTTCCAGAGAAGCCCAATAGTAGTGACAATTCGGGGAACTGTCGGCAACAAAATTGCTCAACATGTTGAAAGAACTGTTGCATCCAGAGCCTATCAGACGCTCCCTCCACCAGCCTATCGTGGTCC
>CAUYUJ010009110.1:20000-21042 GCA_963575745.1 Prorocentrum cordatum
TGCGAGAGCAGCCACTGGGGCCTTCGGTGGGGCTCCCTATGGGGCCACGAAGCGATGCCCTGGGTGGGGGAACCGCATGCGAACTGCGCCACGGGGGCCTTCGGCGGAGCTCCCTATGGGGCCACGAAGCGCTGCCCTGGGTGGGGGAACCGCATGCGAGAGCAGCCACGGGGGCCTTCGGTGGAGCTCCCTATGGGGCCACGAAACGCTGCCCTGGGCGGGGGAACCGCATGCGAGAGCAGCCACTGGGGCCTTCGGTGGGGCTCCCTATGGGGCCCACAGCTTTCCCCTGGGTGGGGGAACCGCATGCGACTGCGCCACGGGGGCCTTCGGTGGGCTCCCTAATGAGGCCACGAAAGCGCTGCCATGGGTGGGGGAACGCATGCTAGAGCAGCCACTGGGGCCTTTCGGTGGAGCTCTCCTATGGGGCCACGAAGCGCTGCCCTGGGCGGGGGAACCGCATGCTAGAGCACCACTGGAGCCTTCTGGAACTCCCTATGGGGCCACGAAGCGTTGCCCAGGGCGGGGGAAACGCATGCGAGAGCAACCACTGAGGCCTTCGGTGGAGCTCCTTATGGTGCCACGAAACGCTGCTCAGGGTGGGGGAACCGCATGCGAGAGCAACCACTGGGGCCTTCGGTGGGGCTCCCTATGGGGCCACGAAACGCTTCCCAGGGTGGGGGAAACGCATACGAGAGCAACCCCTGGGCCCTTCGGTGGAGCTCCTTATGGGGCCACGAAACGCTGCCCAGGGTGGGGGAAACGCATGCGAGAGCAGCCACTGGGGCCTTCGGTGGAGCTCCATATGGGGCCACGAAACGCTGCCCAGGGTGAGGGAAACGCATGCGAGAACAGCCACTGGGGCCTTCGGTGGAGCTCCCATATGGGGCCACGAAGCGCTGCCCTGGGTAGGGGAAACGCATGCGAGAGCAGCCATTCGGGCCTTCGGTGGAGCTCCCTATGGGGCCACGAAACGTTGCCCAGGGTGGGGGAAACGCATGCGAGAGCAACCACTGGAGCTTTCGGTGGAGCTCCCTATGGG
>CAUYUJ010009110.1:21142-36153 GCA_963575745.1 Prorocentrum cordatum
TCTCTCTCTCTCTCTCTTCTCTCTTCTCTCTTCTCTCTTTCTCTCGCCTGTCTCCTCTCTCAACTCCCCCTCTCTCTCTCTCTCCGCTCTCTCTCTCTCTCTCTCCTCTCCCTCTCTCTCGCTTCCTCTCTCTCTCTCTCTTGCTCTCTCTCTCTCTCTCTTTCTCTCCTTCTCTCTCTCTCTCTATCTTCCTTTCTCTCTCTCTCTCTCTTCCTCGCTCTCTCTCTCGCTCGCTCGCTCGCTCGCTCGCTCTCTCTCTCTCTCTCTCTCTCTCTCTCTCGCTCGCGCTCGCGCTCGCGCTCGCGCTCGCGCTCGCGCTCGCGCGCGCTCTCTCTCTCTCTCTCTCTCTCTCTCGCTCTCTCCCGCTCTCTCTCTCTCTCTCTCTCTCTCTCTTTCTCTCTCTCTCTCTCTCTCCTCTCTGCTCTCTTCGCTACTGGCTTCTGACGGAGTCTGGGTTAGGTGAGCCTGAGTGTGGGAGAGTCTGAGTATGGGTACGTCTGTGTGTGCCTGACTCTGAAGAAATGAATCTGAGTGTGAGTGAGCTTGTGTATGAGTGAGTCTGGGTGCGAGTCTGAATCCCAATGGTGCCCCTGGCAGTGTCTGGCGACTAGGAGGCCCGGGTCGACTCCTCTTTGGGAAGCCAAATTGCTGCCCCTGGCAGCGTTTGGTGACTATGAAGCCCCTGGTGGACCCCCCCCTGGGGCTCCCAAATGATGCCCCTGGCAGCGTTTTGTGACCATGAGGCTCCCAAGAGAGACATGTTGGGGAGGCCAAAACGGCAATTTTAGCTGAGACGTCCCACCAAAATCGGCGCGAACGGGCTCGTGAGATCAGCCAGGGTGGCTCCCCCTTGGGGCTCCCAAGTGATGCCCCTGGCAGCGTTTTGTGACCATGAGGCTCTCAAGAGTGACATGTTGGGGAGGCCAAACGGCAATTTTAGCTGAGACGTCCCACCAAAATCGGCGCGAACGGGCTCGTGAGATCAGCCAGGGTGGCTCCCCCTTGGGGCTCCCAAATGATGCCCCTGGCAGCGTTTTGTGACCATGAGGCTCTCAAGAGAGACATGTCGGGGAGGCCAAACGGCAATTTTAGCTGAGACGTCCCACCAAAATCGGCGCGAACGGGCTCGTGAGATCAGCCAGGGTGGCTCCCCCTTGGGGCTCCCAAATAATGCCCCTGGCAGCGTTTTGCGACCATGAGGCTCTCAAGAGATACATGTTGGGGACGCCAAACGGCAATTCTAACTGAGGCGCCCCACCAAAATCGGCGCGAACGGGCTCGTGAGATCAGCCAGGGTGGCTCCCCCTTGGGGCTCCCAAATGATGCCCCTGGCAGCGTTTTGTGATCATGAGAGAGTGTGAGTGTGAGTGAATGTGACTGTGAGTGAGTCTGAGTGAGAGTGAGTCTCATCGTATCTTATCGAGTCCTATCTTATCTTACCTTTGTTACCCTCTATCTTATCTTATCTTGAAATATCTTATATTGTCTTAGCCTATCTTATATCAACTCATCTTATCGCACCATATCTTGTCTTATCTTATTACTACATAGGCTGTCTTATCTTATATATTATCATACCTGGTCATATATCTTATCTTACCTTATCATATGTTGTGCTAGCTTATCTTATCTTGTAGTATCTTATCTTGTCTTGTCTTATCTGGTGATTAACATTGGGAGGAGGGAGGCGCGAGCGGGAGGAAGGAGGAAGGAGGAGCAGCGGGAGGCGTCAGAGTAATAACAAGAACCCCAATCCTTAGGATATGGGGAACAAATACCCTGGCGAAAAATCCAAACATAAGCAATTGTTCGTAACGCGTTGTGGGTGCCGCTTTCGGTGGGGTTCCATATGGGGCCACGAAGCGCTGCCTTGGGTGGGGGAGCCGCATGCGAGAGCAGCCACTGTGGCCTTCGGTGGAGCTCCATATGGGGCCACGAAACGCTGCCCTGGGCGGGGGAACCGCATGCGAGAGCAGCCACTGGGGCCTTCGGTGGGGCTCCCTATGGGGCCACGAAGCGATGCCCTGGGTGGGGGAACCGCATGCGAACTGCGCCACGGGGGCCTTCGGCGGAGCTCCCTATGGGGCCACGAAGCGCTGCCCTGGGTGGGGGAACCGCATGCGAGAGCAGCCACGGGGGCCTTCGGTGGAGCTCCCTATGGGGCCACGAAACGCTGCCCTGGGCGGGGGAACCGCATGCGAGAGCAGCCACTGGGGCCTTCGGTGGGGCTCCCTATGGGCCACCAAGCCGTTTGCCCTGGGTGGGAACGCAATGCAACTGCGCCACGGGGGCCTTCGTGGGGCTCCCTATGGGCCACGAAGCGCTGCCATGGGTGGGGGAAACGCATGCGAGAGCAGCCACTGGGGCCTCGGTGGACGCTCCTCTAGGGGCCACGAAAGGCGCTGCCCTGGCGGGGGAACCGGGAGTGAGCGCAGGGCGAGAGCACCACTGGAGCCCTTCGGTGGAACTCCCTATGGGGCCACGAAGCGTTGCCCAGGGCGGGGGAAACGCATGCGAGAGCAACCACTGAGGCCTTCGGTGGAGCTCCTTATGGTGCCACGAAACGCTGCTCAGGGTGGGGGAACCGCATGCGAGAGCAACCACTGGGGCCTTCGGTGGGGCTCCCTATGGGGCCACGAAACGCTTCCCAGGGTGGGGGAAACGCATACGAGAGCAACCCCTGGGCCCTTCGGTGGAGCTCCTTATGGGGCCACGAAACGCTGCCCAGGGTGGGGGAAACGCATGCGAGAGCAGCCACTGGGGCCTTCGGTGGAGCTCCATATGGGGCCACGAAACGCTGCCCAGGGTGAGGGAAACGCATGCGAGAACAGCCACTGGGGCCTTCGGTGGAGCTCCCATATGGGGCCACGAAGCGCTGCCCTGGGTAGGGGAAACGCATGCGAGAGCAGCCATTCGGGCCTTCGGTGGAGCTCCCTATGGGGCCACGAAACGTTGCCCAGGGTGGGGGAAACGCATGCGAGAGCAACCACTGGAGCTTTCGGTGGAGCTCCCTATGGGTGCCAGGCGAAACGATAGCCCAGGTGGGGGGAAACGCATGCGAGAGCACCCACAGAAAGCCTTCGTGGAGGCTCCAATGGGGCCACGAAGCGCTGTCCAGGTGATGGAAACGCATGCGAGAGCAACCACTGGGGCCTTCGGTGGAGCTCCCTATGGGGCTACGAAACGCTGCCCAGGGTTGGGGAAACGCATGCGAGAGCAACCGCTGGGGCCTTCGGTGGAGCTCCCCATGGGGCCACGAAGCGCTGCCCAGGGTGGGGGAAACGCATGCGAGAGCAACCACTGGGGCCTTCGGTGGAGCTCCTCATGGGGCTACGAAGCGCTGCCCTGGGTGGGGGAAACGCATGCGAGAGCAACCACTGGGGCCTTCGGTGGAGCTCCCTATGGGGCCACGAAGCGCTGCCCAGGGTGGGGGAAACGCATGCGAGAGCAACCACTGGGGCCTTCGGTGGAGCTCCCTATGGGGCCACGAAACGCTGCCCAGGGTGGGGGAAACGCATGCGAGAGCAACCACTGGGGCCTTCGGTGGAGCTCCCTATGGAGCTACGAAGCGCTGCCCAGGATGGGGGAAACGCATGCGAGAGTTGAGAGCAACCACTGGGGCCTTCGGTGGAGCTCCCTATGGGGCCACGAAACGCTGCCCAGGGTGGGGGAAACGCATGCGAGAGCAACCACTGGGGCCTTCGGTGGAGCTCCCTATGGGGCTACGAAACGCTGCCCAGGGTAAGGGAAACGCATGCGAGAGCAACCACTGGGGCCTTCGGTGAGGCTCCCTATGGGGCCACGAAACGCTGCCCAGGGTGGGGAAACGCATGCGAGAGCAGCCACTGGGTGCCTTACGGTGGAGCTCCTATGGGCCACGAAGCGCTGCCCTGTGTGGGGGAAAACGCATGCGAGAGCAGCCATTCGGGCCTTCGGTGGAGCTCCCTATGGGGCCACGAAACGTTGCCCAGGGTGGGGGAAACGCATGCGAGAGCAACCACTGGGGCCTTCGGTGGAGCTCCCTATGGGGCTACGAAACGCTGCCCAGGGTGGGGGAACCGCATGCGAGAGCAGCCACAGGGCCTTCGGTGGAGCTCCCTATGGGGCCACGAAGCGCTGCCCAGGATGGGGGAAACGCATGCGAGAGCAACCACTGGGGCCTTCGGTGGAGCTCCCTATGGGCCTACGAAACGTGTGAGAGGTGTGCCGAGAGCAGAAGCAAGGAGAGGGAGGAAGGAGGAGAGGGGGGAGGAGGGAGAAAGGAGGGAGACGCGGGGCGCTGTCTCCTCAAAACGAGGACCCAACACCACGGGATGGTTGGGAACTAGTCCGCAGAACATGTTTGGACTATTTTTGAACATTCCCCCTGTAGAGGGACAGGCCCGACTTAAACGTACGCTCGGAGGACCGCGCAGATTTCTTGGACCAGCGCTGGCCCCCCTCCCCACAGCGAGGGTCCACGATCGGGGGCGAACTGGCTCACGGGGGGAGACGCATCGACCTGGCATTCGCGACACATCGGCGGCAGATCGGCGACAGGCACCCGGCATCGAGTCCCCACGTTCCTGGGCGGGGTGGGGCTGTCAGACACCTACCCATCGGTCGGAAGAAGCAGGTAGAAACATGAAATATGAAGGCATTGAGGGTAGGTTGGGTTCCGTGGAACCCCTCGGAAGGACGGAAAAGGTGAAGCCACGCGATCATTGAAGTAGGGAGGCGCTTGAGTAGACAGATTGGAACATGGGAAGTCCACAATACCAACTTTCAACGACCAGTGGACATCGGCGCTGAATGGGCGATTGGGGGTCGATGCATCCCACCCATGATTGGGCGCCCGAGTTATCCGGGGTAACTCGGGTCCGGGGTAACTCGGGTTTGGATTCCCAAAAATGGAACCCGAGTTATCCCTGACCCGAATTACCCCTGATGATTCTGGGGCTCTGGGCGCCCGAGTTATCCGGGGTAACTCGGGTCCGGGGTAACTCGGGCTTGGATTCCCGAAAAAGGAACCCGAGTTATCCCTGACCCGAGTTACCCCTGATGATTCTGGGGCTCTGGGCGCCCGAGTTATCCGGGGTAACTCGGGTCCGGGGTAACTCGGGTTTGGGTTCCCGAAAAACGAACCCGAGTTATCCCTGACCCGAGTTACCCCTGATGATTCGGGGCTCTGACATGAGCCTGTCCCGCCCTAGCGCTGCCCCTGATCACCAGGCGTCCTCCGCGCGCCGGGGGCGCCGCCGGGTGGAGAGGGGGCGGCGCAGCGCGCTGCCGACCCAGAAAGCCCCTCCGAGGGGCCTCCGAGCGCCTCGGATGCTCGCACTGGCTCTGGACGACGGCGACGGCGACAGCGCGGACAGCGAGGGGACGACGACGGCGGCGGCGACGACGACGAAGAAGGCGACGAAAACGAAAACGAGCACGGGCGGCTGACGAGCGACGTCGGCGTCGACTGTCGGCGCCTGTCGCCCGCGCCCGGCTCCGGCGCCTCGCGCCGCGCGGGGCTGGCGTCCCCGCGCGGCGGCGGCTGCCCTGCGGCGCGGAGGGGCGCCGCGCGGCCGAGCGGCGGAGGGGTGGGTCGGAGATCCGCTGGCGGCGACGGCGGCGGCGGCACCGACGACGGTGGCGCCACCATCGGCGACGGCGGCAACGACGACGGTGGCGGCGGCGGCGGCGGCGGCAACGACGGCAGCGGCGGCAACGACGGTGGCGGCGCAGTCGCCGTCGCTGCCGCCGTCCTCGCCTCTGTCGCTGCCGCCGCGGGGCCTAGGGGCGGAGTGGCCGTCGGGATGGCGCCGTCGGGGGGGGGGCTCTGTCTTCGGCTAATCATGGGGGCGATGCGCTGGGGGGGGAATCCTGCTGGCTCCTGTCTCCTCCTCCTCTTCCTCCTCCTCCTCCTCCCCTCCTGCCGCCTCCTCCTCCTCCTCCTCCTCCTCCTCCTCCTACTTCCTCCTCCCTTCCACTCTCTTCCCCTCCCAATCCTCCCTCCTACCTCGTACCTCCTCGTCCTCCTCCTCTGTTCCTCCTGTTCCCTCCTGTTCCTGCTGTTCCTTCTCCTCCTCCTCCTCCTCCTCCTCCTCCTCCTCCTCCTCCTCCTCCACCCCCTCCCGAAGGAAGAAGACTGGGGCTGCCAGGCGGCGGCTGGCCGGGCCCGACCACGGGGCGCACCCTCCCGAGGCAGAGGGCGGACCTCGCCCTGGCACGCTCCGCAGCTGCTGTGCAGCAGGGGCTCCCTCCCCCTCCGTGCCCAGAGGCTCAGCAGCGGCGGGGCGGCAGAAGGGGGGGTGGGGGGGGGCGCGGGAAGAGGAGGCGAGGAGCGCGTGAGGAATGGGGCAGAAGTGGACCACTTCCTCCTTTACGGAAATTGGGCCCATGCACCATTCGGGGTCGGCCAAGAGGGGCGCGTCCAAGAGGGGGGGGCGTAAATCATGGCCGGCGGCACGTGCACGGCCCAGGGGGGGGGAGGGGCGGGGAAGTAATATAAAATATGAAGCGGCACCATGAGATCTGGGAAAGAAATCATGGCCACCGCCACGACATCCACCTCCCTAGTCATCACCACCTCTTTGCCGCCCCCGAACCATGTTGGGACTCCCTTCAGGCCCCCCTCCAGAGAGGTAGCGGTGCATAGCTTGTCGGCGCCGGAAAACGATACACCGTACTGTTCCTGGGTCGAGGATCGACGACGCTACGGGAGACGCCAACGTGGTACGGTGCACACACAAGTCGTCCGCGGATCCTACTCGTCACCCTCTCACGAACGCGAGGCCCGCACAATTCTCCCCCGAGGGGGGAGACGGAACTCACCCCGGCCCAGATCGTAGTGTGGGTTCGCGGTTGCCTGCCCGTCTCCCCCTTTCCACCTCCGCCCCCCTCCCCGTCCCTCCACTAGGCTACTGCGGCCAGCTCATATGGAGCAGCCGATGTAGGTGCTGCTGTCCTTGGAGGTTGCTCCCTGAATGCGGCTTTTGTAGCGGGAGCTGGCCGAGTGGTGAACTGTGGCGTAGCTGCCATGAGCGAACGGTAAGTTGGGGGTCCTGCCGTCGAGACCCGTGTCGGGATGCTCTGAGGTCGCCGATGCAGGAGTCACAAGGCATGGGCAGAGGCACGCCGCAGGAGAGCACCTGGGCTTCATGCCGAGCGGCCGGCGTGCGCTGACCTCACGCGAAGCACCACGCGACGCGCGCTGGGAGCAGGCTCGCCAAAGGCGCTGCGCCGCCCCTGGGGCGCCCCGCGCGCCACGGAGGGGGGTCCAGCGCCGATCTAAAAAATCCGCGATGACCTCCCCAACCCTGAGACCCCAGGACGTCCCTTGATTGTTGGTGTGGGAACGTCGCGCTTTCCATCGCAGAACCATCGAAGGCCAAGAAACCCAGGGCACCCTGGAGGCGAGCAGGGTGATTCTTGGCATGGGCTTCGACTGTATGTTCATGCCGGCCTTCCTTGTTTGATCGATGGCAGCTGTTCCCCCGCGCTGCGTGGGAGACAGAAGCCATGGTGGTGAGCTGCCCCTCCAGGGGTGGGTTGTCTAAGAAGCGGGCGTCGAAGCGGGCAAGGGTTGGCGCGTCCCGCTGGTGCATGCTGACACTCATGAAATGGTGGGATCGTGTGGGCGGTTCTCGGTGAGGGCGATGCGCTCCAGGTCATTGCAGATGCGGGCCTCGCCGTAGTCGAAGATCCGGGGTGTGTGAGGCGGATAGAAGCAGGGGAAGGGGGGCAGGGAGGCAGCACTGAGGGAGGGGGGGGGGCCTGCGGCTGCACGACTGGTCCGCCTGGGCCCCCTCCTCATCCTCATCTTAGCGGCGAGCGCGGGGGGGAAGTGAGAAGGGGCGGGCCTTCTCAGAAGGCTCGAAGGTCTCCCAAGACACGGAAAACATCTCAGAAGACGCGGGGGCTTCTGAGAAGTCCCGCCGCCTTCTGAGAAGGCCTTCTCCTGCTCGATTCCCGCCCGTGCTCGCCGCCGATCCTCCTCTTCCCCCTCCTCCGCAAACGGTGACACCGACGGGGGGACGAGGAAGAGGACCCGCAGGGGGACGAGGATGACGACGCCACAACGACGCCGCCGCCGCCGCCGACGACGAGCTCCGTGCGAGGAGCAGTGTGCGAGGAGCAACGAGGGGGCAGAGAGAGGAGGGCCAGGAGGGCGAGGACGCAGCGATGAGGGGAAAGAAAGAAGAGAGGGGGGAGGGGACGAGGGGGGAGGAGAAGGTGGGAGGCAGAGGGGAGCGGGGGGAGGGTGGGGAGGGCGAGGAAACGAAGGAAGGACCAGACAGGAGGACGAGGGAGAGGATGCAGAGGACTGTGGTTGTGGTTGTGGCTGTGTGAAGAGTCTGGTCATCGTCCTCACCCTCCCCCCCGAACGACGAGCAGGATGGGGGCGACGACGACGACGACGAGCAGGAGGCGAAGAACGAGGACGACGACGAGCGACGCCGACGCCCAGCAGCGCAAGACGGGCAACGTGTGACGAGCGACGGCGAACAACACAACACGAACGACGACGGACGGAACGACGAACGGACCAACGACAACGCCGGCGGCGGCAAGCGGCCGCTGGCCGCGGCTGGCCAGCGGCAGTCGGCCAGCGGGCGGCCAGCAGCGGCGTCGGCCGGCAACGGCCACCAGCGGCCAGCCGCGGCGTCGGCCGTCCGGCTCGCGGCGGCCGACGGCGGCAACCCGCGGCCTGGGGAGTGCCCGCGCGGCTGCGCCGCCGGCGGGGGCCGCGGGGGCGACTGCGGCGCGCGGCGGTCCACGGAGAGGCCTGCTGCAGGGGAGGGGCGGCTCCTCCTCCTCCTCCTCCTCCTCCACCTCTCCCTCCTCCTCCACCTCCTCCTCGCACCTCCTCCTCATCCTCCTCCTCCTCCTCCATACCCACCTAATCCCCTCCCCCTCCTCCACCTCCTCCTCCACCTCCGCCTCCTCCTCCTCCTCCTCCCCTCCTCCCCCTCTCTCTCTCCTCCTCCTCCTCCTCCTCCTCCTCCTCCTCCTCCACGGAGAGGCCTGCTGCAGGGGAGGGGCAGGGGCCAGGCAGTGCCCAGGGGGGTCGCCGCCCCGAGGTGGCCGACGCCCGGACCGACGTGGCCCCCCTGGGCCCCCAGGATGCCCAGGGCTCTCCCAAGGGCGCGCAGGAGCGTCCCCGAACTCCTCGATCCGCCTCCCCCCTCCTCCTTTTCTCCTCCTCCATTTCCTCCTCCTCCTCCTCCACCATGCCCCACCTTCCCTCCTCCTCCTCCACCTCCTCCTCCTCCTCCTCCTCCTCCTCCTCCTCCTCCTCCTAATCGATCCTCGATCTCCAGATGGTGGCCACCCCCAGTTAGTGGTGACCACCCTTGGCGCTGCCCGATGCAATGGGCGAGGGAGGGCTGCCAAAGCCTGGGAGTAGTATACCTCGGAGGGCATCTGTCTGCGGAACCCTCGGCCCAACATGTGCTCCTGGCTTTCCGAAGCCTTCCGAGTACGCGAGGTCCGAGGACTAGTCCGGGCAAGAGCTTCCAAATAGCCTTAGGTCGGGCATGTCCCCCTACAGGCGGATTGTGGACGGGGAAAAAATCCCAAAATAGTCCAAGCAAACAGTAGGACCATCATCCCCTGTACAGGGACACGCCCGACTTACAAATAGCGAGAGCAGGGTTCAGGATGCTCGCTCCGAGAGTTGTTCGGAAGCCCTGCACCGCCTGGGAGGACTCAAGACATACCACGAGGGGTGAGGTCCAGAGTAGAAGACTCAGGACGCATCAGCGATGCTAAAAACAAAACATGTCCTAAGCCCCTTCCTCGCTCAGTCCCTGCACGAACTCGTCTTCACTGCAGGAAGCGCCCATTTCAGACAGGCTACAAGAACTACCAAGATGTACGGTCACTCAGTTATGACAGGTTCGTGTCGTGTCGACCCCGGCGTTGATCCCTGAGACCGCGGGAATCGCTCAACCTTGAACGATCGACGGTATCCGAGACGTCAGACATCGACCGATTCTGGGTCGCTGGCGGCTTTCAACGCAACGCTAAACGCCGGCGGCGAAATCGCCACTGGTCGACACGATACGAACCTACCGTAAAGCAAGTGTCAAACGAAAGCTCTGCTCCGCTTGAAGCACTTGTTTGGCATTCACAAGCAAGAAGATACCGAGCGCGACCCGCATGTTCGGAACGGGAACCGCCGTCCGTCCGTGAAGCTGTTTGCACAATGTGGAACGTTCTGCCATAACCTATTCGAGCTTTTAAACTAAGGGCGCACAGGGGGGGGGGGGGGGGAAAACCACACACTCCATCCGTGCAACCTTTGCACGCTAAAAAACAAAAGACGAACGTGCGCGGGAAGCGAGACTGCCGTGTTGTCTGGGAACCGCCCTCCATCCGAGCGAGCCACCTACATCCGTGAAGCCCAGCCCCTGACAACGTCACACGGGAAGGAACGTCACACGTCAAGCCGGGTGCCGCGCGAAAGCGAGAATCGAACTTTTGGGAACCACGTCTCCTCCCTCCACGCAGCTGGCGGGAACTCCGAGGTCGAGTGCGCGCAGTGCTGGGGCAAGAGCCCGCGCCCTGCCTGCGTCCAGCTGCTGAGCATTTGAAGCGTCAGGACCACAAGTGGTGCTCAAGTCGTACGCGAAACCCCACGACCGCCACGTCGACACGCCCCGTGGGAGCGACGAGAACGCGTTAGATCAGAGGAAGCGGGAGGCGCGAAGTGGAGGACGTGTGGGTGGTGGTGGAACTCAGCTCAGGGTCCGGAGAGAATGATTGCATGCTGACCGCTGTGCAGTGCACAGGAGGAACAACCCCCCGAGCGTGATTGAACGTCGGCAACCCCGCCACGACTGGTTATCCACTCTGGGGACGCCTTGGACAACGCCAGGGTCGAGAGACCTAACGAAATCATCCCGAATTGACAATGCTCCGCCGCACTGAGCCCCAGGAGTGAGAAGAAAGGAATCTCAGCTCGACTCCGCCGAGGAGGCGAGGGAGGCACGATATGGGAGGGAAGCGCGGCAGCCCGAATTGCTGACTGCGGGCTTGAGGAGGAAGAAGGGTCTTATTATGTGATGAGATGGTACGCGAAAGATTCGAGATTGAGGGAGCCGGAGCCTGTCGGCTCGCGACAGCGCCTCGCTGCTGCAGCTTCAGCCGCCCGCACGCCAAAAGGACGCAAGGGATGGGCGCGAGACCCCTTCGGCGTCCAGGCGGCATCCCGCCCCAGGAACAGTGAAGGGCTAATCCGCCACAGAGGAGCCGAGATGACAGGCGGTGCTGAGCGGGCCACGGAAAGGCCAAGAGGGCCATGAGATTGGCCACGGATCGGCCAGCCCCACTGGCGCCGAGATCGGCAACGAGATGCCAACGAGATCTGCTACGGACGGGCCCAGAAGGCAACGAGGTGCAGGAGGTCCCAAGTAAACAGCGGCGGCCGTGCTCGTGACCCGGGTGCGCCACGGACTGCCCGCGGCGCTCTGCGAGCGCGGTGCGCGCCCTTCGGCTGCCAGGCGGCGCCGGCGGCCGCGCGCGCACGGAGCCCGCGCGCACGCGCGGGAGCCCGCCACGGCCGCGGGCGCGGCCCCGACGAGCAATGCGCGCTCGGGTTCGCTGCCGCTGCCGCCGGCGCCGCCGGCGCGCACGAGAGCGGGCAGGGCGTCGTCGGTGACGGCGCGGCGAGGGAGGCACGCCCCTGGGCGGGGCCCGTCGAGGCTGGAATCGGCGCCGTCGGGGGCCAGCCTTCGACCCCGGGGGCTCCGCGAGGGCCCCCGTGTGCCATCACCGTCCTCCTCCTCCTCGGAGGCGTCGTCGTCCTGCCCCATCTCCCTCCACCTCCCCACAAGCCCACTCCTCCTCCTTCTCCTGCGCCTCCTGCTCCGTCACATCCTCCCTCTATTCCTCCTCCTTATTCTGCTCCTCCTCCTCCTCCTCCTCCTCCTCCTCCTCCTGATTATCTCCTCCTCCTCCTCCTCCTCCTCCCCCTGCCCCGTCTCCTCCTCCTCCTACTCCACCTCCTCATCCTCCTCCTCCTCCTGTTCCTCTCTTCCCGCCATTTGGGGAGAGAAACGGGTTCAGCCAGATGTTAGAAACAAAAACGCTCCATATCACCTTCATTGGCTTCGCCCACCTCCACATCGAGAGTGCTCCTCCTTACCACCCTCCTCATCCTCTTTGGCGTCGCCCTCCGTCTCATCATCCTTCCCCCCTCCTCATCATCCCTCCCCGCCAAAGGAACCCGCAAAACAGATCCCCCCTCTCCCGCGCCGTCCACGCTGTTTCCCACTCCTTCTCACTCTTCCTGCTCCCCCTGCCCATTCCCTTCCTTCATTCGCATCCTCATACAGCTGTTCCTTTAGTGGTCCCTCTCCCTTGTCTTCCGCCTCATCCTACTCCCTCCTCCTTTCCCACTCCTGCCCCTCCCTCTCCAACCTCATCCTCTTCCAACTCCAGTCTCCTCCCACCCAATCATCCGCCATTGGCGACGACAGCAGCCAACGCCAGCGACCTCAACCACAACAAAGACGGCAGCACACTGCAACGGACGGCACCCGACGGCGTACGACGACGAGCGCGACACCGACAAGCGACGGCGATGGCGACGGTGGAGGCGGCAACCGAGGACGACGACGACGACGACGACGACGACGACGACGACGACGACGACGACGACGACGACGACGACGACGACCGACGACGACGGCGGCGGCGGCGGCGGCGGCGGCGGCGGCGGCGGCGGCGGCGGCGGCCGCGGCGGCGGCGGCGGCCCGCGACCGACGACAGGCGACCGACCACGCCGATCGCCAACGGCCGAGCGGCGCCCGGACGGTGGCCGCGCACACCGCGCGAGGGGGCCTCGCGGCGCGGCGTTGGCGGAGAGGCCACGGGGCGCCTGCGGCCGCGGAGGGTGCGGGGCAGGCGGGGCGGGCGGGTGGAGAGCCGCGGAGCGCGGGGGAGAGGGCCCGGGGCGAGGAGGGGGGAGGAGGAGGGGGAGGAGAGGAGGAGGAAGGGAGAGGAGAGGAGGGAGGAGGAGAGGAGAGATGAGGAGGAGGAGGAGGAAGGAAGGAGGAGGAAGGAGGAGAGAGAAGAAAAAGAGGAGGAGAAGGAGGAAAGGAGGAGGAAGAGGAAGAGGAGGAGGAGGAGGGGGAGGAGGGGGGGGAGGTGTCGGAGGAGAGGAGGGAGGAGGCGGAGGAGGAGGAGGAGGAGGAAGAGGAGGAGAGGAGGGGAGGAAAGAAAAATAAGAAAAAGAAAAAAAAAAAAACAAAGAGAAAACAAAAGATAAAATCCAACAAGGAGAGGCCTGGACGTAGTCGGGGGAGGATGAAAGAAAACGAATAACGGGGAGGGGGATGGCGGAGGACGGGAGAGGCGAGAAGGCGGGGATGGGGAGGACGCAGGAGTGGAGGCACGGTCAGGTTGCGGCAACGCGAATAAGCGTCGGGCCGCCGTTCGCCCAGGGCGAGACGTGGACCAGAGGCGTAGACTTTGGCGAGCGGGGGGGGGGCTTGCGTAGAGGCAAGGAGGGATGGTGGAAATAAGGGAAAGAGGGAGCGCGGGAGGGGGAAAGGGGAGAGAAGCGTAGAGGACAGGCGGGCCATGATAGAGGAGGAGGAGGAGGAGGAGGAGGAGGAGGAGGAGGAGGAAGAGGAGGAAGAGAGGATGGGTAGAGCGGGGAGAACGTGGAGGATGTAGAGGGTGGAGAGGAGTGAAGGGGAGGCGGATGAGGCGGATAAGGATAATAAAGCATAGAATGCGAATCATAATTCGCCGGCCCACCGGGCCAGAGGCGTGCTAAGATCTCCGGCAACTGGTTAACAATATTTCTAGTTCGCGCGCGCGGGGCGGCCCCTGGGGGTCCCCCGGCGAAAAGTATTCCGACCGCAGCCCGACCAGGTCTGCTCAGAGATGGTGTGGAGGGCCTTTTTTCGACACCCCTCACGAGGATCGCGGCCTCCGAGGGGGGTGCACTCGACTACCCCGCCCCAAGAGGCCCCAAAGAGCCCCCCAAGAGGCCCAAGGGGGCCCCAAGACGCCGCCAAGGAGCCACGAGAGACCCCCAAGAGGCCCCCAAGAGGCCCCTAGGAGGCCCCAAAGAGGCCCCCAAGAGGCTTCAAAGAGGCCCCGTAGAGCGCTCGAGGGCCGGCGGAATGAGCGAAGCGATTAAATAATACGGATAATATAACATCAAAAGAAGAAGGCGAAAACAGATGATACTTATAAGAATAAGAAAATACAAAGTCACAAGAAAAATCATAAAACGAATAAGAAACACCAATAAGACTAACAACTATATCAGCCCTTGTCCAAGGATATCACTGTGCCCAGCATGGCTGAGTTTCCAAACCAAGCAAGTTTCTGACTCCCTGAGGGAGGAGGGCCCGCAAGGCTAGCTGTCGCGAGGAAACGCGAGTGAGCACCATCGGCTTCCCGAAAAGGAATCGCACGCCACATTTCTGACCTAGTGCCCCCTAGCCAACGGGATCTGCTCCACGTCGTCTTTTTCCGCAGGCGGACAGCAACAGAGCGTCATCCGCATCACGCAGTTTTGCTAATGGCCGAAGACGGCGAGCATATCGAAAGTGACGAGGTCGAGGTCGCAATGCTAGACCCCCACGATATCTCGAATGGCCTGCTCCTCAGTCTGGCCAGCGCAGTGTCCGCCAGTCATGGGCAGCATCCCATGCACGGGGTTGATGTGGGCGCGCAGGGCACCATGCTCGCAGACTTTTGTCCACGTCGTGTCGCGCTCACGTCAGTGCCACCTGTCTTTCAATGTCGCTGGTCGCCTCATGATAAGGTATGAAGAGCACCTAATTGATGTATATAGGGACCCAAGAGGGGGGAAAATGGGAAGAAGGGGAAAAGGAGAGGGACTAGGGAGAGAAGGAGCTGCCGTGTGCCACCAAAGGGCGACCGGATGGCCTGCATACTTCGCGACACGCACCCTGGTGGATCGCATACGCTCGATCTCGGCTTGCGCTCCTCCTCCTCCTCCTCCTCCTCCTCCTCCTCCTCCTCCTCCTTCTCTCTTTCCTCCTCCTCCTCTT
>CAUYUJ010009111.1:0-20000 GCA_963575745.1 Prorocentrum cordatum
GTATGTATGTATGTATGTATGTATGTATGTATGTATGTATGTATGTTTGTATGCATGCATGCATGCATGTATGTATGTATGTATGAATGCATGTATAGTTGTATGTATGTATGCATGCATGTATGTATGTATGCATGCATGCATGCATGCATGTATGGATGCATGCATGTGTGGATGCATGTATGCATGCATGTATGTATCGATGTTTGCATGTCTGTGTGTATGTATGAGTGTACGTATGTATGTGTATATATGTATGTATGAGTGTGTGTATACATGTATGCATGTATGTATACATGCATACATGCATGTATGTATGCACATATACCGATTGATGTAAGTGTGTCTGTATGCATGTACGTACGTACGTATGTGTGTATGTATGTATGTATGTGTATGTATGTACGTACGTTTGAATAGTGGTGTGCATGTATGTATGCGTGCATGCATACATGCATGTGGGGTGTATGTTTGTATGCGTGTATGGATGCGGGCATGTAGGTCTGGAAACATGTGTGTAGGCATGTATGGTTGTATGTACATGCGTGCATGTATGCATGCATACCTCCACGTATATGAACATATAAGTGTATGCATGCACGCATGCATGTATGTATGCATGTATGTGTGCATGTATGTGTGCATGTATGCGTGTATGCATGTATGCATGTATGTGCATTGGTGTGTGTATGTGCATGTGTATGTGTATGTGTGTATGCGTATGTGTATATGCATGTATGCCTGCATGCATGAATGTATGTATGCCTGCATGCACATGTGTATATATATATATATGTGTGTGCGTATGTAAGTATGTATGTGGGTATGCGTGTATGTATGCATGCATGTATGTATGAATGAATGAATGTATATAAGGAGATATGCGAATATGTATACGTATACACATATGTGCATCTCTACTCGTAGACAGCAATACACGATACATCTATATATATACATAGATGTGTATATATAAACATGGATACACATACATGTATATATTGGGCTGCTTCCTTCGGATTGCGAGGGGGACATGTCCCCCACTGAGGGGGGTGATAAAAAGGGTTGAGATACCATGGCCCCGTGGGGATGGGGATAGGTTAAACGGTACTGAGAATCATGGTTGGGCGCGAATGAATGGGGGGGCAATCCATAGAGGGGAAGAAAGGCGCCCTTGGGTCCTAAAGGCCTCCTTCTGGGCCCTCTAGGGCCCCTTCAGGGGCCCTGAAGGGCAGCCCTCGCAGCCCTGAAGGGGAACAAACAATGATATAAACATAAAAACTCGAAGGTCCGCGAGGATTTCTGGGATCGGCGCTGGACCCCCATCCATGGCGCGCGGAGCGCGCCAGGTGCGGCGCCGGAGGCGCCGCCAGGGGGTCACGGCGCCGCTCCGAGGAACCCGCGCGGACCTTCGAGTTTTTGTTTACGTCGTTGCTTGCTCCCCTAAATTATCGCCTTATCGCCCCCCCCCGACGGTGGGGGTATTGGATAAGGAACCCTTACATAAGGAATACAGAATCTGGAGGCCGGTGGAACTCCAGTCGAAGAGTGGCCATGGATATCACCGCCGCCCTCATCAGACAAGGGATCCCCCAGGGTCTACAGCACCCTGCAGGGTGCTGCAGACCCTGGCATGGGCGCATTCCTGAACCAACGCCCCCCCGCCGCCCGACGCGCCCTCCGACGGGGTCGCCGCCCGACGCTCGCCGGGGCTGCCCTCGCCCGCGCGGCGGCGGCACGGGCCCCCGCCGCGGGCCCGCGCGGGGCACCTCGCCGCGGGCCTCGCCGCCGCGGGGGGCCTCGCCGCGGGCCGCGCCGACGGGCGCCCCCGTCGGGCCCGCGCCCTCGCGCCGCCGCCCTCGGCGCGGGCTCCGGCGAGGGCGGCGGGGGGAGCGGGCGCCCCGCGGGGCGGGCGGCGAGGGCGGCGCTGCGGGAGGCGATCGCCGCTTGTGGAAGGGGCCCACACACACAAATAAAAGAAATAGGATTCCCCCATATTTTCCCATGATGTTCGCGGGTTTTGTCTTCCCCCCCACGTCCCATATTTTCCCATATTTTGAAGGAATCGACGGATAATTGTGTCTGCGTGTTTTTGTTCCCTCCTGAGGTTGGTCGTCCATGTCAGACGCGCCACTGCGAGGCGAAGCTGCGTGGGCGCGCGAGAGGAATGATGCCGCCGTGGCCCGGGGATGTGGAGCCGGTTGTCCGCCCCCCCCCCCCCGCGGCGCGCGGTGGCTGGGGGTGTCCCGTCAGTGGCGCGGCGGTGTCCCATCGGTGGCGCGGCGGTGTCCCGTCGGTGGCGCGGGGTGTCCCGTCGGTGGCGCGGCGGGGAGATCAACTGGAGATCTGTTGTGAGATCGACTGGAGATCTGTTATGAGATGGATGGTGGGATCAGTTGTGAGATCGATAGTTGGATATGTTGAGAGATCGATGGTGAGATCGCTCGTGAGATCTATAGTGGGATCGACAGTGAGATCCGTTGAGAGATCGATCGTGATATCGATTGTGAGATCGATTGTGAGGCAGATAGTGCGATCAATGGTGAGATCGATTGTGAAATCGATAGTGAGACCGATCGTGAGAACTGTTGTGAGATCGATCGTGAGTCCGAATGTGAGATCGACAGTGAGCTCGATTGTCAGATCGATGGTGAGATCGATTTGGGAGATCGATAGTGAGATCTGTTGTGAGATCTATCGTGAGATCCCTTATGAGATCCATAGTGAGATCGACTATCAAATCGATGGTGAGATCGACTGTGAGATCGTTAGTAAGGTCTGATGTGAATTCGATTGTCAAGTAAATTGTGAGATCGATTGTGGGATCGATGGTGAGATCTGTTGCGAGATCGATAATCACATCTGTTGCGAATTTGATTGTGGGATCTGTTGTGCGATCGATGGTGAGATCGCTCGAGAGATCTATACTGGGATCGACAGTGCGATCGATACTGAGATCGATTATGAGATTGATTGTGTGATCGATTGTAAAACTGATAGCGAGATCGATGGTGAGGTCGATTATGAGATCGATAGTAAAACACATGGTGAGATCTGTTGTGATATGGATAGTGGGTCCGAATGTGAGATCGATTGTGAGTTCGATTGCCGGATCGATGGTGAGATCGATTAGGACATCGATAGTGAGATCTGTTGTGAGATCGATCGTGGGATCGCTTGTGAGAACGATCGTGAGTTCGATTGACAGGTCGATAGTGGGATCGATTGTGAGTGTGAGATCGATTGTGGGATCTGTTGTGACATCAATAGTGAGATCGATTGCGGGATCGATAGTGAGATCTGTTGTGTGATCGAGACTTTGATCGATGCGAGATCGATCGAATGAGACGTTGGCTCCCCCCTCCCGGCCCCGAACCTCCATGCCACCCGAAGGATGGTCGTATGGGTATGATGCCGGGTACGGCGGGTTCCTTGCGCGTGGACCTGGGCTTTGGTTCATGACACCGCGTGGATCGCTCGGCCTGGAGCGGTCGGCGACTCTCCGATCCACGGTCCGCTCGACATCGGCCGACTCTGGGCCGCGGACGGCACGACGCGAGCCTGAGGGCGCAGCCGCCGCGGGGTCCGCGGTGGGGTGCGCCCCACGACCGTTGCAGGGGAGGTGGCCACCGTGCCACCCGGGCCCCAGCCAGCAGCCTGTCGTCCAGGGCATCCACTTGCGCGTTGGCTTTTCGGCGGGTGGTGCGGCCAACTGGCGCCCTTCGCACCAGCGACACAGCGCGATGACTCGGGCTAGCCACAAGGTCTCACCTCGCGCTTCTGTAGTGGTGAGCGGCGGGGCAAGAGGCAGGAAGCGTTGGCGGTTCGTTTCGCCCAGGCATTTTGCTCGGGTCCCCGCAGCCGTCGGCGCTTCTCCAAGGCAACGAGCGCACGGTCTTGGCGAATATGGTTGGTTGAGCCTGGCCCAGGCGCGCAGGGCAAGTGAGGCAAACGACCACCAATGCTTGTAGATTGCTTCTTGTGTGTTATGCCCGATGGTTGTTCAGTGGGGAGAGACATCCAAGTTGCGGGCTTCAAGCTTAAACGGCGCTGAAACATCCACTAGTACGATATGTTTGTGGTTTAACCATCATTGGCGACATCCGCAAACGTTGCTTCATGTTGAGCAAGTGTGTGTGTGTGTGTGTCTGTGTGTGTCTATGTGTCTGTGTGTCTGTGTGTCTGTGTGTGTCTGTGTGTGTCTGTGTGTGTCTGTGTGTGTCTGTGTGTCTGTGTGTGTCTTTGTGTGTGTGTGTGTCTGTGTTTATGTCTGTGTGTGTCTGTGTGTGTCTGTGTGTGCCTGTGTGTGTCTGTGTGTGTGTCTGTGCGTGTCTGTGTGTGTGTCTCTGTGTCTTTGTGTGTCTCTGTGTGTCTGTGTGTGCCTGTGTGTCTGTGTGTGTCTGTGTGTGTCTGTGTGTGTCTGTGTGTGCCTGTGTGTGCCTGTGTGTGTCT
Organism: Prorocentrum cordatum; assembly: GCA_963575745.1. Classification (NCBI taxonomy): domain Eukaryota; class Dinophyceae; order Prorocentrales; family Prorocentraceae; genus Prorocentrum; species Prorocentrum cordatum. Next base: position 4,453 of record CAUYUJ010009111.1, read on the forward strand.
GTGTGTGTCTCTGTGCGTCTCTGTGTGTCTGTGTGTGTCTGTGTGTGTCTCTGTGTGTGTCTGTGTGTGTCTCTGTGTGTCTCTGTGTGTCTGTGTGTGTCTGTGTGTGTTTCTGTGTCTGTGTGTGTCTGTGTGTCTGTGTGTGTCTGTGTATGTCTGTGTGTGTCTGTGTGTGTTTCTTTGTGTGTGTGTGTCTGTGTGTCTGTGTGTGTCTCTGTGTGTGTGTCTGTGTGTGTGTCTGTGTGTGTCTGTGTGTGTCTGTGTGTGCCTGTGTGTGTCTACCTGTGTGTCTGTATGTTTGTCTGTGTGTTTTTGTGTGTTGTGCTGTGTGCTTTTCTGTGCGTGTGTGTGTCTGTGTATGTCTATGTGCGTCTGTGCGTGTGTCTGTGTATCTGTGTGTGTCTGTGTGTGTCTGTGTGTGTCTGTGTGTGTCTGTGTGTGTCTGTGTGTGTCTGTGTGTGCCTGTGTGTGTGTCTGTGTGTGTCTCTGCGTGTCTGCGTGCGTCTGTGTGTGTATGTGTGTCTGTGTGTGCCTGTGTGTGTGTCTTTGTGTGTCTGTGTGTCTGTGTGTCTGTGTGTGTGGTGTGTGTGGTGTGTGTGTGGTGTGTGTGTCTGTGTGTCTGTGTGTCTGTGTGTGTTCTGCGTCTGTGTGTGTGTTCTGTGTCTGTGTGTCTGTGCGTTCTGTGTCTGTGTGTCGGTGTCTGCGTGTGTTCTGTGTGTGTTCTGTGTGTGTGTGTTTTCTGTGTGTGTTTTCTGTGTGTCTGTGTGTGTTTGTGTGTGTGGTGTGTGGTGTGTGGGGTGTCTGTGTGTGTCTGTGTGTCTGTGTGTGTCTGTGTGTCTGTGCGTCTGTGTGTGTTCTGTGTATGTGTGTCTGTGCGTTCTGTGCCTGTGTGTCTGTATCTGTGTGTGTTCTGTGTGTGTTCTGTGTGTGTTTTCTGTGTGCGTTCTGTGTGTGTGTGCGTGCGTGCGTGCGTGCGTGCGTGTGTGTGTGTGTGTGCATGTGTGTGTGTGCGTGTGCGTGTGCGTTTGCGTGTGCGTGTGCGTGTGCGCGTGCGCGTGCGCGTGCGCGTGCGCGTGCGCGTGCGCGTGCGCGTGCGCGTGCGCGTGCGCGTGCGCGTGCGCATGCGCATGCGCGGGCGCGGGCGCGGGCGCGGGCGCGGGCGCGGGCGCGGGTGCGGGAGCGGGAGCGGGCGCGGGCGCGCGCGCGGGCGCACGGGCACGCGGGCGCGCGCATGCACGCATGCGCACATGCATGCGCGCATGCATGCATGCGTGCGTGCGTGCGTGCGTGCGTGCGTGCGTGCGTAGTTGCGTGCGTGCATGCGTGCCTGCGTGCGTAGTTGCGTGCGTGCATGCGTGCCTGCGTGCGTGCGTGCGTGCGTGCGTGCGTGTGTGTCGTGTGTGTGTTGTGCGTGTGTGCGTTGTGTGTGTGTGTGCTGTGTGTGCTGTGTGTGTTGTGTGTGTTGTGTGTACTGAGTGTGTTGTGTGTGCTGTGTGGTGTGTGTTGTGTGTTGTGCGTGTTGTGTGCGGTGTGTGTGTGTGTTGTGTGTGGTGTGTGTGTGTGCTGTGTGTTGTGTGTGATTTGTCTGTTGTGTGTTGTGTGTGTGTGTTGTGTGGTGTGTGTGGTGTGTGTTGTGTGTTGTGTGCGTTGTGTGTTGTGTGTGGTGTGTGTGGTGTGTGTGTGTGTGTGTTGTGTGTGTTGTGTGTGGTGTGTGTGGTGTGTGTCGTGTGTTGTATGTTGTGCGTGTGGTGTGTGTATGTGTATGTTGTGTGGTGTGTGTTGTGTGTTGTGTCTAGTGTGTGTTTTGTGTTGTGCGTTGTGTATTGTGTGTTGTGTGGTGTGTGTTGTGTGTTGTGTGTGTTATGTGTGTTGTGTGTGTTGTGTGTGCTGTGTGTGTTGTGTGTTGTGTGTGTTGTGCGTGTCTTGTGTGTGTGCTGTGTGTTGTGTGTTGTGTGTTGTGTGTGCGTGCGTGCGTGCGTGCGTGCGTGCGTGTGTGTGTGTGTGTGCGTGCGTGCGTGTGTGTGTGTGATTTGCAACCATGTGTTTCCAATAATCGGTGGGTCGCGTCATGCCGTTTTTCTAACAACTAATATTGATAAAGGGCATCGGTAGTTCGAAGGACATGAGCGTCGTGCGCAGTATACTAAGCGGCAAGCTTGTCGTGGAGGGGTGCCTTATGGTCGTCGTGGTCATCGTCATGGTCAGGGGGTGGACAGCCCCAGTTTAGATATTGCCTGGCAGTCGTTCCGAATCCTCCTCCTTATCTATCTCCTCCTCCTCATCATCATCAGCATCATCATACCTCCTCCTCCTCCTCAAACAACTCATGCTCCTCCTCCTCCTCTTCATCCTCAACCTCATCCTCATCCTCACCCACATCCTCATCCTCCTCATCGTCGTCCTCCTCCTTCTCTTCCTGCCCATCCTCCTCATCCTCATCATCATGCTGCCCGCCCTTCCTTTTTTATCTCCCCCTCCTCATCCTCGTCCTACTCCTGCCCCTCGTCCTCATCCTTCCTCCTCCCTCCTCCACCCCGCACCCCCTCCCCCCAGCCCCTTCCCTCCACGCCTTCTGCGGTGCCCCCCGCCCAGTGTAGAATATGTCCAAATTCCAGGGCGTGCAATCCCCGAAGCACTGCTTGAGCTGCCGTTGCACGAAGCCCGTCTGCTCCACCGCGAAGAACACCTGCCGAGGAGGGCCGAAGCGGAGCAGGAGGAGTGTTTGCGTTCCGCAGAATGAAGAAGACAAAGGAATGGCCGCTTCTAGCGGGAAAGCCGTCCCAGACAAATAGCGACGGAGACGAGAAGGGAGCTGGAGAGGAGGAGAAGCTGGAGAGAAGGAGGAGGAGCTGGAGAGGAGAAGGAGGAGGAAGAGGAGGATTGGGAGAGAGCGAGAGGAACACGGCGAGAGAGAGAGAGAGAGACAGAGACAGAGAAGGAGAGAGAGAAGACTCGGCACAGGCTTCTCGCTGGCCCCTGTTCCGAACGCTATCTCGCGCAGCAGCCCGTCCTGGATTCCCTGCCGCACCTCCTCCTCGCTCTCCTGGGGCGCGGCGGCCGTCGCCGCCTGCGCGCGCACTTCCTCCAGGAGCTGCCTCCCGATCCTCTGCCCGACCTCCCATCGCGTCTCCTGCCGCGGCTCCCCGCACGCCGCCATCCCCATCGCCACGGCCGGCGTCGACCGTCGGAGCTGGCTCGTCGCTCGTGTCACCATCCCGCGGCGGCTCCGCGGAGACGTCGGCGGCAACCTCTGGCGCGGCCTCGCCGACCACGGCGCCATCCTGCGGCGCCTCGGCGGCAGCACCGGCAGCCTCTGCGGTGCCATCGGCCACCTCCTCAGGATGGGAGGCATTGGCCACCTCCTCGGGCTCGGTGGCACTGGCCACCTTCACGGCCTCGCGCAAGGTCGGCTCGAGCGTGGGGAGCCTGGTGGTACTGGCAGTGGCCATGCCCTGGCCCGTGGCGACGCCCCCGAGCACGGCGCCACCCGTCGGCGGCATCGTTCTCTCAAGCTTGGCGTCACTGCTTTCGTCGCCAAGCTGTGGCGGAGGCTGCTACCCAAGCTCGGGCGCATTGGGTGCCAACTCCTCAGACAACGCTATCCCGCCAGGTGGCCAGGGCAACGCCAGCCCTTTAAACTGGGTCCCACTGGAGGACCACCTTGGCGGTGAGGGACGGGCCAAAGGTGAGAGGAGACTTTGCAACCCACTGGGGTCATCCTAGCGCTCTCCAGCTCGGCATCAGGCATGCCAGCAACGCTGCCCCCCAAGGTAAGGCCCAGCCTAACACCGCAAGCACAAAGCTTTCCCGTTCGGAATATATTGTCGGGTGGCTGTCAAGCGCTGGGTGATGAGGTGTCGTTTGCACATCTGCTTGGCCCTCCATCAAATTTTCCGAGCACCCTCGTTTGCACAACTCTGCTAGTGCCGGTAGCAGACGATGAAGAGAAAGAGATCAATCATCGAATCAACCCGCTTGGCAACCATAGGCGGCGGCGCGCCCAGGGGGGGAAGGCAGCGGGGGCGGGCCTTCCCGGAAAACTCAGAAGGCTCTCGGCCTTCTGGAAGAAAAAAAAAAAAAAAAAAAAACACGCCTCCCGCGAAGCCACACAAAAAGGCTTTTCGGAAGGCCAGGTGGCTTGGCCCCGCCGCCTTCTGAGAAGGCCTGACCCCTCCCACCCGCCCCCTCGGCGCACCGCCGTTGGTTCGGCGGAAGAGCAGGCCTCGACCCCTGCTGGGAACGTTCCAGACAGGAGACGGACGGCAGCCTGCGCTCACATCTGCGGAGCAAGAACGACCGACGAGCGCACACGAGGTGGACAGAAGACGCCAGATGCCTCCCGAGCGTGCTGACTCTGTCGAACGAGGGGGTGCCCATCGTATTATTAGGATGGCGGCGTTGGTGATGATGATGATGGCGACGACGATGATGATGCTGGTGGTAGTGATAGCGATGGCGAGGCTGATGGCGGCGACGACGACACAAAACGGGTGTATCCCGTTTGGCGCGGAGACTAGCGAGGCAAAGACCCTTCTTTCGCATGTTATGTTGATGATGCTGCTGATGATGATGTTGATGATGATGATGGGGAGGAGGGGGAGGCGGTGGAGGAGCAGGATGAGGAGGAAGAGGAGGAGGAGGAGGAGAGAGGAGGAGAGAGGATGGAGGAGGGAGGAGGAGGAGGAAGAGGTAATAAGGTAAAGGCGCTTAGGGGATGTATCAGAGCAGCAGCTACAGCGGCGGCGGCAGACAACTCTAACTAATGCCCCTGCGAAGTATATGGATGCAGGGCCTATCCCTGCAGGGCCTAAGTCGAAGGGGGGGTTCGTGCAGGGAGCACAACGCTTCCTGGGCAAGGGCAGCCACGAGCAAAAGGCAGGGCACATGGCCATGGCCGCTCGCGCCACTGCTCTGAGGCAAGGGAAAGTATGCTCGGTACTGGGGGGAGGGACCCTCCACCACCACACACACACACACTTTTTGGTCTGCGGGTCGGGAGCGGCCCCCTTCCGGTCAAGAGCTAACACCACACACACACACATATTCACACACACACACACACATTCACACACACACACACACACAAGGGGGGAAGAGGGCAGCGGCGGCATCCGATCCTGAGGGGCACAGCCGTGCGCCGCTCTCCCCCAGGCCGCCTTCTCGGCGGTACGGTCCGCGGCGACGCGCGCGCGCGCCGCGCGCCGCCTCCCTCCGAGCGGCTCCCTCCCAAGCGCGTGCTCGGTGGTGCGGCCCACGACGTCGCGCGCGCCGCGCGCGCCGCTCGCGCCGCTCGCTCTCCCTCTCCCCCCCCCTCGCCGACCCCACCCACCCTTCCTTCAGATAGAAAGGCTGGGCAACTCTGAAGTCTTTTGGGGGGGTTCACCCCACGTTGTGGGATGGGCGGCAGATGAAAAAGACCCCCCCTTGTAATTACCACTTCGAGAGCATGCACCCGTCATGGGATGTCTCGCGACACCAAGTCAGCACAACCGTCGGTGGCGAAGATTTCAAAATGCTGCTTTGCTGCTGTCCGATCTGCCTTCGAACTGTCACTCGGAGGCACGGCTCTGCTCTGGCTTGGTTGTCGAGCTCTCGCCACTGTATTCAATCCACTTCGCTTTGGTTTGCCAACCGTGGGAGGAGGAGAAGGACGAGGAGGAGGAGGAGGAGGAGGAGGAGAAGGGGGAGGAGGAGGTAGAGAAGGGGGAGGAGGAGGAGGAGGAGGAGAAGGAGGAAGGAGGAGGAAGAGGAGGAGGAGGAGGAGGAGGACTGAGGAACGAGGAGAAAGGAAGGGAAAGAAGAAGAAGAAGAAGAAGACACAGGAGAAGAAGAAGAACAAATGAAAGAAAACGCGGTTCCTGCTGGTGGGTGGCGCCGTCGATGACAGCGTACCTGTTGGGCATCTCGACCTCCTGCCCCAGCAGCGCCGCGCCGGCCTCGATCGCGTTCACCTTCCCACCATGGGGGCCGCCGAGGGCCCCCCGAGGGCCGCAGAGGGCGGCCCGGGGGGGGGGGGGGGGGCCTCTGATGGTCCGAGGGCCGCCCGAGTGCGGCCTCCTCCACCTACGCCTCCACCTGAGCGACGATCGGAAACGGGACGTGCGCGAGATGACATTCGGCGGCGAGGCCCATCGGGTCATGAAAAGATCATGACGGAGGGTTTTCGCTATTTTCGGCCCCCCGGGGCTCTCACAGACCATGGGGAGCATCCGGAAACGACTCGGGTTGAAAAACCGGTCCCGGGGAATGGGTCGAGACCTCTCGGAGCCCACGTGATATATGTATATGTAATTAGTACACATTTTTATATAAAAATGACGTCGGCTGGGAGCGACGAGGGGAAGTGAGAAAGAGAAGGAACTCCAAAGGCGGCGAAGCTTCTCAGGAGCCCTCTGGCCTTCTGAGAGGTTGTCTGTGTCTTCGGGGAAGGACTAAAAACCTCTCGGAAGGCTGGGGGACTTGGGGGACTTCCGAGCCTTGTGAGAAGGCCCGCCCCGTCTCACTTCCCCCCTCCAGGCCGCCAGCGCGGCACACCACACTGGAAACGAGGGCGCTCACGCGCGACCTTACGCGGGCAGCTGACGCGCGAATGTCGGCGCAGTCGACGTCGTTTTCTTCAGTCGCTCACCTGATGTTGTTTTTGTTCATCATGTCGGGTACAAGTCGTTACCCGGGGATGTTGAGGCCCAGTAACACGACCGGTGTACTGACCCCCCCCATTCGCAACACGAGGTGCGTCGCGCGTTCGTCGCCCATGCGCCGCCCGTGCGTCGGCCGCCGAAAAAGCCGGCCGTCCTCGCGAACGTGCGCGTCGCCCACGCAAAGGGAGCATTTTGGCGAGTGCGTCGCCAGCGTGGCGGGCACCCACGGGGCGGATCGCACGCGCGTCGCCCGCTCCACAGCCGCCGAAAAGGCCGGTCGCCGGGAGGGGGGGCTGGGGCACTGGGAAGCGGAAACTCTTGGGTGGGGCGGGGCACGTGGAGACGAGGTTGCGCTGCGATCGCCATCGTACCCGCGCGAACACCAGGCATGGGGGGGGGTCCAGGCCCCCCTCCTACGTACGATTGTTACTGTTACCCGGAGGGGGAGGCGGGCGGGTGGTTGGCCCGCCATTACACGCCAGAGGGGATAAAAAAGACAATCCCCCTACTTCACCTCGTCCTCCTCCTCCTCCACCTCCATTCGCCCCAAGTCGCCCCTCCGCTGGCGGATCTGGGTGTACACTGAGGCTCGTATCCGCTCCCCCTGAATGCCATACGTGGTGCAAGAGATCGTGCCAAACTAATCTCTGCTCAAGCGTGCACATCCCAGATGCCGCTACACGCACACACACACACACACACACACACACATCCACACACATACATACACACACACACACACACACACACACACACACACACACACACACACGAATTTCACATCTATGCCTTTGTGTGGAAGCAGCATGGGGCAATAGTGAGCGTAATTGTGGAGAGTAGAGGGTCTGATGGACAAGGCATGCCCTCGCTGTCCTCCCCCATGTGCAGGCTACGAGTGGGAGTTCTCACGAAGCAAAGGGTTCTGCCCCATAGACAAATCCTTCAACCCCGCAGGATTGTCTGACGGTGGTTTGCCGACTCGCAGACCTGGATACTTGCTCAAATGATCCTCGGCCCTCCAGGAGTCCATGCTGTCAAGTTTGTTCATCATGGATCGGTCTCTGGCGGTCCCGAGTCCCGAAGCAAGCCTCCAAATGCCAAAGTTAACGAAACGAATGTCCTCCCCCTGATCCTCCTCCTCCGCTTCCTTTCTTTTGTGTTCGCACTTGAATTAGTACTTGTTAGTATGTGTATTCGCTCTGCGATTATTCGTAGTATCGTTACACTCGCATGATCAGTATGACTAGGCTTGATGTTAGTGGTGGTAGCAGTAGTAGTGGCAATTGTGGTAGAAATAGGAATGATAATCGTGATCATAGCGCTCGTGACCATAGCCGACCGATCCGCTACAGTCGGGGCGTTGACCTAAGGAACGATAAATGAGGAACGAGGCCCCCTGTTCCTGAAGTTTGACTTCGATCTGCGATCGAAAACCGAAGGTAGACCCAAGGCAAATCGTAGAACAACTCAGGGGCACGGAGCCCCTCCCACACGCGAAGGGCTCCTTCACCCCAGCGCCCCGACTGCATCCTCGATCGATGCTCCCTCCTCGACCGATCGACCCTCGATCGATCGATCGCTTCGTGCGCTCGCCTTCTCCTGGACCTCGATGCGCGAGACGCCCCGCATGGCCTAGGAAGGCACCAGCTATACACCAACACCGATCCTGGCCCAGGATCACCCTGGGCCCAGGATCGGTGTATACGCCCTCCTGCCTTGCGCAAGAAGGCATATACACCGATCCTGGGCCCAGGGTGATCCTGGGCCAGGATCGGTGTTGGTGTATAGTTGGTGCCCTCCGATGGCCTGCACCGCGGGCGGGGCGGCCAGCCACTCCGGGCCCCCCGCGGGCCTCCCGCCGGGGTGCTGCGCGGCCATCCTGCGCTGCGCCGCGCAGAACTCCTCCCCCGAGGGCCGGGGCGGGGCGCAGGGGCCGGGGCCTGCCTCTTCGGGCCCCCCCCGAGCCCCCCGGCCTCGCCCTCCTCTGCCTGGTCCCTCCTCCCCTCCTCCTCCTCCTCCTCCTCCTCCTCCTCCTCCTCCTCCTCCTCCTCTCCTCTCCTCCTCCTCCTCCTCATCCTCATCCTCATCCTCATCCTCCTCCTCCTCCTCCTCTCGCCTCACCGCATGGGGGGGGGGGGGGGGGGGCGAAACACGGACGCAATGGCTTGCCGCCACAGGCGGCATGGGGCGACAGGGCAGAAGTGCGTGAGCAGCAGGACCGTCCCTGTTCGCACTGGCCCGGCAAGCGCAGACAGAGCGAGGCCCCGCCTCGGGCGCGAGGGAGGCGGGAGGCGGGAGGCTCGACGATCGAGGCTGCTGGACGCCCTTCCCCTTTGGGACCTCCTGGGGAGGCCTCGTCGCCGAGGCGGGACCAGTCAGCATCGAATCGATAAATCACATCAGAGGGAGGAGGTCGCCATGAAATAAACCCGTCCCTCCCCGTCGCTCGGACATCCATTACCTGTGTTTTTTTCGGTTTCGTGCGTGTTTTTTTCGCAGGATGCTCATTAATAATCCCCGCCGAGAAAAATGCTCACGTCCGAGCGATACCAGGGTCCTGAGGAACACGGGACCCGAGGTGCTTTGCCATGTTCAACCCCGCAGGGCCCTCCACGGGCGCGGGGACCATCAACAACCAACTCGGGGTACGAGTCTGGTCCTGGGGAAGCCCCACTGTGATACGCCATTAAAGTACCGCTAATCCTTTGGGAGGGGACCTAAGTGAGGAGGGCCCGAAAAAATTGGATTTTCCGATGTATCAGGCGAAGCCACCTGCATGCTTAGGGACAACCCTGAAACAGGATGACCTGAGTTAGGCAACAAATCCATTGTGTTATTAGCGTCAGGGGTTGCACTATGCTTCGTGACCCCGGATTTCAGGACCCGTCTCCCTGTCAGCACCCGTCTCATCCACGAGGAGAGTGGTACGAGGACGGGGTCAATCCGCATCCAAATCGAGACATCGGCTCGGGCCGCATCGGCACGGAGTCGACATCGAATCGAAGCGGCCGCGCAAGTAATTCACAACAGCGCCCAGGCATCGGGCCGCATCGGATCGGCTGAACATCGGAACCTCGGATCGGGCCAGACGGACTCGGTATCGAACCGGATCCACCCGATCGAAGTGTACCCTGGAAGGCGGGATGGAGGAAGGAACTTTTTTTCTGGGGGGGAGATGGAGCAAGGAGGAGGAGGGAGGCCCGAGGATCGAGGCTTCTGGATTTCTTTCCTTCCCTCATGGGGCCTCCGAGAGACGTCTTGTCGCCACGGCTGGGTTGCACTCGAGATTATGGCCAGAACGACCGGAAAGGTCCAGGAGTCGGTCTGTGAGGGAGCAAGGCATGCAGATGGACCCTGCACACCACCAGCTCCATGTCTCGGGACGCGCAGTGACGTACTAGTTCTGTATGTCCTCCTCGGAGGCGCGAGTCCGACCCGAACATATGGTATACCCGTCTTGTAGTAGATCGTTTCCCGAGCGGTGTGGCAAGAAAGCGCCCGCCACGACGCATATACTATACGATTTCTCGGTGCGCGCATCGCCCCTTGGGGGAGCGACGCACACATAGTGTTAGTATGTTGGGGGGACGCCGATCCCTAGCCATGACTCGGAGGGCCACCGAAAGGAACTCGAGCCGCGGCCAGCTGGCGCGGTGAAGGGCCCCGCTGTCGTTGTCTGACCAGGCCGGGCCCTGGCGGCAACGCCAGCGGCCTTCGGCAGCGCGCTCGGCGCGGCGCCGTGCTGGTCACGGCATGCAAGCATAAGCATGCAGTAGTGCGAGCACGCAGACAAACAAGCATGCAGGCATGGAAGCGCCGAGGGCACACACGGCACACCTGGAAACCTGCTGATGCCGCAGAGAACTCAGACCCGGCCCCGGCGCGAGCGCGGAGTCCATCTCCAAACAATTTCTCTCGGGCTGTGGGTACACTCTCAGGAGAGGAAGGAAGTCGATGGATCGGGCCAAGGGGCTAGTCACCAGTCTGAAGCCACAGAGCCGTCTGGGGCAGAATACCTGCCACAAGTGTGAAGCAACTAGCCAAACACCAAACATCGTCCCTATATCTTATTCGTAGCCACCGTGCTTGGCGGGCAAGCCATCTCCGCGGGAGCTCCTTGAGGAGGCGGGAGGGGACGATGAGGACCAGTACAAAGACGAGGATGAGGAGGACAGGACGACGAGGATCGGATGAGGGCGGGCTGAGGACGTGATCGCGCCGCGACACGCTCAGAGATCCTCCTGGGTAACCACGCCGTCGCCGTTAAGGTCCATGGAGGCGAAGGCGCTCATGGCGGCGTGACGGCCACCTCGGCGCCATGAGGAGGAGGAGGAGGAGGAGGAGGAGGAGGAGGAGGAGGAGGGCAAGAATGAGGAGAAAAATAGTTACGAGGCGGGAGAGGGAAGGACTGGCGGCGGGAGGGACCGTGAAGGACGAGGAGGACGAGCCTCCTCCTCCTCCTGCTGCTCCTCCTCCTCGTCCTCCTCCTCCTCGTCCTCCTCGTCCTCCTCGTCGTCCTCCTCCCTCCCTTCCGCAGCCCACTCCTCAGAAGCCAACAAACCTTTTCCCTTCCGCCCCGGTGGGCGCCCGCTGGGAACATGAGGGCACCGTGAGCCCGACACGGGCCCAGGGTCTGGGAGGGCAGGGAACCGCAACCGGCTTGGGAGCAGTGAGCGGTTTCCTGGGCTCGGAGTCGGCGCAAAAAAAATTCACGCCGAGTCCAGGAAGACAATTGCCCTGCCACAACAAGTGGAAGGACCAGGCTGGTGAGAGCCCCGGCGCTCTGTCACAGCGCTCTGTCACAGCACCGCGCACAGAACGCGGCGGAGCGCACCGAGACCAAGAAAGGGACCACCCTTCCATCCACGCGGCTGGCAGATGATTCGAGGCGCCGTGTGCAGCAACGGAAGCACGACCTCGAAAAGGACCCGCCTTAGTTCCTGATCGCGTCCATAGCGATCGCGCACCGCGTCCGTGAGCACAACCGAGGCCACTGCTAGGCGAATTGCATACAAAACCCGCCATACATCTGTGTGGCTAAAGTCGGCCGGTATCATGAGGATGCGCGATAAGGATGCAAGGGCCTTAAACGCCCACTTCGAAGCTTTTCGAACGGGGCGCGACCAGCGAAAGTGGCCAAGGATGGGCCGAGGAGGCAAGGATGCAAGGGTACCCTTGGGAAGGTCGCCCATCCTTATTATGCGGATTGACCGTAGTTCCAGACACCTGGACCCGGCGTGCTGACGTCTCATTTTTGCTTCTGCGGGGGTCCCACAGGCCGCTCCCAGACACAACGCCACTGTTGGAAGAGGGGGCACGGCCCAGAGACGAGGCACAGCGGTGCCCTGACTTTTTGGACGCCTGGAGTGGGTACGGAAAAAATGGGTACAATGCCCAACAGCACATGTTGTCACAAACCAACAACGGCCGCTGTTGGGAAGGCGGCCTCCTGTCTCACATGGACACAGTCCGCGGCGACGCCGACAGCGAATCCGGTTCAAAATGAACAGGAACTGCTGTCGGTCTTTGTGCCCATTCTTTTCGAACCCATTTCGATCGTCCCGAAATCTCTGGGCCAGATCTATCGACGACGCCATACGCCAGCAGGCCTGCGACCACTTCGTCGCCAGACGGGCACGGCCGAGCAGACGCCACCGAGCGCCAGCCACCACGTGCGAGCACGGCTTCCGCGCCCGACACGGCAAACAACCTCCGCGACGGCACATCGCCGGACGTCGCGCCCAAACCACTCCCCGCGGCCAGCGGCCCCTGCAGCGCGCAAGTGGCACCGAAACCATGACGCCAAGGAAGCCGGCGTGGACCTGCCTGGCTGGCGGCCCCTGCTGCGGAGGAGCTCGTCCCCTACTGGCAGCAGATCATGCGGGCAGAAGCCCGCGTCCGGTCCGCACGTGCAGCAGGCAAACGCGGTGCGCTGATGCACTCTGTGCTCGAGGCCGATGGGCCCTACACCAAACGACCGCCCTGAGTCTGCGTCTGCACGAGGGCGCGCTGGCACCACGCGAACACGCCGGACGGCACCCGCAGGATAAGACTGCCTGGACGGCAAAGCCTTGGAGGCCTGGACATGGGCACCAACACCACGCCGGGGAGTGCTGCCTCCACAGGGGGGAGGTGATCCTAGATTTCGGTGTTGGTGGTAGTAGTTCGGTCACCTTGGAGGCCAGAATAGTACCACCATCACCGAGATCGGGATCTACTTCCCTCGGTGGAGGAACACCGCCAACATTGGTGTTGGTGTCAACCTCTATTCTAGGCCTGCGAAAGCCGCCCTGAAAACGGCGGCGGACTTTTTCGCCGGCGGCGAGGCGGCGAACTCCGCCCCAGCGAGAAGCTAGACAGGGGCACTAACTAGCGAATTGGCCAGCGAGCAAAGAGGGGGGGGGGGGGGACGGCCGAGAGTTCAGAAAGGGGCGCTCAGACGCCGAAGAGCTCGACGAGGAGCAGCCGGGGGGCAGAACGGCCGCGGACATGCTGCGCTCCAGAGCGCACGCGTGCGCGCGGAGAGGTGGGCGTTCTCTCGTCCTGGTCTTCAGCACTTGGCCGAAGGGTGGGGGAGGGGGGGTTCTGGGTCTGGACCGGTGCTCCGTCGATCTGCGTCTGCCGACTTCGTGCGTGTTTCACTCGAGCGCCAGCAGCGCTGCTCGAGGCCTGCCGCAGTCGCGCCCGGCTCCGGGGCCGAGCGCAGTGGCTCGACCAGACCGCCTGCCCGCCTGCCCGGCGCAGGCTGGGGGGAGACAAGGTCCTGACGGGACACCAGGAAGCAGCTGCAAACAGCAGCCAAGACCTGGACTGCCCTGACCTTCCAGAGTGCCAGAAAATAGCACTCCGGACCTACAAAACCTATCTGGATCGTCTCAAACTTCGGCAGGACTCAGGAAGTCGACGTCCTGGTGCTATGTTTTGGCCCTCCTGGAAGGTCAGGGTATGGGGGGGGGAGAGAGAGAGAAGGGGGGGGGAGGGCCCAAGACCTGGACTATGGGGGGGGGGTCAGACCAGGGGGGGGAGGGCGAAGGCCCGCGCCGCCCGGCGAAGCAGGAGGTGACAAAAAACGCCGACGAGAGGCACGCACAGTCGAGCCTGCAGGAGGAGCTCGACTGCAGCAGACCTTCCACGAGGAACCCAACCCTGAGACCCCAGGACGTCCACTGACTTTTTGGTGTGGGAACGTCACGCTCTCCATGGCAAAGCCATCGAAACCCAAGAAACCCAGGGCACCCTGGAGGCAAGCGGGGTGTTTCTTGGCACAGCCATCCACTGTAGAACAGCAAAACATCCCCCGAGAACGCGAGACCCTCCGCCGGCCAAAACGCACCCAGCATCCAAGGGAGCCCCCCCACCCAGGATGCACAAGGACATCCCACACCAGCACCAGGAGCACCGGGGTGCCCTCCCCGAACCGACCTCGCTCTTCTGCCCCGGCCCGACTGCAGGGGGGAGCTGGAAGCCCAGCTTCGCTTCGCCTTCGCGGCTCCGAGCTCCCCGTGCACCGCCCTCGGCATGCCCTCCGCCGAGTGAGCGAGGCGCGCCCCTGGAGGCGACGCGCCGCAGCGACTGGCCAGGTGCCAAGCGACTGGCCGCGGCAAGCCCTCGCAGGAAGCCCGGCCCCCTGAGGAGCAAGAGGCACCCGTGCCTCTGCCCTTCGGCCGCCTCTCCCCCTTCTTGGGGCCGCCTGGGAGGCCCTCGTCGCCACCGCTGGCATCGCCCCCGAAACGCTGGTCGGAACGCGCCCCGGGGACAGGTCAGGGGGGGCAGCGGCATCGGTGCCTGCCGAGTTCCCCTAGCCCTGACCACCCGCGCACGAGATGCATCCGAGGGGAAGCCCGAAGCACCCTGAGCGCAGCAGCTTCCTCAGCGGCTGCGGGAAGCCACCGCGCAGCGCGCAGCGCGAAGAACAGGGTGCCCTGGCGAAGAGCAGATGGTTTCTGGATGCGCGCCCCCACGGTACAGCGCGAGGGGCGGCCCAGGCAGAGGCGTGAAGGCAACGACCACGACCACAAGCTTGAGAGGAAAAAGGTCACAGCCATGTGCGGAGCTGCTGGAGATCCCTCCGCCGCGGCACCATGCGAGCAGAAAGTGCAGGCGAGAGCCCGAACTCGAAAACGACCACCCCTTCATCCGCACAACGTTTGCAGTCGTCGCGCTGACTCACCATGACAGGAGCGGGTGGTTCAAACGAGACCCAGGCTGGAAACATCCAAGGACCGTCAGGCGAGAATCCAATAACGATCGCGACGTGCCATCCATCCATGCCACTGCTCAACATTCATCGCTCAGCATCAGAAGGCTTAAGAAGACACACGTGAGAGCTGAAATGTAAAACAGCACAGTCGCCTACAAGTGTAAAACCGTTGGAATTTCCCAGCTATACGTATACAAACTGTACAGAGTGTCACTTGAATGATACAGCATATATACAAATATGTATGCGTACGGACTGCCGATACGCACTGATCGCCCTGAAGAGGAAGTAGGAGGAGGATACAGGATGATGATCAGCAGGAGCAGGAAGGAAGGCGACGGGAGGAGGAGGAGAAGCGAAAAGGAAGGAGAAGGAGAAGGAGAAGGGCAAGGGGGGGTGGAGGGTAGAGGAAGAAAAGGATGAAGGCAGGAGGGAGAAGGAGGAGGAGAAGGAGGAGGCGGAGGAGGAGGATCAGGGGTGTGGTGGGAGGAGGGGTGGGGAGAGGCGGAGGAGGAGGAGGAGGAGGAGGAGGAGGAGGAGGAGGAGGAGGAGGAGGGTGGAAGGAACAGCAGCAGCAGCCGACAAGAAGAGGGAGGGACCGCCGTGGACGGCACCGTGGCGGGGCGCGCCGCGCGACATGGCGGCGGGAGGGGGCCCGCACGACGCGCGAGGACGGCGCGACCCTTGGCTGACTACCTACCAAACCA
>CAUYUJ010009111.1:25000-35000 GCA_963575745.1 Prorocentrum cordatum
CCCGCGCATGAGACACCTGAAAACTCCACCGGGCCGCCTGGGGCCCTTCGTGGACTCTTTCTACACCCTGGTAGGCACCCGTCAAACGCTATTGGTGTTTTTTCCCATGCGTTCGGCCCATGTCGGTTGACCTTGAACAGTGCTCGGCTATTTCGGGCACCCTGACGTGGATGGGGCGCAAGGATGCGGAAAAGCCGACCCCCAGATCACTGATCCGTTGATAATGGCGGCGGACCGCAGACGAAAGGACACAGTCACCATCGATGGGCCGCGCGGCGTACCTGAGCCCAATAAGCGATGGGATGAAAAAGAAATGACACCCACGAAAAGACAACCGCACCTACGGGGTCTTGTGCTATTTTCCGTCTATGTTTATCCAGTCTTGCAGCTGCCTCGCCTCATCCAGCGAGAGCAAGAATGGGCGGGCGGTAAACGCGAAGCGTCTTGAATAAATACACTCGAATCCTATGACCCCCCATGTTTTCCAATATGTTCTGGCTTTTCGTCTTCCCCCCCCCCACTTCCCATATTTTCCCATATTTTTCTGGGAGTAGACGATTCATTGTGTCTGTGTGTATTTTTCTCTCCTGACCGACAGCCCGAAAATGGCGACAAACCTCAGGACCCGTTTTTGGCGGCGCGAAAAGAGGATAGGGGGAGGGGGGAAGGCCTCTTATAGAGGGAGGCTGGTTCTTAGAAGGCACCGGCCCTACATCTACAGACAAGATCCGCGCCTTCTGAGAAGCAGGGGTGCTCGTAAGAAGCCTTTCGCCCTCTCTCCCTGACCCCCTCTGCGCGTGGCCGAGTTTGCCTCAAGACCCACTTCCCTAGGGCGGCGAGCTCTATACATACCCACTGCTCCCTGGCCAGGCCCAGCCTGAACCCGGCAGCGGTGCATACGCCACGCCCTCCTGGCTTGGCCAGGAGGGCGTATACACAGCTCGTGAGCTCAGGATGGACCTGGCCGGGGAGCAGTGGATATGTATAGACCTCGCCGCCCGAATTCCCCAGCGGCGAACCGCACTGGGGCCCGATGGCCACAGCGACGCCAGCCGGCCGCCGGAGCGCGCAGGCCTCGGCCGCGGCCAGCGCTGCCGCCGGCGACCCGCCGCCGAGGACCAGCCGCAGGCGTGCGCGAGGCCTCTGCGGCCGCCGCAGCGTCTCCGTCGGCCGCTGCCGCTCGTCCTCCTCTGCCTCTTCCTCCTCGATCTTCGTTCCTCGCTCCTCGTTCCTCGTTCCTCTCCCTCCTCGCTCCTCGCTCCTCGCACTGCTCAGTAGGGCGCTCCAGGACTTAGCATGGCCTTGCAAAGCTTGCCAGGGCTTTGCAGTGCTCAGCAGGTCCTCTAGGGCTCAGCAAAACTTGCAAAGGCCTGAGCAGAGCTTACGCAAGTTTAGCAAGGATTACCAGATCTTAGCAAGGCTTCGCAGGGCTCAGCAAACCTCAGCAGGACTTCGCACGGAGCAGCAGGGCTTGGTGAAGCCTGCCAAGGCTGAGCGAGGCTCAGCAAGGCCTGGCAGGGCTTGCCAAGGCTTGCCAAGCTTAGCTGGGCTTCGCCCGGCTTACCAAGTTTAGCAGGGCTTAGCAGGGCTAAGCAGGGCTTAGCAGGGCGGGCATACCAAAGCTTCCTAGGGCTCCGCGGGGCGGACCAGGACTTCGCAGGACTTTGCAGAACTTGCCAAAGTTTAGCAGTGGCTGGCAGGCCTCAGTAGGTTCAGCAGGGTTTACCAATGCTTCGCAAGACTTACCAAGTAGGGCGCAGCAGGGCTTAGCAAGGCTATCCAAGCCTTAGCAGGGCTCAGCAGGGCCCACCAAAGCTCAGCAGGACTCAAGGTTTCGCAAGGACTAGCAGGGCTGAGCAAAGCTTGCCAAGGCTGAGCAAGGCTCAGCAAGGCTTAGCAGGGCTTAACAAAGCTTGTCCAGGCAGAGCAAGGCTTAGCAAGGCTTAGCAAAGCTTTGCAAGGCTTAGCAAGGCTTGGCAAGGCTTGGCAAGGCTTAGCAAGGCTTGGCAAGGCTGAACAGTCTTTAGCAGGGTTTAGTAAGGCTTATCAACGCTGAACAGTCTTTAGCAGGGCTTAGTAAGGCTTATCAACGCTGACCAAGGCTTTGCAGGACTGACCATAGCTTACCAGGGTTGGGCAGGGCATGGCAGGGTTTATCCAGGCTTAGGGGGGCACCAAGGCTTACCAAGGCTCAGCAAGGCTTAGCAGAGCTTCGCAAGGCTGAGCTTCCGCAGGCTGTGCGAAAATGCACACCCTCACCACCATGATGCCCTCGGGAAACCTGAAGAACCCCAAAAATGCCCCCCGAGCATGGTCCTCGAAATTCCAAGCCCATGCCTGCTGGCAAAGGTCTGGAGCAATGGTCTGGAATGACGAGGGCCATGCTCGGAGGGGGGGGGCATGTTTTCCGTCGATTGGCAGTTCCCCCAGATATCCACAGATCGCGAAGGCATCGTCCACAAAACTCCCATCTGCGCAACAATTCTGGAGATGAGGATGAGGAGATCAGGAGAATGATGAGGAGGAGGAGGAAGAAGATGAGGAGACCATAAGAAATGAAAGCTCGCAAGTCTTGTGTAACAGACCGCATATTCCAGAATCCCATGACCTCTAATCACAACGGAGGGGTGCGCCAAAGGTCGCTACATGTGCATAGCCAGTATGACCGTCATCAGCGTCACCACCCATCACCATACCCTCCTCCTCCTCCTCCTCCTCCTCCTCCTCCTCCTCCTCCTCCTCCTCCTCCTCCTCCTCCGCCTCCTCCTCCTCCTCCTTCTCCTCCTCCTCCTCCCCTCTCCTACTCCCTCCTCCTCCTCCTCCTCCTCCTCCTCCTCCGAATCCTCCTCCTCCGAATTCTCCTCCTCCTCCGAATCCTCCTCCTCGCACTCCACCTCCTCCTGTTCCCCCTCCTCCTCCTCCTCCTCCGAATCCTCCTTCTCCGAATCCTCCTCCTCCGAATCCTCCTCCTCCTCCTCCTCAACATCCTCCTCCCCATAATCTCGAAACCCGTGCTCAATGAAGTGCTGCACTCGCTCTGCTGTCAAGGCTGGTCCCCGCTTTGGGAATACCATTCCGTTCCGTTCCGTTCCGCCTCCTCCCCAACCTCGCCATAATAACCACCACGGCAATCAGCATCACAACCACCACCACCATCGGCAGCATCATCCTCATTATCGTCACCATCGCCACCACCAGCAACATCGTCCTTGACACCATCACGACTACCAGCTTCATCATCACCACCACCACCATCATCATCAACATCATTATCAGCAGCAGTATCAGTAGCAGCAGCAGCGTCACCATCATCGTCATCATCAGCAGCATCAGCATCAGCATCATCATCTTCAACATCAGCATCATCAACATCAACATCAACGTGATCATCGTCACCATCAGCACCAGCATCAGCATCGTCGTCATCATCAGCATCATCATCATTAGCAGCAGCATCATCAACACCATCGTCAGCATCAGCATCATCATCGTCATAAGAATAAACCTCATGATCACCAGCATCATCGATCAACATCATCACCATCAACACAATCAGCAGCATCACCAACATTATCACCGTCATCATCGGCATCATCAACATCATCATCATCATCATCAGCAGCAGCAGCATCAGCATCATCATCAGCAGCAGTAGCATCAACCGCAGCATCAGCATGATCATGAGCAGCAACATCATCATCACCATCATAATAAGCGTAAGCATCATCATCGTCATCATCATCATCATCATCATCATCATCATCATCATCATCATAACCATCATCATCGTAAGCATCACCATCATCATCATCAGCGGCAGCATCATCACCACCACCATCAGCATCATCATCATCATCATCATCATCATCATCAGCAGCATCATCATCAGCATCGTCATCAGCAGCAGCAGCTGCAGCATCATCAGCATCAGCCGCAGCATCATCACCATCATCATCACCATCATCACCATCAGCACCATCATCACCACCATCATCATCAGCAGCATCATCACCATCACCATCACCAGCAGCATAAGCATAATCAGCATCAGCAGCATCAGCATCAGCATCAGCATCAGCATCAGCATCAGCATCATCATCAGCATCATCAACAGCAGCAGCATCATCAGCATCATCATCACCATCACCATCACCATCACCATCAAGACTCATCCTCATTATCCACCTTCGACTCCTCCCTCCCTCTTCTGATCACTCCTCCTGCCACGACAACAACCACGGCTGCGGCGACGAGGACGACGACGACCCCCTCACCCAATTAACGTGGATGACGGATCCATGACTCTGGCGCGTGGACGCAACATCCACGGGTTAGAAGCCTCCGTCATTTGATTAACCAAGAAAGGACCCCTAACCCTGTGGAAGGAGATCTAAGTTAGGAGGCCAGAAACATTAGGGATAGGGGGATAGGGTGTCTTTTTTTCTGAAGATGCACCGAGACAAACCACCCAGAACTAGTATCCCTGATGCCAAGACGGGGACCGACTGTGAGGCTACGTCGTCATCGTGTTATTAGGGTTAGGGGCTCTTTTATCTTCGATGGTCATTGTCTTTGTCCACGGCGCGAGCATCGACTCCTCGCTCAACCGCCGGCTTCCACCGCCGCCACTGCCGCCGCGCTGCTGCCGCCGCCGCTGCCCCCGGGCTTTTCCCCCCAGTTAGCCGCCCCGCGGCCGCCGCGAGCCCTCCGCCCTCCTCCTCCTGCTCCTCCACCTCCCCCTCCTCCTCATATTCATCCCTCTCTCTCCCTTCCTCCTCCTCCTCCTCCTCCTCCTCCTCCTCCTCCTCCTCCTCCTCCTTCCTCCTCCTCCTCCTCCTCCTCCTCCTCCTCTCCTCCCCCTCCTCCTCCCCTCCTCCTCCTCCTCCTCCTCCTCCTCCTCCTCCTCCTCCTCCTCCTCCTCCTCCTCCTCCTCGCTCCTCCTCCGCCTCCTCCTCCTCTCTCCTCCTCCTCTTCCTCCTCCTCCTCTCCTCCTCCTCCCTCCTCCTCCTCCTCCTCCTCCTCCTCCTCCTCCTCCTCCTCCTCCTCCTCTACTCCTCCTCACTCCTCCTCATCCTCCTCCTCCTCCTCCCTCTCCCTCTCCTCCTCCTCACTCCTCCTCCTCCTCCTCCTCTCCTCCTCCTCCTCCTCCTCCTCCTGCCTCCTCATCCTCACATCATCATCATCATCATCAATCATCATCATCATCATCATCATCATCAGCATCATCATTCATCATCTCATCAGCATCATCACCTCATCCTCATCCTCATCCTCATCCCTCATCCTCATCCTCATCCCATCCTCATCCTCATCCTCATCCTCATCCTAATCCTCATCCTCATCCTCTCCTCATCCTCCTCCTCATCCTCATCCTCGCTCCTCCTCGCTCTCCTCGCTCATCAGCCTCCTCTCCGCCTCCTCCGCCCCTCCTCCATCCCTCCGCCTCCTTCTCCTGCTCCTCCTCCGCCTTCTCCTCCTCCTCCTCCTCCACCACCTCCTATTCCTCCTCCGCCTCCGCCTCATCCTCTGCCTCCGCCGCTGCAAGGTATTGTTTAGGTTGGGCGAACTTGAACATCTTGGCTATAGCGTCCGTGCCACCTCCTCCTCTTCCTCCTCCTCCTCCTCCTCCTCCTCCTCCTCCTCCCTCCTCCTCCTCAAGTCCTTCTCCTTGTAAATAACTACTCCCTTTCGCACCCCGAGACGTGTCGGCAGGGCGGGCTGGGCGCGTCGCCTGGGAGCTCCTCACCGTGTGTGATCCCTGAGGTTGAACATCACAACAGCTTCACGGATTGACAGCGGGTCGCTTTCAAAATGAAGCTATCGCCTTAGCGCGCAACACATTCGTCGTAAAAATGAGAGCTTTGCGGATTGAGGGCGGGTCGTTTTCAAAATGTTCTCTCGCCCCAGCGCCGCGACCATTCGTGTCAAAAGTCTGTCAGATCTCAACGGATGGAGGGCGGTCTGCTTTCAACATGTGGCTCTCGCCTAAGAGCCGCGCACATTCGTTGAACAAACTGCAAGAGTTTCACGGATGGACGGCGGTACCTTCTTGGAAATGTGGTTATCGCCTTAACGCCGCGCACATTCGTCTTCAGTCTACAGTCTACAACTATTTCAGGGCTTCGCGTTGCTAAAGTTCCAGGACTGGTGTTTTGGAACAATGTAGGACTGCCAGGGCGCAACAAGTACGGTGATTGGCGGTGTTGGAGTCCCGAGAATTGTGTTCTGGCACGGCTGAGGAACGTCAAGAAGCAACAGCAAGGTTGAGTCGTGGAAGTCCCAGGAATAATGCTCTGGCACGGTTCAGGATTTTCAAACGGCTGTCTTCCAGTGGGGCACTTCCCTCCGTGAAAATGAACCGTCGTATGGGGCATATGAAGAGAAACTTGGAGGGATGGTTTGTTGCAACACCATTGATGAATATTTGTGTCAAACTGGTCCTCCTCCTCCTCCTCCTCCTCCTCCTCCTCCTCCTCCTCCTCCTCCTCCGCCTGCTCCTCGTTCGCCTCCGTCCTCCTCCTCCGCCTTCTCCTCCGCCTCCTCCTCCTCCTCCTCGATTCCACATGGAAGCGTGACCCCGTCGCTTCTCCACACGCCTCGGCCCATGCGTTCGCCATCCCCTCGGTCGAGCGCGAGCTTTCCACCGCCGCCGCTGCCGCCGCGCCGCTGCCGCCGCTGCCCCCCCATTTTGCCGTGCCGCAGCCTCGGCGGGCCGCCCTCCGCAGACTGTTCGGCGGCGCCTCGGAGCTGAGGGCCGAGCTTGCCGGCTCCTCCTCCGCCTCTCCTCCTCCTCCTCCTCCTCCTCCTCCTCCTCCTCCTCCTCCTCCTCCCCCTCCTCATCCCTCCTCCTCCTCCCCCTCCTCCTCCTCCTCCTCCTCCTCCTCCTCCTCCTCCTCCTCCTCCTGCCTCCTCCTCATCATCATCATCATCATCATCATCACTCATCATCATCAGCATCATCAGGCATCATCAGCATCATCAGCATGCATCATCATCATCATCAGCATCATCATCATCATCATCATCATCTCATCATCTCATCATCATCATCATCATATCATCCATCAGTCTATCATCACATCATCGCCAGCATCAGCATCAGCATAGTCACATCCATCATCAGGACATCATCAGCTCAGCATCAGCATCAGCATCAGCATCATCACAATCATCTCAGCATCCTCCATCATCATCATCATCAATCATCATCCTCATCATCATCATCATCATCATCCATCCACATTCATCATCATCATCATATCATCATCATCATATCATGCCTATCGTCATCATGCGTCATCATCGATCATTCATCATCATCATCATCATCATCAGTAATCATCATCATCACCTACACGCACCACCATCATCATCATCATCCACCACCTACCACCACCACCATCATCATCATCATCATCATCATCATCATCATCATCATCATCATCAGCATCATCATCATCATCATCATCATCGTCATCGTCATCATCAGCATCATCATCATCATCATCATCATCATCATCATCATCATCATCATCATCATCATCATCGCCATCATCAGCATCAGCATATTCATCATACTCAGCATCAGCATCATCAGCATCATCAGCATCAGCAGCATCAACATCATCAGCATCATCATCAACATCATCAGCATCATCAGCACCATCACCATCAGCACCATCAGCATCATCAGCATCATCAGCATCAGCATCATCATCATCATCATCATCATCAGCATCAGCATCAGCATCAGCATCATCATCATCATCATCATCATCATCATCATCATCATCATCATCATCATCATCATCATCATCGTCACGCGCCTCCTCCGCCGCCGCCGCCGCCTCCTCCTCTTCCGCCTCCTCCTCCTCCGCCTCCGCCGCCGCCTCCGCCTCTTTCTTCTTTACAAGTTGGGCGAACTTGAACGTCTTAGCTGTAGCGCCCGTGCCTCTTCCCTCAGCCTGCTCCTCCTCCTCCTCTCCTCATCCTTTTCCTCCCCCTCCGCTTGTTCCTCCTCCTCCTACTCCTACTCCTCCTCCTCCTCCTCCGCCGCCTCCTTCTCCTCCTCCTCCTCCTTCTCCTCCTCCTCATCATCCTCCTCCTCCTCGTAGCCCGTAGCTGGTGGCATTGGGCCCGTGCAGTCATCCTCCTCCTCATCCTCCTCCTGCTCCTCCTCCAACTGGACCTCCTCCTCCTCCTCGTCCGCATGGTCCTCCTCCTCCTCCGCCTGGGCCTCCTCCTCCTCCTCCTCCTGATGGAGAGCGGGCCGCTTCCAAAATGTGGCTCTCGCCTTAGCGCCGCGACCAATTGTTTGGAAAAACCAGCTCTTCACGGATGGATCGCGATACGCTTTCGATATGTGACTCTCGCCTTGGCGCCGCGACCGTTCGTTGGGAAAAAGACAGCTTCACAGATTGATGGCGACTAGCTTTCAACATGCGTCTCTTAATGGATGAGTTTGACGGATCGAGGGCGGGTCAATTTCAAAATGTGGCTCTCGCCTTGGCGCTGTGCACATTCGTTGTAAACATGTGCAAGAGTCTCACGGATTGAAGGCGGTTCCTTGTTCAACATCTGGCTCTGACCTTAGCGCCTTAGCTTTTCAAACTGTTCACGGGTGCCCATGGTAAACGCGCCAGAAGCGGCGTTTTGGAAGGCTTCAGGGTTGCAGGGGCGCGATCGTTACATTGAGAGGCGGTGTCGAAGTCCCAGGAATGGCGTTCTGACACGATTCTGGATCGCCTCGACGCAGCAGTCAGGTTGATTCGTGGCGTTGAAGTCTTGAGAATGGTGTTTGGCACGCTTCAGGATCTTCAAACAATTGTCTCCCAACGGGGCATTTCCTTCAGCAGAAGTAATCCGTGTAGGGGCCTATGAAGAGGGAGCTTGGAGGGAGGCTTTCTTCCAACATCGTTGAGGGGTCGTAGTTATACACTGGTCCTCCTCCTCTTCCCCATCCTCCTCCTCCTCGCCCTCCTCCTCCTCCTCCTCGCCCGCTCACTCACGACCTAAGTACAGCCAACCCGTAGAATGAGAACGCACGATAAGGATGCAAGGGCCTTGGAAGGCAATGTCGAAGCTTTTCCAGCGGGGCGTGGCCAATAAAAGTGGCCAAGGGTGGACCGAGGAGGAGGAGGCAAGGACGCAAGGGTACCCTTGGGAAGGTTGCCTATCCTTACTGTGCGGGTTGACTGTACTATCGGGACAAACGCAGCCCATTCATCTCCCCCTCCTCCTCCTTATCTCCCCCCTCCCCTCGCTGAGCTTGAAACCTCTGGCCTCCGTCCTCTCTTCTCCTCCTCCTCCTCCTCCTCCTCCTCCTCCTCCTCCTCCTCCTCCTCCTCCTCCTCCTCCATCCTCCCCATCCTCATCATCGTTCCTCCTCCTCCTCCTCCTCCTCCTCCTCCTCCTCCTCCTCCTCCTCCTCCTCCTCCTCCTCCTCCCGACCAGCCATAACTGGGGGAGCTGTGGTCCTTACCCCCCTGGGGAAACCCATCGCCTCGACGATCACTCGAGAGGGGTTTCGAAATCGATGGGTCTCCCAGGGGGGTAAGGACCACAGCTCCCCCAGTTGTGTCTGGCCTGTCCTCCCCCTCCATGGATATCCTCCTCCTGCTCCTCCTTCTTATCTCTCTCCTCCACCCTGTGAACAACGCCTGCCTGTCGCACCAACAGACGTGAATCTGCAGGCCTGGCCCAGCGTCACACTCTTGAAACCTCCACTTGCAACATGCTGCCACGAGGTTGACAACCTCCAACGGCTGCACGGATATCTCCTCCTCCACATCCTCCTGCTCCTCCTACTCCTCCTCCTCCTCGTGCTCATCCTCCTCCCCTTCCCTCCCTCCTTCCTGCCTCCTCCTCCGACCGCCTCCGCCTCCTCCTGCTCCTCCGCCGCCTCCTCCTCCTCCTTCCTCATCCTCCTCCTCCTCCTACTCCTCCGTCTCCTCCGCCTCCTCCTCCTCCTCCCCTCCTTCTCTTCCTCCTCCTCCTCCTC
>CAUYUJ010009112.1:0-36147 GCA_963575745.1 Prorocentrum cordatum
GCCCCTTCGAAAACCCGCCCCGGGAGATCCCGTTTGGCATGGTGTCGGGCCCCGTCCGCGGCGGATGGTCTCTGGTGGGGAATCGGGGCCAGTTTCTCCACGGGAGACCCCCCGCCGCGGACAGTGCTGGTGTTTTTTTGCAGTTTTGGGTATATTTTGGTGATTTTCAGTGTTTTTTTTTTTGTGATTTTGGCTATATTTTAATGATTTCTGGTGTTTTTTTTGCAGTTTTGGGTAGTAATGGTCCCGGGAGGTCCCGTTTGGCATGGTGTCGGGCCTTGGATTTGACATGGTGTCGGGCCCCTTCGAAAACCCGCCCCGGGAGGTCCCGTTTGGTATGGTGTCGGGCCCCGTCCGCGGCGGATGGTCTCTGGTGGGGAATCGGGGCCAGATTCTCCACGGGAGACCCCCCGCCGCGGACAGTGCTGGTTGTTTGTTGCAGTTTTTGGTATATGGTTGGTGTTTTTCAAGTGTTTTTTTTTTTGTGGATTTTGGCTATAATTTTTAATGATTTTCTAGTGTTTTTTGCAGGGGTTGGAGGGGGGTGAGTAATGTCCGGGAGGTCCGTTTGGCAATGGTGTCGGCCTTGGTTGACATGGTGTCGGGCCCCTTCGAAAACCCGCCCCGGGAGGTCCCGTTTGGCATGGTGTCGGGTCCCTTCGAAAACGGCCCCCGGGCGGTGATTTTGGGCATATTTCAGTGATTTTCAGCGTTTTTTTTTTGGTTTAGATTTAGGTTTAGGTTTAGGTTTAGGTTTAGGTTTAGGTTTAGGTTCACGTTCAGGTTTAGGTTTAGGTTTAGGTTTAGGTTTAGGTTTAGGTTTAGGTTTAGGTTTAGGTTTAGGTTTAGGTTCAGGTTCAGGTTCAGGTTCAGGTTCAGGTTCAGGTTCAGGTTCAGGTTCAGGTTCAGGTTCAGGTTCAGGTTCAGGTTCAGGTTCAGGTTCAGGTTTAGGTTTAGGTTTAGGTTTAGGTTTAGGTTTAGGTTCAGGTTCAGGTTCAGGTTCAGGTTCAGGTTCAGGTTCAGGTTCAGGTTCAGGTTCAGGTTCAGGTTCAGGTTTAGGTTTAGGTTTAGGTTTAGGTTTAGGTTCAGGTTCAGGTTCAGGTTCAGGTTCAGGTTCAGGTTCAGGTTCAGGTTCAGGTTTAGGTTTAGGTTTAGGTTTAGGTTTAGGTTTAGGTTTAGGTTTAGGTTTAGGTTCAGGTTCAGGTTCAGGGTTTAGATTTGGTTTTTAGGTTTAGTGTTTAGGTTCCAATCGTTAGGTTTAAGGTTTAGGTTTAGGTTTAGGTTTGGTTCACGTTCAGGTTGAGGTTGAGGAACTGGCCAAATTCAGGTTTCAGTTCAGGTTCAGTTAGGTTCAGGTTCGTTCAGGTTCTAGTCATGTTTCAGTTCAGGTTCAAGTTCAGGTTCAGGTTCAGGTTCAGGTTCAGGTTTAGGTTTAGGTTTAGGTTTAGGTTCAGGTTTAGGTTTAGTTTTTGGTTCAGGTTCAGGTTCAGGTTCAGGTTCAGGTTCAGGTTTAGGTTCAGGTTTAGGTTTAGGTTTAGATTTAGGTTTAGGTTTAGGTTTAGGTTTAGGTTCAGGTTTAGGTTTAGGTTTAGGTTTAGGTTTAGGTTCAGGTTTAGGTTTAGGTTTAGGTTTAGGTTTAGGATTTGGGGGATATTTTAATGATTTTGCGGTTGCGGTTGCGGTTGCGGTTGCGGTTGCGCCCTCCGGCGGGCGGGGTGAAATGTGTCGCCCGCTTGCGGGCGCTCCCCGGTATATTTTAGTGATTTTCACTGTTTTGTTTTGTGATTTTGGCTATATTTTAATGATTTCTAGTGTTTTTTTGCAGTTTTGGGCAGTAATGGTCCCGGGAGGTCCCGTTTGGCATGGTGTCGGGGCTTCGAAAACCCGCCCCGGGAGGTTCCGTTTGACATGGTGTTGGTCCCCGTCCGCGGCGGATGGTCTCCCGTGGGGAATCGGGGCCAGATTCTCCACGGGAGACCCCCCGCCGCGGACAGAGTCCGTCGGGCGGTATACGGCCCCTGGGCGGTATACGGCCCCCGGGGGGTGATTCTGGGTATATTTTAATGATTTTCCGCTTTTTTTGTGATTTTGGCAATATTTCAATGATTTCTAGTGTTTTTTTGCAGTTTTGGGTGATGATGGTCCCGGGAGGTCCCGTTTGGCATGGTGTCGGGCCTTGGATTTGACATGGTGTCGGGCCCCTTCGAAAACCCGCCCCGGGAGGTCCCGTTTGGCATGGTGTCGGGGCTTCGAAAACCCGCCCCGGGAGGTCCCGTTTGGCATGGTGTCGGGCCCCGTCCGCGGCGGATGGTCTCCCGTGGGGAATCGGGGCCAGATTCTCCACGGGAGACCCCCCGCCGCGGACAGGGCCCGTCGGGCGGTATACGGCCCCCTGGCGGTGATTTTGGTGATATGTTTTGTGAGTTCCGTTGTTTTTTGTTTTTGTTTTTTTTTTTTTTTTTTGGTGTGATTTTGGCAATATTTTAATGATTTCTAGTTTTTTTTTGAGTTTTGGGCCGTGATGGTTCCGGAGGTCCCGTTTGGCATGGTGTTCGGCTTGGATTTGACAGGTGTCGGGCCCGCTTCGAAACCCGACCGGGGAGGTCCCGTTTGGCATGCACGCGTGCTTCGAAAACCGCCCCCTGTGAGGTCCCGTTTTGGTCCGTGTCCCGGTCCCCGTCCGCGGCGGATGGTCTCCCGTGGGGAATCGGGGCCAGATTCTCCACGGGAGACCCCCCGCCGCGGACAGGGTCCGTCGGGCGGTATACGGCCCCTGGGCGGTGATTTTGGGCATATTTTAGTGATTTTCCGTGTTTTTTTTGCGATTTTGGCAATATTTTAATGATTTCTATTGTTTTACTTGCAGTTTTGGGTAGTGATGGTCCCGGGAGGTCCCGTTTGGCATGGCGTCGGGGCTTCGAAAACCCGCCCTGGGAGGTCCCGTTTGACATGGTTTCGGGCCTCGTCCGCGGCGGATGGTTTCCCGTGGGGAATCGGGGCCAGATTCTCCATTGGAGACCCCCCGCCGCGGACAGGGTCCGTCGGGGGGCTCCCCGTGAGCTCTGTCTGCGGCGGATGGTCTCCCGTGGGGAATCGGGGCCAGATGCTCCATGGGACACCCCCCGCTGCGGACAGGGCCCGTTGGGGCTTGGTGTGGAGAGGGGTGGCCCCTTCGAGTGCCGCGCGGCGGCTGCGCGCCTCAACTCAGCTGCGCGGTAGCGTTGGGTTCGAGAGTTGCGCGCTGGGGGTCCTGTCGGGTAGGAGATTCGAAAGTTGCAGATGGACTCCACCGCAATGTTTCGCGAGGTCGCCCTGTGCGGGTTGGCGCAGGAGCAGGGCATCGCCGCTCTACGGGCGTGCCTCGCCGACGCTCGCGGCGATGAGACACTTCGCTTCACCGAGATCACTTCTGCCATGGCACGTCGTGCTGTCGCGTGGGGCGATTCCTCGGCGTGGGGTGATATAAAGGTTGTTCTCCAGACTCGCTTGGCCCCCGGCTCTCGGCCGTTGCCATCTGAAGTCATCGCCGTCTGTGCTGCCGACGCAGATTTCATCGTTCCCGACCCCAAGGAGGACGCTGTCATTGTCCATGGTGGGCTGGACAACGGGTACGGGTCCGCGGAGGATGGGTGCCACTTCTTGCCGCTGCTCCATGTCGACGAGTACCGCCTGTTGCCCCCGTGCTCGTCACCGAAATGGGCCGACATGGCGGCGGCCGTCGCCGCTCGCAGTGGTGATCTCGCGCTGGAGTCGCGCGTCCGTGACGGGGGCGACTGCTACTTCCACGCGCTTCTCGTCCTCCTGCATTTCCGGGGCGTGCTCATGCTCGCGCCGAGCGGCGTGTCCGCGGCCCCGGGGGGAGGTGGTGCCGGGGCTGCCCCGAGCCCACCTCCTCCCTCGAGCTCACCAGCCGGTCCAGTCCCAATCGCTGACGGCCCGCTCGCGGGGTTGCGCCCCCCTGCGACGCCTCGGAAGAGCCCCGAGCCCGACTCTCAGCCCCCGCCTGAGTCGCCCATTCCCGCGGAGCAAGCGTCACCTGCGACTCAGGTCTCTCTGCCGAGCACACAGTTCACCTCCTTCAGGAATGGTGCGCGGTTTGAGGACTCCTTTGCAGCGAGTGCCAGTCTTCGCGCCCCGGACCCCACGGGCGAGAGCGTCGCCGCATTGCAGGCCAAAGTCGAAGGGCTCCCAGAGGACGAGGTATCGAACGCGATCGAAGAGTTCCTGTTTCCTGACGTCGTCTTCGAGGGTTTTAAGACGAAGGAGGAGGTTTACGAGACAGTGCGCCAGAGGGTCATGAAGGCGTGGGAGGACACCCGGTCTCACCGCCAGATTGCCAGCGAGCTGGATTTCGATTTGCGCACCATCGCGCCGAAGCCGTTGGCGGACGCCGTGCACACCGCAGCAAAGGCCCGGGGTCTCTCTGCGGAGGCGCTGCTCTCTGCCGTGGAGTGCAACATGGGTTTCATCGAGGCGCCCGGAACAAAGCTGACGCACTTGCGGCAGTCAGGTCATTACGTTTCCCCTGGCCAGCCCCTCTTGATCGGCAGCGCGTCCTCCACGCGGAAGTCGGCCTTGATGCAGCGCACGGACAAGTGGTTGACGCAGGTCCCGGAGGCCTCCCCTGTTTTCAAAGACAAGTTGGTCATGAACACGGACTGCACCACGAAGGGCATTCGGAAGCAGCTTGAAGAACACGGCCGGTGCGGCATCTCCAGCGACGAGGCCGCAAACACGTTCCAGACGCCCTTCAGCGACGTGGAGTCCGGGGTGCACTATCTCAGCTGCGCGAAGCTTAACACGTGGACGCAGAGCGAGCACGACGGACCGGCGACTGGCAACGGCAAGGTGTCTTTGGACAATTACAATTTCATGCTCAAGTGCGCGGGCCAGACAGAGGTCGTCGAGTTTATCGTCATGCCGAAAGTGCACGGGTTCCAGAAGCGCATGCAGACGGTGTGGGTTCTCCACGACAGCGGGTCAACCCTGGGCCCATCATATTTCGCCATCCCGAGCTTGGTTGCGATTTTCCGCCGCGTGTCTCTTGGCCTCGCTCCCCGAGCCCACAGGTTCTGGCCCCTCCCAATCTTTTCCTTTGGTCCCGTCCTGGTCGTGTCCCATTCTCGGGGCTGTTCTCGAGTGGCTTGGAGCTCGAGGGCTCCCCTGGCGTTTTGGGGGAGACCGGCCCTCTTCGGATCGATGTTGTTCCTATGCGAAGCGGCTCCTGCGGGGCCCTCCAGGACGTGCGCGCGGACGACGGGGTCGATTCCGAACAGAGCGACTCCTTCATCGAGCGTCTGCACGGGTGGATGCACGAGCAGTGTTCTGATGTCGCCAGCGTTCTCTCGCTCGACGGCTTCGCCTACACCATATACCGTGCTGCGAAGCAGGCTTTTGATGATATCTGTCAGACCGTGCCAATGCCGCCGGCATTCAAGACGAAGTTGAATTTCTTTCACGGCGACTTGCTTCGCGCAACGCACCGGGTGCACCGCGGGAACCAGTTCGCCAGGCTTTTCATCGCCCGGCATGCTGCCCAGGGCGACGACGCCCTGGCGTCGCAACCGCCTTTTGATTCTGCTTGCGAACGTTGTCTTCCCAGCGCGAACGAAATCACGATGGGGCTCCACAAGGTTCTCCGCCAAATTGAACTTCACTTCGGGTTGTATCGCTTCCACGTCGCCCACGCTGCCGAGGGCAACCATCGCTCCGGCGGCGACGGCAGGTGCGCAGGCGGATCTTCGGCGGCCGTGCTGGCCGCTCCTGACGTCGCGGAGATAGCGATGAGGGCCCTCATGCCGTCCGAGCTGATGCGGCAGTTCCTGCTCACTCGCGCTCCCAAGGGGCAGATTTTCACGGAGGCGGATGCGAGGCAGTGGCTCAGGAATAAGAGGGACACGTGGTTCAGAACGGACCTGGCAAAGAAGATCTCCGACGGCTTGACAGCGCTGGTCGCGGCTCATCTCCTGGACAGGGTCGCGGACTCCGCCGATGCGGGGGACTCCACGCAGAGGGCCAAGGCGGCGCAAGGCGGCTGGGGTCTGGAGCGTCGTGGTCTAGCGAGTTGGCACTGCCGCGTCCAGGGGCCCCCGTCGCTCTCCCCCGTCACTCCGGGCCAGTGGGGCCCAGGCATCAATCGTCGGCAGTTTCCCTGGAATCAGTGGATAGTTCCCTGTGTTGCCCCCGAGATTCTTTTGGTTTCGCAGTGGGAAATCCAGGTCTCATTCAGACCGGAGTGCCCGGGCTTTCGATGGTCGTTCAGCGAGCCCACGAGGCAAGCGCAAGGGCAACCCCAAGGGCAAGGGCATGTTCAAGAAGCGGAAGCTCGAGGAGATCGTTGCGGACGCAGATGCCACGGAGGAACGGAAGCGCCTGCGGGTGAGCACGAGCGAATTCGAGTGATGGGGGCGGCAAATTCGCGCGCCGAGAGGGGTCGTCAGGTGACTGCTACGCTTCTCTCCCAGCGCAGACTGCATTCTCGTCGCGCTGGTGATTGGGGACACCGGCTTGCAAAGAGCGTATAGGTCGGTGGCCGGGGTTGCCCCGCGATCGGCTGTGTCGGCCCAGTCTTTCAGTGACCTCAGCTAAGCTGCGGGCATCATCTGGTCTGCCCTGAAATCGGCTTCGGCGGCTCTTGCTAATCTACTTCTCCCCTCCTCGACTCATTGAAGTTCCCTCGCTTCCTCCCCTCCAACGACGCATCAGCCGCGCTGCTTCGTGCGATCGGGGCGCGCGAAGTTGCATTTTCTGCTGTCACCCGCGTTTAAAGCATGCCGCGTTTAAGTGCGTGCATCGCGCTCTCCTGGGGCGGCTTTTGGGGTGAGGACACCGTGTTGTACCTGGGGGAAAGAGTGGCGCGGATTGCCCTTGCCATGGGAGGGAACAGAGGCGGTCGCCAGCGGCGTCGGCTATCAATGTCACCATCATCGTCGCCGCCCCGTCGTCGGCGCATGATCTCCGCCGTCGCCATCCAACACGTCGGCGGGGGGCTCGGGGTAGAGGGGGGCGGCCCCTCGATGTTGCGGCGGAGGGTCCGGGGTGAGGGGGGTAGCCGCTTTCAGGTGCGCGCCATGTGCACCCCCGAGGGCCCGGGGCCTTGGGGGGGCCAGCCTGGTGGCACGATCGAGTCGTCTTGGTTGACTCCTATTCCTATTCCTGCTCCTCCTCTCGCTTTTGTTCCGCTTCCAGCTCCGCTGTCGTCATGTCCGCAGTCATCATGTCTCGAAGGGCAGCGCAGGGCGCCCTAGCAAGCGCGCACCGCACTCGACAACGCTACCCAGCCCACTACGAGCTGCTAATGGAGGTGCTCTCAGATCATGACAAGAAGGCCGTCGAGGATCTGCAGCATCGGCGTATCGTCCCTGAGGATTACGAATTGCTGTCCGGACTGGACGCGAGCGTGTCCCGCAGCGCCCGGGATATGGACTATATCAACAGCGTGCTCGAGCGGTGCAAGGGCGGACGCCCCGGCGATCCGGCGCCCGCGAATTGTAGGATTTGCATGGGGGATGTCCCGTGCCGCCACCTACCTTGCAGGCATTCGTTCTGCTCCGACTGCCTCGTTTCAAGTTGGTCCAAGGTGGACGCGCTCGGCCTGATTTGCCCTGCGTGCAGGCAAGATGTGCCGGAAGGGTTGGCGCTCGCGGAGGAGAGAAAGGCCGGCGTCGCCACGGGCGGTTGCACCGAGGGCGCCGCGGGCGCAGGGGGCGCTGCGGAGCAGGGCGTCGGCGCTGCCGCCGCCAGCGCGGCCAGGCCCCTCGAGGGCGCCGCCTGCGCTGGTGCCGCGGGCGCGGGAGGCGTGGCCCAGGCGTCCGAAGAGGGCGACGTTGCGGGGGAGAGTGGCGAAAAGACGGTATGGCAGTGCGTGGTCGCTACCATTCTGTCCGAATCCCCAGACCTCTCCTCGGAAGTCGCGAAGCGCCTCCAAGTGGGGGACCGTCTCGAGGGCCTCGCCGTGCCTCGGATGGAGGGCCCGGTGATGCGGGTGCACGTGAGGATCGGAGACAAAGTCGGCTGGGCGACGTTGCGGAGCACTTCGGGCAAGGAGCTCGTCTCAGTCTTGGGCGCCGACGGTCAACCTGGCGCTGCCGACGGCCGTGGCGCGCCTGCCCTGGCGCCCGGGGTGCCCTCGCCAAGAGCCCCGCAGTCGCGCCCGATGGCGGCTCCCGATGGCGCTGCGTTGTCGAGATCGGCGGACCCGCCGCCCGCGGTCCGAGGGGGAGGCGGTGCCGGGGATGCCCCGAGCCCAGTTCCCCCCCCAGTCGCTGATGGCCCGCCCGCGAGATCGGCGGACCTGCCGCCCGCGGTCACGGGGGGAGACGGTGCCGGGGATGCCCCGAGCCCAATTCCCCCCCCAGTCGCTGACGGCCCGCCCGCGAGATCGGCGGACCTGCCGCCCGTGGTCCGGGGGGGAGACGGTGCCGGGGATGCCCCGAGCCCAATTCCCCCCCCAGTCGCTGACGGCCCGCCCGCGGGGCTGCCCGCGAGGGCAATGACGCAGCATATGATAGTATATTCGCAGTATTTGAAGATGGCAGTGAAGGGCATCAAGACTAAGGAGTACCGCGGGTTGAAGACCGATTACTGGCGACGTCGGT
The DNA here is from genome assembly GCA_963575745.1 of Prorocentrum cordatum. Lineage (NCBI taxonomy): Eukaryota > Dinophyceae > Prorocentrales > Prorocentraceae > Prorocentrum > Prorocentrum cordatum. Next base: position 8,598 of record CAUYUJ010009112.1, read on the forward strand.
TCCTCCAGGGTGGGCGGGACTGGCACGTCACCCGCGTGAGGATGAGGGCCGGCCGCGAGAAGTTCAGGCCGGAGGCGGTGTTCGAGATCGCCAACAAGGAGGTGATCAAGGTGGCCGACTTGGCCGACGTGTGCTTGCCCGACCGAGGTACGGAGGAGTGGGGCCAGCTGTTCGGCGGGTGCACGGAAGTGCTGGTGTTGCACCTCGGTGGCATCGTAGAGAACCGCACCGAATGGCGGCGCGAGGTGGAGGGCGCGCAAGGGGGCACGGTGCTGCGCGCGGTTTCCCCCGAGCGCGCGGGCGCCCAGGACGACGCGGAGGGCCAGGAGGCGGGAGGGCGGTTGGGCCACCTGCGCCCAGAGGGTAGACGGGATATTGGGATTCTTCATGCGGCATGGCTGGAAAATCACTGGCCTCGTCCGCGGGCGGGGGTTCCCCCAAGCGGGCCCAAGTGGTTCCCCCAAGTGGGCTCCAAAATCGTCGTTCCCTCCTCCCATATCGCTACCTTCCAGGGGCAGGGCCGCGTGCTCGTCGGCCAGGGCATCGGCGCGGAAGAAGAGCAGGCGAAGTGGAGGCTGGCGAGCTCCTTCCTGTCGCGGCGCGGAGGCCTCGTCTGGAACGAGGTGGTGGAGGCAGCACTGGGCGACAAGCAGAAGCTGTTCGACCGCGTCGTGGACTTCCGGGGCATGCACGCGACGCTGCTCACAATGTCAATCGGGGCGCTGAGACAAATCGGCCAGGCTGCCATGTTGCACCGGGACGTGATCCGGGAGAAGAAGCCTGCACTTGTCTACCACCTAATCCGCTGGTGCCGCCAGGCGGCGGTCGATGACGCGGCGTCGGCGGCCCTGCCCGCCGAGCCGGCGGCGGAGGAGGCGGAGACGGAGGAGAACCCGTTGGCGGACGCCCCACTCCTGATCCCGCGCGCCAAAGTGGCGCGGATCATCCGCGCCCTGCTGCCGCTGTTGTCGGCGAAGAGGTCCGGCCACGCAGAAGGCGCGCCGCTGAAAATCACCGATGAGGCCGTGGGTGCCGTCCACGAGCACCTCGAGTACGTCCTGCGCGCTCTGGTGAGCGACGCTTTCGCTGTGGCCGAGTGGGCGAATAAAGACCGCGTGAAGAAGATGTCCATGACTGCGCTGGCCGTCCGGATGTCAGGCTCTATCCAGACGAAGACGTTCGTGGCCAGCAAGCGGAAGCGCAGGCTTGCCAACGTCCTGGATGACCTTCTTTTTTTTTTTTTTTTTTTTTAGTTATTTTTTTTTTTGTTTTTTGGCTTTTTTTTTTTTTTTTTTCTTTAGTTTTTTTTTTTCTTTTTTTTTTATTTTTTTTTTTTAATTTTTTTTTTTTTTTTTTGTTTTTTTTTTATTGTTTTTTTTTTTTTTTTTTTTTTTTTTTTTTTTGTTTTGTGTTTTTTTTTTTTTTTTTTTTTTTTTTTTTCTGCGATTTTCTTTTTTTTTTTTCTTTTTTTTTTTTTCTTTTTCAATTTTTTTTCGTTTAGATTTTTTTGTTTTTTCCTTGTGTTTTTTTTTTCTTTTGTTTTTTTATTTTTGAGCTCGCGGGGAGTGTTTACGACGGCGATGCGCCGGTCGACTGGGCTGGTTGCGACGAGCTGTCCGATTTCCTCTTCAGGAAGTTCATCTCGGCCGAGAAAAGTGAGAAGATTCGCGTGCCTGCGGCAGCTTTCAGGGATATGCGGTGTTTCACGTTCCACTTCCTCGACGCGTTCCTTTCCCAGGGCGTCGAATCGGCGCGCCGCTGCGGTAAGAACACTCTGACCAAGCGGATCCCCGAGCCTTCGGCCCAATCTGCCCCCTGGCCGGCCTGGGTCGCGGGCGCGAGGCTTCCTGCGGGGGCGTCACGGTGTGTCACGGGGGGCCGTGGGGGACTCTTCGGATGTGTTGGGCGTCCCGGATCTTCGCGGGGCATCCTGGGTGGCGCAATGGGGCCGTTTTGTGGTTGCCCTGGGGCTCCGTTGGGGCTCCGTTTGTTATGTTGTATAGATTATGATATCTAATGAATTTTGTTGATGCTTCGGTTATATTAATTATTGAATAGGTTAATAATAAATATAATTAATAATAATAGTGCCTAAATTCCTCTTGCTTATAATGTCTCTATTTTTGTTTTATAATGATATAATATCGACTTAATAATCTATCATATTAATATTCTCATTGCTTCATATAAGTCAATATAAGAAATTAATATATATATATATACTCCTCATTTGGAGCCGTCTTCGGGCGCTCATGGGGGCCGCTGGGGCTCGCGGTGTGTCACCGGGGGCCGTGGGGGACTCTTCGGATGTCTTGGGGGTCCCGGATCTTCTCGGGACATTCCGGGTGCCGCAATGGGGCCGTTTTGGGGGTGCCCTGGGGTCCCGTTGGAGCAATATCGGTTGTTTTGTTTTTTTTGGTCATCTTCGGGCGCTCATGGGGGCCGCTGGGGCCGTCAAGGAGCAATCGAGGAGCCCCGAACTCGTGTCTCGAGGCACAGTGGCGGATTTTGCTCGTCTGATGTAATGGCGCGGGCCCCTCTGTCAGCGGGGCCTCGGCTGAGGGTCAAGGCGAGACGTTTCCGGGGTTGCCCCGAGTTGGGTCTTTGCCTTCGCATATGTTTAATTTGCTGTAGTAGCATTTCTGTGGCGAGCGACTTCCGCATTTAAGTGTATTTACTTGTTCCTTGTGGCATTTATTTGAATTTATTGAGCCCGCAGAGCGGGAGTCATGGCGGGTCTCCGCAGGGAAAACTCGCACGCAGATTTTGGATTCAGTTGGTGTTCGGGGGTGCGGCTTCGAAGGGGCTTGGTACCAATCATCCCTTGGGGGTTGAGCGGTCTTGGGGTTTAGCTGATGACCTTGGGTGAGGGTGGTTTCGAGTTTAAGCTCAGTTAGGCCATCCGAGGGGTCAGTTGAGGGCCCGAGACATGACGTGCGTGAGGGGTATATCGAATTGAGGTTTCCTTTGGCTGCCTCTAGCTGCCTCCCAGGGGAGCCGTGGCCTCGTAGCGGCGGCGGGGTCGGGGTCGAGAGGGGTGGCCGCCTGTCAGTGGCGACCCATCTGCCCAAGATATGCCCACCGCCGCGCGGCGGTTCCGGGGTTGCCCCGAGACGCGCCCTTGCGCCATCTGCCGAGTATTCGCCCTCCGCCTCGCAGCGACTGCGCGATCCCCGCGGCCGTTGCCCCTGTTCCCCCTGAGTTGCGTCCCCGGCAACCGTGCAACCGTTTCACCAGGGGCTCGGGGTCGGGATCGGTGCTCCGCTTAGCCTGCGCCCCTCTGCCAAAGGTACATCTTCCGCCGCGCGGCGAGGACGGGCCCTGGTGGGCTCTGGAAATACCCACCAGAGACATCCCGCCGTGGACGGGCCCCAGGGGGCATGGGGGGCTTTGGGCATCCCCAAGACGCAGGAGACAATATTCTGGTGGGAACAAAATTCAATGAAAGCAAACAACTACAGCGGCGAATCGCACATTCATATTTGCCTATTAAAAGCGCCCCGAAGGTGATAATCCACACAACGATATACAGAAGAAACAATGGAAATAAAAAAGCAATCACGATTCGTCGTCGGTCTCAAAATGCTCTCGGTTAACCTCGAATTCAACCCCGCCTGGGCCCGCCGGAGCTCCCTTGTTGGAATTGCAGTTGGAGCCTTTGTTGGAGGATGTTGTGATCGTTGTTTCGATTTGGCACTCCACAAGTTTCCTTTTGGGTTCTGTGTCCAACTGTTCCAGCCTGTCAGCGGCCCCTTGGACTGCCGCATGGTCGAGAGCTCCCGTGGCCTCGACTCCCTGCAGGTCGCCCCCGCCGTCGTCATTCTTGTCCTCGCCTCCTCCTCCTCCTCCTCCGGGCGATGCCGCTCCCGCTCTCGGTGCCGCCCTACTCCTCGACGTCGGCCCAGTGGGTTTTTTTGGGGGGTGGCAGCGGAGGCGTCGCGGACGTCCGCGGGCCTCCCCGCACTCTTGGCGGGCCAGGGCCGCGTGGGGATGGCCCCCCCCTCGCCGCCCGAGGCGGGCAAGGGGGGGGCCGCCGCCCCTCCGTGGCCGTTGTGGCCATCTGGGCTCGGGCCGTCGCAGGCCGGGGCCCGGGCGCTCGGACTGCCCCCGCGGCTCCGCAAGGGCGCGGCTCTGGGAGGGCGGCGCTGCGGGCGGCATGTCGAACCAGGAGGCGCACAAGCTGGAGGCGGCAGGCGACGGTCTCATGGAGCAGGCCGGCAAGAGGTGGAACAAGACCACGAGGGCGTTCGACGCGGTGGCCGGACACGCCGCTTGCCCCGAATATGCGAAGTACAAGAAGCAGGCGAAGGAGAAGTACGACGAAGCGAGAAGGAAACGCGTGCAACTTAAAGGAATGGCAGAGCAGTCCGTGAACAAAGACGGCACCAATGACGTGAAGAACGCGAAGGGCCATCAGGACGCCATCGACTATATCGACGCCAAGAAGAGCGCGATGTGAGGTCAGAGTGAGGGTCGCCACGCGCCATATCTGAATGCGTTGCGGCATTTGTGTGTGTAAATACATCTATAGGTTTCTGACGGCTTTAAGCTTCCCCTTCCCCTCCTCCTTCTTCTCCCTCCTCCTTCTTCTCCCTCCTCCTTCTTCTCCCTCCTCCTTCTTCTCCTCTCCCTTGCCCTCCTCCTCTCCCCCTCCTCCTCCGCCTCCTCCTCGGGGCCCACCCCTCAAGTTAGCTGCCTTCCCTCGGCGGCGTCCGTGGTTGTCCCGCGCGATAGCGCCTGGTTCGAGGATTGCCCGCGCCGGGGGGCCCGTCGGGTAGGAGTTTCGACAGTTGCAGATGGACTCCACCGCCATGTTCCGCGAGGTCGCCCTGTGCGGGTTGGCGCAGGAGCAGGGCCTCGCCGCTCTGCGGGCGTGCCTCGCCGACGCCCGCGGCGACGAGACACTTCGCGCCACCGAGATCAGTTCTGCCGTGGCGCGTCGTGCCGTCGTATGGGGCGATTCCGCGGCGTGGGATGACATGAGGGATTGTCTCCAGTCTCGGTTGGCCCCCGGGTCCCGGCCGCTGCCATCCCAAGTCGTGTCCGTGTCTGCCGCCCACTTCCGCGATTCAGATTTCACCGTTCCCGACCCGAGGGAAGACGCTGTCCTGGTCCACGGCGGGTTGGAGAACGATTACGAGTCCGCGGAGGATGGGTGTCACTTCTTGCCGCTGCTTCACGTCGACGAGCATGGCCAGTTGCCCCCGTGCCCGTCACCGAAGTGGGCCGACATGGTGGCGTCCGTCGCTGGTCGCAGCGGCGATCTCGCGTTGGAGTCGCGCGTCCGCGACGGGGGCGACTGCTACTTCCACGCGCTCCTCGTCCTCCTGCATTTCCGGGGCGTTCTGCTGCTCGCGCCGGGCGGCGCGTCGGCGGCACCTGGGGGGGGCGGTGCCGGGGTTGCCCCGAGCCCCCCTTCCCCCGCGGGCTCACCAGCCGGCCCAGGTCTAATCGTTGACGGATCTCGGAAGAGACCCGAGCTCGCCTCTCAGCCCCCGCCTGAGTCGCCAGTTTCTGCGGAGAAGACGTCGCATGCGTCGTTCACCTCCTTCAGGAATGGGGCGCGATTCGAGGATTCTCTTGCAGAGAGTGCCAGCTTTCGCGTCCCAGACCCCACGGGCGAGAGTCTTGCCGCATTGCAGGCTATAGTCGAAGAGCTCCCGGAGGACGAGGCATCGAAAGCGATCGAAGAGTTCTTGTTCCCCGATATCGTCTTCGAGGGATTTAAAACGAAGGAGGAGGTGCACGAGACAGTGCGCCACAGGGTCATGAGGGCGTGGGAGGACACCCGGTCCCACCGCCAGATTGCCAGCGAGCTTGATTTCGATTTGCGCACCATCGCGCCGAAGCTGTTGGCGGACGCCGTCCACGCCGCAGGCAAGGCCCGGGGTCTGTCCGCGGAAGCGCTGCTCGCCGCTGTCGAGCGCAACATGGGTTTCATCGAGGCGCCTGGAACGACGCTCACGCACTTGCCGTCGCCAGGCCATTACATTTCCCCTGGCCAGCCCCTCTTGATTGGCAGTGCGCCCTCCACGCGGAAGTCACCTTTGATGCAGTGCACGGATAAATGGTTGACGCAGGTCCCGGAGGCCTCCCCTGTTTTCAAAGACAAGTTGGTTGTGAACACGGACTGCACCACGGAGGGCATTCGGAAGCAACTCGAAGAACACAGGCGGTGCGGCATTTCCAGCGACGAGGCCGCCAACACGTTCCTGACGCCCTTCAGCGACCAGGAGTCCGGGGTGCAGTATCTCAGCTGCGCGAAGCTTAACACGTGGACGCAGAGCGAGTACGACGGACCGGCGACCGGCAACGGCAAGGTGTCTTTGGACAACTACAATTTCATGCTCAAGTGCTCGGGCCAGACGGAGGTCGTCGAGTTCATCGCCATGCCGATAGTGCACGGGTTCCAGAAGCGCATGCAGACGGTGTGGGTCCTCCATGACAGCGGGTGAACCCTGGGCCCATCACATGTCGTCATCCTCCCTACCACGCGGCCGAACACTCGGCCTCACTCCTCAAGCTAACATCTTCTGGCCCATATTCGGCCTGAGTCCTCAAGTTCGCTTCTTTTTGGCCCGCTTCTTCTGGCCTCATCTTGGTCGTGCCCGACTCTCGTGGCTGTTTCCGAGTGCAGCGGGTCTTGGCGGGACCCTCCAGGACGCGCGCGCAGACGACGGGGTCGATTTCGAACAGAGCGACTCATTCATCGAGCGGCTGCACGGATGGATGCACGCGCATTGTTCCGCTGTCGCCAGCGCACTCTCGCTCGACGGCTACGCCTACACCATATACCGTGCTGCGAAGCAGGCTCTGGATGACATCTGTCAGACCGTGCCGATGCCACAGGTGTTCAAGGCGAAGTTGAATTTCTTTCACAGCGATCTGCTTCGCGGAACGCACCGGGTGCACCGCGGGGCCCAGTTCGCCAGGGACTACATCGCCCAGCATGCCGCCCAGGGCGGCGGCGGCGCCCTGGCGCCGCTTCCGCCCCTCGATGCCGCTCGCTGGCGTCGCCCCCCCAGTGTCAACGACGTCACGATGGGCCTCCACAAGGTGCTGCGCCAAATTGAACTGCATTTCGGGTTGTACCGTTTCCACGCAGCCCAGAAGGCCGCAGCCGCCGAGGGCAATCATCGCTCTGGTGCCGACTGCAGGGGCGTTGGCGGATGTTCGGCGGCCGTTCTGGCAGCTCCCGACGTCGCGCAGGCCGCGGTGAAGGGTCTCACGCCGTCCGAGCTGATGCGGCAATTTTTGCTCATCCGCGCCCCCAAGGAGCAGACTTTCACGGCGGCGGACGCGAGGCAGTGGCTCCGAAACAAGAGGGATTCGTGGTACAGGACGGACCTGGCCCAGAAGATATCCGACGGCCTGGCGGCGCTGGTCGCGGCGCATCTCGTCGACAGGGTCGCTGGTGTCGCCGACGCGGGGGAGTCCACCTCGAGGGCCGAGGCGGCGCCAGGCGGCCTGAGCGTTGTTTTCTAGCGAATTGGCACTGCCGCGCCCGGGGGCTCGGGGTAGACATAGGTGGCCCCGTTCGGTTTCCCTTCTTCATTCCTGGTTGGGTGGGCCCGGGCATGAATTCTCGGCAGTGGGCCCAGTCGCCCGCAGTCGCCCTGCAAATTTCCACGGGCCCTTGGCGGGAGAGCCCGAGTCACATGCAGACCGAGCGCCCGGGCTCTCGACGGGCGACGGGGGTTCAGTGCGCCCTCGAGGCAAGCGCACGGTCAACCCCAAGGGCGAGGGCACGTTCAAGAAGCGCAAGCTCGAGGCCATCTTGGCGGACGCCGACGCCACGGAGGAGCGCAAGCGCTTGCGAGTCAACACGAGCGAATTTGAGTGATGAGGGGGCGCCTTGGACCCGGGCGCATTCTGGCCGTCAGCCGACCTCCGCGCATCAGAACCTCATGGATGGTTGGGATCTCGTGGATGGCTGATATTTCTGAGCGCCTCTTGGGCGTCTTTTGGGATTTAATGGAATCCTCTTGGGGCCTCTTGAGGTCAGTATCGGGCCTGTTGGGAGTTTTCTGGGAGCCTCTTGGGGGTTTGTGGGAGCTCTTGAGGTTTCTCGGGCGCCTTTTGGGGGTTCTTGAGGCCACAGGAGATTATTAGAGGGCTCGCTAATCTCCAGGGACCCCCAGTGGATCCCAAAAGGCACCCGAAAAGAGTCACACAGGCGCATATACTTTGTATCTCTGAGGGTGCCCTCAAGGAGCCCTGCTGGGTCCCTTTCGGAGCCCCCTGGAACCTGTTTCAGAGAGTTCCCGAGATTTTCCGAATCCCCAAAGAGCTCACAAGGAATCCAAGAAGGCCCAACGCATCCAAAAAGAGGTACACTCTTGCATATACTTTGTGTCTCTTTGGGGGGGCTCTCTTGGAGATCTCTCAGACCTTCCTGGGATCCTGTCGGAGCCCCCGGAGCCTTGCTAAAGGGAGCTCCCGAGATTTCGAACCGAATACCCGAGGAGCCGCCAAGGAAATCCAAGAAGGCCCCACGAGATTCACCAGGGAACCACAAAAGACACCGCAAAAAGAAACACACTCGCGCAGGGTCATTTTCAGGGCGCGCGTTGATGTGTAGCTCTCGCGCCATGCCAGCGGAAGCCGCGGTGCCACTGCGCACTCGCGCTCCATTAGCTCATAATCAGCGCCATGCATTGAGCTGCTCTCTCTCTCTCTCTCTCTCTCTCTCTCTCTCTCTCTCTCTCTCTCTCCCTCCCTCTCTCTCTCTGTGCATCGTCCGAGGGAGAAGGAGCGCTTCCGGGGTTGCCCCGAGTTACGCCCTGGCCCTCTTATATCCTTTCATTTACATATGTTGCACTGGCACGTGATTTTGCGTGTGCCGCATTCATATTAATTTTCACCCAGGAAATTTATTTGCATACATGTGCGCAGAGCGGGTTCCCCGCCGTGAATTCAGACAGTTGTCGCAGATACGCCGTGCACCATCGACCCCGTCGTACCGGCCATCTTCGCATTCGAAATTTCATCGATATAATCTTCATCATCGCCGCTAGCGCGCTCGGCGCATCCATCTTCGCCGTCGTTATCCCTCGTAGCAGCAGAGGTTTCGGGGCAAGGAGGAGTGGCCCCATCTGGTTACGGCCCTTTGCCGAAATTGCTTTTTCTGATGCGCGGCGTCTGCGCGCACCTCGCGGACGCTTCCGGGGCTGCCCCGAGTTGCGCCGCTGTGCTCTCGCAGCGGCAGGGCGCGCGGGGTAGACAGGGTTGGCCTCCTTTATATTGCGCCCTGATTGAAGAGTGAGAACAAGATGAAGATCATGAGGTGATGGAGGAGCAGGCAGGAGGAGGAGGAGGAGATGGAGGAGGATTGGGATGAGGAGGAGGAGGAGGAGAAGGAGGAGGAGGAGAAAGAGGAGGAGGAGGAGGGGGATATGGCGCGAAGACCACAAGAAAGAGAGAGCTTTCAGGCGAGGTCTCCGGATGTATGCCCTCATGGATGACAACGGGAGCGATAACATGGCCGACGATGACGCTGTCGTTGACGATACAAGCCGGATGACAACGGGAGCGATAACATGGCCGACGATGACGCTGTCGTTGACGATACAAGCCCAGACGACGAGGACGACGACGACGTTATGTTGAACCATGTCGCGCTATGTCGAATCGTCTCATGTTGTAGTTACCCTGCTAAACACCTCAGGCCCCACGGAGGCGACCCCCAGCGGTCGCGAGTCGATCGGACAACGCCGCCGCGCCGACGGGGCGAAGGCGCCTGGGGCGACGACGACGACAGGGACAGCGACGAAAACGGCGATGGCGACGAAGACAGCAAGAAAAAATACGACAATAGAAAGTAGGATTTCCAAGAACTTTGGATGTGTGTGCCTGCAGAGACCTGCAGAAATCTCAGATGACCTCCAAGGAACTTCGCAGGTCTCAAGAGAATCTGAAAGGGGCGTTCTCCTCCTCCTCCTCCTCCTCCTCGTCCTCCTGATGGACGCCGATTGCCAGATCCACATCTCCTCATTCTCTGCCGCTTCGTTATCCCTTTCCCATCATCCGTCTTCCTCTTCTCTTCAGGCTGCACAGGCTCGAGCCCGGCAACATGAGTGCCAACGGTGCTGATTGGGGAGCGGTGCCGGGGCTCAACACATACTACTGTTGCGGCGGCAAGACGGACTACGACATGGAGAAAAAGCAGCACGTGCGGTGCAAGGCTGCGATCCGGACTGACAGGTGGGCGCAATTGCTCAGGATCAATCAGGAGATCGAGCAGGAAGGAGTTGGCCAAGCGTGGCACTGCCATTGTGGGACGAAGTACACGCCTGGGAAGGGGAGCGCCTTGGTCGAATGGATCGACTTCGACGCCGTCCCCCAACAAGCCCGGCACTTCGTGGCCGCCCACCCGCAGTACGACATCAAAGACCTCAAGACGCTGTGCCGGGAGGCGGTCCTGGCCAAGCAGATGGACGTCAGCGAGATGCGCCCCATCGACGTCCTCAAGCACCTGCCCACGGTCGAGCCTCTCGCTATGGGGTCGGTGGTGAAGCCGTACAAGGAGGACGACCAGAAGTGGAGGGGGCACTGGGTGTTGGCTGACGGAATCGAGTGGGACAGTCTCCCCGCGTGGGATTGGGACTGGCTGCACGCGCAAGTGGCTCGGGGCTGGCACGACCCGCCAGATAACCTCTTCCAGAAGGAAGGAGATCGAAGATGCTCGTCTCCGAGAAGAAGCGCTCGCGCAAGCTCTGGTGGAAGTTGTCGAAAGATGTCCAAAAGATGGACGCCAACGACGAGGAGAGCCTGCAGCAGGAGGCGAAGAGCAAGGCGAACCGCGCCTACGACGACGGCGGCTCCGACACGGAGGCAGCGGTTGCCACTGAGGATGCCGCGGCGGCGCGCCTCCAGCTTCCCGAGATCCCAGCGGTGGACAAGAGGCCCCCCCCCGAAGCGCACGGTTGTCGACCTGGAGCCGTCGTCCGAAGATTCCTCGGACCATGAGCCGCCCAGTGCCGGCGCGCGCGCGCTCAGCCACTGAGCGTTCGCACCGCGTCTCCTCCTGCAGTATCTCCTTCCTCGCGCTCCCGGGGCTGCCCCGAGTTGCGCTGCCTCACCTCCCCGCATCCTTTCCGCATTTACGTGCGTTTATTTGAACAATTGTTCATTTATTTGCTTTCATTGCACAGATCTTCGGCCAATCGTGCGTGGGTGGTGGGTCAGAACCTCATGAATCCTGATTAGAATCTCGTGGATGGCTGGTACTTCTGAGCGCCTCTTGGGCGATTTTTGGGGTTTAATGGAATCCTCTTGGGGCCTGTTGAGGCCAATATCGGGCCTGTCGAGAGTCTTCTAGAAGCCTCTTGGGGATTTTTGGGAGCCTCCTGAGGCTTCTTGGGAGCCTCTTGGGGCTTCTAAAGGCCCCAGGAGATTATTAGAGGGCTCTGTAATCTCCAGGGGCCCCCAGTGGATCCCAAAAGCGCCCAAAAAGAGCCGCAAGGGTGCATTCTTCCTACCTCCTACGCGTCGACTCCGCGTCACCCAGCATCCCACTGCGCCCAATTGTGCCCCTGAGCAGCCTTCCTTCCACTATCGACGCCTGCAGGCACTGCACTCTCCCACCGCCGCCGCTGCGACACCCACATCTGCTTCTCGTGCCTTCCCCGCCCAGGGCTTCCCGACACCCTCCAGGGCCCCTGGCGGCTTCCGGATGCCTCCCGAGGCTCCCAAGAGTGACGTACCGTGAAAATTCGAGGTGCGAGATCCCATTCCTCCTCCTGCTGCTCGCTGGAGGGGGAGGTTCCTGAGCGTGGACGCGAGTCGAGCGCGCAGAGACACGGCAACGGGGCTCCTGAGGCCCCCGAGCTCCAGGAGCAGCCAACGAGCCCCGAGCCCTGGGCCTCCTCCCAGAGGAGGGCTGCGCGGGGGAGGAGCACGAGGGAGGGGGGGAGGGGGCCGCAGGGGGGGGCGGGGGTCGTGGGCACGAGGACAACGCGGGGCCGCGCGCGCTGAACCCGGAGAGTCCGTAGCCTTTCCGGCTCGGGCGGCTTTGGCTCAAACCATTGCGATCCACTGTTGGGTGGGCTCCGTGCGCTCTCAATGGCGGCCGCCTCCCCTTCCCTGACGCCCACGCCGACCAATGTCAAAGCGAGCGGTGACATCAACGTGGGGGTCGGTGAGATGTATATTTTCTCCAGCGAAGACAAGCGGGTGTACTCAGAGGAGTTTGGTTCTTGCGTTGCGGTAGTTATGCATCGGAGGGACACGGGTGCAGGGATGCTTTGCCATTTAGAGAGATGGCAGTACGATAACGAGGCGACATTTGAGAAAGGAGACAAGGGCAAGGAATCATTCCCCGACATGTGGAACGAATGTCTGCGCAAAATCGGACCAGGAGACATCGAGATGCGGCTATTCGGCTCGTTTCCGAAGCCAGAAGGCGAGGGCAGGGATATCTTAGGCCAGAAGTTCCGTGGCATTTTGAAGGTGCAGGACAAGCGGGGCGATAACAAATGGAAATTGACTTCGATTAGCTATGAACCGAAAAGCAAGCTGTTGTCCGTCTGCGGAGATACGACCAAGAAGGAAGAGCCTTAGCCATAATCAAGAGGACTGTACGACCAATTTATACCCAACTCGTTGCCTCCTGATACACAGCGCTAGCTCCTCAGTCGAAATTTATAGAAGACGTCTGCGGCGAACCACCATCGCCGCCTGCCTTATTAGAGACGCCTATGTGGCACGACGTTGGGCCCGCGGGGTTGGGCCGAAGGCTGAAGTGTTCGCAAAAAAGGCCCCAAACAGTAAAAGAATCGGCACGCCAAATCCCCGTGTAACAGGGGGCGGCGGCTCTAGTGGCCTTCGGCCCATCCCGCCACTGCGTGGGGCTCTTTTGGGAGGCTTCCTGGAAGGCTCTTGGAGGAGGTATTGGGGTTGTCTTGGAGCCTCTTCGGGTCCTCTTGGGGACCTCTCGGGCTTCTGGGGGGCTCCTGCGGCTGCTGGTGGGGCCTCTTGGGGTCTGCTGGCGGTCTCGGGGGTTATTTCAGAACGGAGGGCGCGAAGTGTCAAGATCTTCCTGGGATCCTGTCGAAGCCCTCGGAGCCCTTCATAAGGGAGCTCCCGAGACCTTCCGAACCGAATACCCGAGGAGCCGCCAAGGAAATCCAAGAAGGCCCCACGAGATTCACCAGGGAACCACAAAAGACACCGCAAAAAGAAACACACTCGCGCAGGGTCATATTCAGGGTGCGCGTTGATGCGTAGCTCTCGCGCCATGCCAGCGGCAGCCGCGGTGCCACTGCGCACTCGCGCTCCATTAGCTCATAATCAGCACCATGCATCGTCCGAGGGAGATGGAGCGCTTCCGGGGTTGCCTCGAGTTACGCCCTGGCTCTCTTATATCCTTTCATTCACATATGTTGCAGTGGCACGTGATTTTGCGCGTCACCTCCTCCCAGCGTAGAGTGCGTAGGCGTTGCGCCCGTGAGTGGGGGCACTGGCTCGTGAGGAGCGGATAGTTGAGAGGTCCGCGCCCGGGGTTGCCCCGCGGGGGGCCGCGGGCACAGTCGAAGCGCATCTTTGCCTGTCTCTCCTTTCTCCTTCCTCGTATCATTGAAAACCGTAGTTTCTGTTTACTTCTGCATGTGTTGTAGTTTGGCTTTATCTGCATGTATTTGATCCCTCAGCCTTATATCTGTTCTTTTTGCAATTATTTGCTGTTATCGAGTACTGCATTGTCATCGCGGCCATCGTCGTCGGCATAGTCGCCGTCGCAGGACCGTCGCCGTCGCAACCGCCGTCGCCGTCTTAGTCGCGGTTGCCGTCGTCATCGCCATCGCCGCTGTCACCGCGGCCGTCGTAATCGGCATAGTCGCCGTCGCAGGGCCGTCGCCGTCACGTTGTTGTCCTCGTCGTGCAATCGCCCCCATCTGTTCTCGCCTGAGACAATTCCGCCTTGGGCGGTCCCGGGAATCTCCGAGACCCACGGGCTCTATAGGGCGAGTGGGAGGGCGACTGGCGGGAGTTCCCCTGGTTGGGAAAACGAGGACGGGGGGCCGGGACCTAGACGGACCTGGAGGATCTCTGGTGAGGAGTCAATGAATCAATCTGGCCCAGGTTCATCATCGCCGTTGTGGACGGACCCGGGGGGGCCCGGGGATCCTCGTGACCCTCCGCCAGTGTCGTCGGCGCCGGGTGCTCTGGGTAGGGAGGGGTGGACCCTTTAAGTTGCCCCATCTGCCGAAGATTCAATCGCGCGGCGTCCGGGGCTGCCCCGAGTTGCGCCCCTGTGCTCTCGCTGCAGCGGGGGGCTCGGGGTTGAGGGGTGGGCTCGTCCACGCCGCGGGAATCCCAGTCAGACGCAGGAGACCATGCGAGGAGGGTCTCTGGTGGAGAATGCGGCCTAGATCTTCTCCGCCGCGCGGCGGTTAATCCTCCCTCCATCCAGGGACGCTGCGGGCCCGCTGGCTCGCCGGCTCGCTGAACGGTTCCGAGGTGTTTTGGGAATCGTCGCGACCCTGGGTTTTGGGGAGAGCGGGGAGTTACGCTCGCCGCCGCCGTCGCCGTCGCCGCCGTCGCCGCCATCGCCGTCGCCGTCGTTTATCTGCCTTCCCCAGACCCTTCTCAAGGCGGCTAGCATGGGGCCTTTTCCTGCAACGTCGCCGGCCGGGCGATTGCCGCAGAGACAGCTTCGTTTATCTGCCTTCCCCAGGCCCTTCTCAAGGCGGCTGGCATGGGGCCTTTTCCTGCAACGTCGCCGGCCGCGCGATTGCCGCAGAGACAGCTTCCCGCTTGGCGTTGTTTCCACAACACGCGCAAGCGCGTTTGTCGTGATCTCGGCGACCCCCGGAACGTCCGCCCGGCTAGCCTGGCGCCGAAGAGAGCGCGCCTGCAGGAGTCGGCGCCGGCGTGTCTTCCAGCCACACTGCCGGCGCGGACGCCCATCAGCGATTCTCGCTGCGGTGCTGGCCCCACTGGAGACGGCGCCGAGGACGGGCACGGCGGGGCCAAATCGCCGCCGATTCTCCAACCTTTTCCCCCGCCCCTTCCCCTTTCCTCGTGCCCGATTCTCCAACCTCCTCCCCCGCCCCTTCCCCTTTCCTCGTGCCCTGCCCTGGCCGCGGCCGCTGTCATGGCCGCTGCCGCTGCCCTGTCCGCTGCCGCTGTCTTGATCGCTGCTATCGCTCAGGAAGACAAGTGGGCTGCGCGCCTCGCTGCTGGCCCCGCCCCTTCCCCTTTCCTCGTCCCCTGCCCTGGCCGCTGCCGCTGTCATGGCCGCTGCCGCTGCCCTGGCCGCTGCTGCTGCCTTGACCGCTGCTACCGCTCAGGAAGACAAGTGGGCTGCGCGCCTCGCTGCTGGTCGCACCCTGCCCATGCTTCGCTGCGTGCGGGCGATCAGACTGCTGGACCCAGCGCCGCCCCCTATTCCGCGGGAAGCCCGGCTGTCGCCCGCGGCTGGGCTCATCGCACGCCGCGGCGACGAGGCGCCCCCGGGTGTCACGCAGAACCGAGAGTCCCCTTGTTTTGTTTGCTCTCTTTCTTTCTCTCTTTCTTTCTCTCTCTCTGTCTCTCTCTCTCTCTCTCTCTCTCTCTCTCTCTCTCTCTCGCCCTCTTCTCTCTCTCTCTCCTCTCTATCTCTCTCTCTCTCTTCTCCCCACCCCCCTCCCTTCCACCCCCCCCACCCCCCACCCCCCCCCCACCCCTTCTCTCTCACGCGCGCGCGCGCACCCTCTACCTATATATATGTGCATGTAAATGTATATGTATATATATATATATATATGTAGATGCATGTAAATGTATATGTATATATATATATATATATAGATCTCTCTCCACCTGCTTGCGCAGGTGGTGTTCATCGTGGACACTTTCTCCAAGCGCAGGACTGCGATGTGCGACGTTGTGCCCCTCTCCGCTACCTCGTGCAAGTCGGCGCCCGCTGACGCCACCCACGTTCTTCAGCGCCGAAGGATGGCGACGTGCTGCGCGTCGGAGCTCTTCGATGTCGGCGTGACTCATCGCGTCGTAGGTTTCAGGGGCGACACGGTGCACCTGCAGCGCCTTCTGGAGAACCCCGCCCAGGGCGGAGGAGC
This sequence comes from Prorocentrum cordatum, assembly GCA_963575745.1. Taxonomy (NCBI): domain Eukaryota; class Dinophyceae; order Prorocentrales; family Prorocentraceae; genus Prorocentrum; species Prorocentrum cordatum. The sequence continues at coordinate 24,656 of CAUYUJ010009112.1, forward strand.
GGGAGGCGGGCTCTCCCGGGGTTGCCCCGAGTTGCCCGCGGACCTGTTGGACGTTATGGAAGAGCTCGCCCAGGCAGCGGCGCGTCAGAAGCGCGGGGTCCCAGCTGCTGACGCGCCTGCTGCTCCTGTCGTGGCGCCGCCTTGCGGCCGCGAGCTGCGGGTGTGGCCGCAGGAGGCACTGGCGCATAAAGAGGGCGGCCATCGCGTCGTTGTCCGTTCTCGTGCGCACGTGGCAGTGCTCCATTGCACCAGGCCTTTTCGTCTCGACGTCAGTTCCGTATACTGCAAGACCTGCGCGAAGCAGTCCAGGATGCGCAGGTGGCGAGCGAGGCACGCCGACATCTCGCGGGCCCTGCGGGACAAATACAACGTCCATCACGTCATGCGTTTCCACGTGGCCAAGTACGGCACGTGCTACGCCACGCTGGGCTGGCTGGCGCAGCTCCTCCAGTCCTTCTACGAGACGTTCAACATGCGCGAGACGAGACGCCGCCTGCTGGAGGTGTACACGGCCCCAGCTCTCAGCATTTCCACGCTGGGAGGTGTGCCAGACCCCCTGGACCTGGCGTCCGATATCTCGGCGATCCCGAGTCGCCAGGCGCTGGTGAACATTGTCGTCAAGAGTTTTCGGCCTTTGCTGACGCATGTCGTCGACCTCATCGTCGAACGCCAGCTCATCTACAATGCTTCCGTTATCCGCGGCGACGCCCACAATAACATTGCCTCGAGAGTATACGTGGAGGCGGATGCCGGGGATACGCCAGACAAGTTCAAGAATAACCCGTTTACTGCTTTGCAGGCGAGGGCGCCCTTGCCTTGGTCTCCCTCCCTTCATGTCCCCGACTCTGTTTCTGTCTCCAAGTTCAAGATTAACCCGTTTACTGCTTTGCAGGCGAGGGCGCTCTTGCCTTGTACCCTGTTTCTCTTTGTCTCTGTCTGTCTGATTGTCTGTGTCTCTGTCCGCGCATATGTCCCCGCGCGTGCCAGGCGTGGTGCGGCGTGGACGGCAGCCTGCTGCGCCCCCCCCGGCTGTTGGCCGGGGGGTCCTTCCAAGAGCAGCGGAGCGACATAGTTTCGCTCTTACGCCGCGCTCGGAGCGTCAGGCAGAACATGGGCATGTCCATCGCGGAGTCCAGACCTGCCGCGCACACAGCGGCATCCCGGAAATCGCCGAACGTTTCCCAGTCGTCTGTCGGACCAGAGTTCTGATCAGTCGGATCGTTTTGCGTCGGGGCGTGGCGCTTCCGGGGTTGCCCCGAGTTGCGCCCTCGCTCTCTATACATCCTTGCCGAGCGTTTCCCAGTTGTCTGTCGGACCCGAGTTCTGAACAGTCGGATCGTTTTGCGTCGGGGCGTGACGGTTCCGGGGTTGCCCCGAGTTGCGCCCTCGCTCTCTATATATCCTTTTTGCTTTTGTAACATTGGCGGGCGTAGTCAACGCATGGCGTCGATCGCCGCTCCTCATTACCCTGTGCCTCTGACCACTCCTAAATGAAGGGGGCCAAAAGGGGGGCTTGGACGTTCTGGGGCATTCGTTTTAGGGCATCTTCGGGATTAGGTACGGGGGAGGAGGAGGACAGCTACATGAGCGCGCTGGCGCCTCCGCCGCCCCTCTTGCAGCTGCGCGCAGGCGCGCTGCCCTGCAGTGCGGGATGCCTGCCGGGACGGGCGCTGCTTGGCGTGCGCGCGTTTTTTGCGAGGGTGGCGCGCGCACTATGCGTCTTGTACTAGCGCCCAAGTAGCCCTTTTTTGAGGGGCTGGCGGTTCGGAGGAGGAGGAATTTATTATCGTCTTCTCGTGGCCGATCCGAAAGCTTGCACAGAAGCTTCACGTTTGCGTTCGCTTCCTGGGTCAGTTCGTCAACGCCCCCACAACCTCCTCTCCCTGCCCCCGTTGTCGACCGCGTTCGGGAGCTCGTATCGGGCCTTGCGTCAAAATCAGCTCGTATCGGGTTTTGCGTCGCTATGATTTGCTGCGGCGGAGGCTCGGGGTAGAGAGGGGCGGCTCCTTTGCGTCGTTGGTTTTGTCCAAGTTCCGATCAATCGGATTGATCTGCCCAGGTGACGATCTGACGCATCTGCCGATGCGCGCTTGCCCGGCTCCGCGCGCCTGCGGGCGGGTTGCATGAGGTTGGCCACGCCACGGATTCTTATGGGAAACACCGCATCCTATGGCAGTCTGTCTACGATGAGGTGTGGCACGATCAGAAGGTACCTGGGGGTCCCTGGCCTTCCCGCGTGCCTGCTCTCCCTCGTTCCTTCTCTCGCTCCTCCTGCGTCCTCTTATCAGAAGGTACCTGGGGGTCCCTGGCCTTCCCGTGTGCCTGCTCTCCCTCGTTCCTTCTCTCGCTCCTCCTGCGTCCTCTTATTCTGTCGCCTCTCCTCGACTTCCCCTCGCCTTCTCGCCAGGTTCGCAGCGCGGGCTGCACGCCCAGAGGCCCTGTGGCTCGCGTGCAAGTGTACGGCTGCGTTCCGCTTGCAGACGCCACGCTCATCACTGGCGACCCCCGGCACGACTGCATAAACATCAGGCGAGCCCTCTCCACGATGTCAGCCGACTTCCGCTGCATGTACCACGATCATTGCGACGCCATGAACCGGCTTAGCGCTCCTGCGCGGCCAATTGGCCTGGCTGCCGGCGCGGCTCCTCGCGCCGCGGACGGGGCCGCAGTGTTGGGCGCCGAGGTGGCCGACCTCCTCCGCGCTGCGATTGTCCGCGGCAAGTCTTCGTTTGATGCCGCCGTTGCCGCGGATCCGCCCGCTGCGGGGCGTTTGCGCGCCTTCCTGGCACGCGCGGACGCCAGGACGCATCCGGTTTGGAAGCGATCCTTCTCTGCAGCCCCCCCCCGCGGCGTACTTGCCCGCCTCGCGCGCTGGCTGAACTGCGACCTCCACGGCGCCAACGGGCTCTTCAATTACGACAGTCGCAGGGAGCCACCGCCTCAAGATCGGGCCGCGGATCGGCGTCGTCGGCTGCCCGATGTGAATCGCCGGGGCGCTCGATGTGGATCGCTGGTAGAAGAGGCGAGGGAAGAAGATGCGAGGGATGAATGATGATGGTGACTGCGCGGGCAATGATAATCATGGCGTTGATGATGCTGGCGACGATGGCGACGGCGAGGGCGGGGCAAGATGCGGGCGGGGTTGGCCAGTAGGAGGAGGAGGAGGAGGTAGGGGCGCCCCATCGAGGTTTCGAGGGGAGATCACCGCGGTGTACAACTGGTACAAGATCGGCAGGCGCGAGGGAGCGGCCCGCCGCCCCCGCTGCAAGCGCATCCGGCGGCTGCCCGTCTCTGGCGCGGCCCGGCCGGCGGTCGGGCGGCCCGCTCGCCCGCCCCGATCTTGCGTGACGCAGAAGGTCTTCAATCACTACAGGCGCACGTCTTCCAGTCGCCCCTACCGCATTCCTCACTCCTGTTTTCCGAATCGCCCCATCTGCGAGGCGTCTACAGGCGCGCCTGTTCCAGTCGCCCCTTCCCCATTCCTGCCTCCCGTTTCCCCTTCCCCATTCCTGCCTCCCGTTTTCTGAATCGCCCCATCTGCGAGGCGTCTGCGGCTACATCTGCGCCAGGAAGGTCTCTGGAATTGGAGGCGCGTCTGTCTTGCCATTCGGAGGGCTGGCATATGATGAGCGGCTTCGCTGGTGCCGCGGTGCCTCATATCCTCCCATGCTCTTAATCTTTCCTCTCCTCTTTTCATTTATTGTCCTATATCCTTCCTTTCTCTATGCTCTTAATCGTTCCTCTCCTCTTTTCATTTCTTTTCCTATATCCTTCCTTTCTCCATGCGGCGCCGGTCGGGGCAGGAGGGCGCTCCGAGGGCGGAGCTAGCGGGCCCGCGCAGACTGGCACCGTGGCAGTGGAGCGCGCCCGCTCCTTATAGCCTGATCGGTGCTTTTGCTTTAATCTGGGCGTTCGGATTCATCGCGACAGCGGTCGATGTCGGCGCCCAAGTCGCGATCCAGCCCCTCCGCGATCCAGCCGCCGCGGTCTGCTCGCGTCGCTCCTGCAGAGGTGTGGGGCGCTCTCCTGGCGCACTTCCCAGGCGTATCCAGATTCATCTCGCGAGAATATGCCGAGTTCCTCATTGACCTCGGTTTCGTGCGCATGATCCGCAATCACTTTTGCAGTTCCCGCGATCCCTCGCGGGCGTGTGACGACCCCTTGTTCGCCACCCGGGTCGAGTCACTCCTCGCGGTCGCGCGCGCCATGCAGGGCACCCCGTCGCTCTGGGATCTCTTGGTGCAGAGCTGCAACGGAGGGGTTTGGTAGAACCGCGGTCGGAACAGGAGCTGCGCGGGTTCATGCCAGGGGCGAGCCCCCTTTGCGCAAGGACCTGGCGCGGAATCCTGACTCCGAATTTTGCCTCCCGCACAGGCGGCAGAGGCAGCGTCGCGGCGTCCGCCCTCGCGGCGGACAGCGACATGGGCGGCCCGGCGACCGCCCCCCTCGCCGCAGTCCCGAGCGCGGGCGGGGCGGACAGCGACGTGGGCGGCCTGGCGACCGCCCCCCTCGCCGCAGTCCCGAGCGCGGGCGGGGCGGACAGCGACATGGGCGGCCTGGCGACCGCCCCCCTCGCCGCAGTCCCGAGCGCGGGCGGCGCGGACAGCGACATGGGCGGCCTGGCGACCGCCCCCCTCGCCGCAGTCCCGAGCGCGGGCGGGGCGGACAGCGACATGGGCGGCCTGGCGACCGCCCCCCTCGCCGCAGTCCCGAGCTCGGGCGGGGGCGCCGCCCTGCCGGTCGCGCCCGCGAGCGCGCGTCAGTCGCCGCCCCGAGCGTTCGTCAGTCGCGGTCGCTACTTCGAGCTCGCCGACGTCGCGCTGGATGCCGCGCCCAGCCTCGGCGGCGGTCGCGAGGCGAGTGCCCAGCTGCGGCGCCCAGCTGCGGCGGCGGACGCCCAGCCCGGCCCCGGCGTCGCCGACGTCGCGCTGGATGCCGCGCCCAGCCTCGGCGGCGGTCGCGAGGCGAGTGCTCAGCTGCGGCGCCCAGCTGCGGCGGCGGACGCCCAGCCCGGCCCCGGCGTTCGGACGCGCCCCCCTCGCCCCGCGGCAGTCGGCGGCGAACCCATGGTTTTCCTCCGGAAATTGGATCCCATATGGTGCGACGCGCTTGCCGCAGGCCGCAAGTTCGTCGAGGTGCAGAGATACAGGCACTCGTGGACAAATAGCGCCAAACGCATCGGCAACGGCTCATGTCTCGTGTTCGGTCCGACCTCATCTCGCCAGGTTCACGGAGTCGCTGTCGTCGATGGTGCGTTCAGGCGGCTCTGCCCAGACAAGGCCACAGATCGAGTGATGCCGCTCACCGCGCCCGAGCTCCGTGACAACCTCCATGGGTACATCGATGGAGCCGTCGCCGTGGATTTCTTGGTCATTGCGACAGTTTACGATTTCCGATGCGAGCAGTTCACGTGGGAAGATATCGCCACGTTATTAGGCATTTCCATGCCGAGGCATTTCCAGGGCTTCCCCGCGCTCGGGGGGCGCGAGCATCGGCGCCGATTGCTGGCCGCGTGCGCCGATTCAGCAGTGCCCGTTCGGATTCGAACTGGAGCCGACGGCGCTGGCGGCTCGTCGTTGGACGCGCAGCTTCGCTGAATGCGCCCACTCGGGTGATCCGGGGTTGCCCCGAGCTGCGTTTTTGCAAGTCGCATTTCTGTTCATAATCATTTGATTATATAGCATGCGCTCGCTCGGGTGCTTCCGGGGTTGCCCCGAGCTGCGCCATTTGCTGATATTACATTGGCGCGCGGCGCGCGCATGTCGAGATTGCGCGCGTTTCTCGTCATCGCAACCGTCATCGCTCGGGGGGCGCGAGCATCGGCGCTAATTGCTGGCTGCGTGCGCCGACTCAGAGGCGCCCGTTCGGATTCGAATTGGAGCCGACGGCGCTGGCGGCCCGTCGTTGGACGCGCAGCTTCGCTGAATGCGCCCACTCAGGTGTTCCGGGGTTGCCCCGAGCTGCGTTTTTGGAATTCGCATTTCTGTTCAAATTCATTTGATTATACAGCATGGGCGCGCAGCTTCGCTGAATGCGCCCGCTCGGGTGCTTCCGGGGTTGCCCCGAGCTGCGCCATTTGCTGATATTGCATTCGCGCGCGGCGCGCGCATGTCGAGATTGCGCGCGTTTCTCGTCATCGCAACCGTCATCGCACCCCCCCCCTCCTTCTATTCTCCCTGCCACCATCGTTCTCACTGCTACTGTTCTCCCCCTCCTCCTTCTACTCCTCTCTGCCATCGTCGTTCTCACTGCTACTATTCACCGGCGCCGCCAACGGCATCGGCGCATCCATCGTCGCCGCCGCTACCTCTCGAGCGGCTGCTCGTGGTGCTCCTGCTGGTGGTGGTGCTGGTGCTGGGACCATCTGGGGTGTAGGAGGAGAAGCAGGAGGAGGAGGAGGAGGAGGAGGAGGAAAAACAAAAAAAGAGGAGGAGAAGGAGGCCATGTTTGGCTTTCTAGGGCCCTCTTGGAGCCGTCTTGTACCATCTTAGACGCTGCTATGAGCCGTCTTGTACCATCTTAGACGCTGCTAGAGGGGAGGAAGGAGTTGGGATATTGCAGGGTGTTTGCAGGGTCATTGCTGATTCCTTGCAGGGTCATTGCAGGGTCTTTGGAGCCCTCTTGGGGCCGTCTTGGCCCCCGTCGTTCAGAATGAGGGGGGATCGCCTCCTCGGAGGCTCAAACATGCCGTCTCGGGGCTCCCTTGGACCGCTCTTGAGGCGCTCTTGGGGTCGTCTTGGGGCCCTCTCGGGCCTCTCTTGGGGCTATGTTGGGCCATCTTGGGGCCATCTTGACGCCTCAAGAGCCCAGCGGAAGCGAATCCGTAGCCGTTTTGGCTCGAGCACTGTACATCCGCCAACCACCAATTCGCACTTCCACACCTACGGGCGCTCAGTCTGCCGCGATGGCAAGGGTTTTGGCAGCGCCATGGACCAGACTCCTGATTGCGACACAGGCTTCGAGTTTGATGGCCCATGACGTCGTGCAAGTGGGACATGTCAAGCTGGATATGCAGGTTGCGAGTACCGTTTACGACACGGCGATGATGCAGTTGAGCAGTGTCCATGTCTTCAACAGCAGTTCCCACAAGGCTGAGCGCTCGCCTGTGGCATTTTCGATTGAGGGCCCGGTAACGTTAAGCCAGCCCGGCCCCGAATTACGCATGAGTCATTTCGCCGATCCGTCTGGGCAGTTTGGCTACATGAAGGTCTCGCGCGCAGCTCAGATGATTAAATTCCCGCTTTCGGTGAGCGATTTTGCTACGACATCCACTACGAGTATTGACTTAAATGTCGATGTGTCTGGAGGATTTGCGCTTGGTGGGCATGTGTATTTCGGACAGAAGGACGAAACATGGGGGTCATGTGCCAACTCGAAAATCTGGCGGTATGAATTACCAGATTTGACGAATCCAGAAGTTTTTGACCTTGCCCCCATCGCCAACCAAGGTCACCACGTCTGCCGCCTGAATGCAGGCCTCACAGACGGTAACAATTTATATTTCGTCACAAAGTTCGGATGGCCAGACTTCCCCTACAATATGCACACGCACGCTATCAAGTTTCCTGTGTCTGGCTGGGGCGACGTTGCATCGGTCGAGTACGTTGACATATCGGCGGTAGATGCTGGATTCCAGAGCATGGGGATAGATATCTTCCAGACGGATACGCACCTTTACATCCCATGCCAGAGCGGGGGCGCAAGTGGGCAAGATTACACCGGTTTTTCATCAGACGGATGGGGCGTCTTTTCGAATTGCCATTTGCTCGCCAGGGTGGACAAGACCGATTGGAGTGCATCTGGCGTCCAGACGTTAGATATTACATCGCAGTACGCCCACGCGGAGGGCCAAGAGTACCAGTTCTTGCGAGGTTGGACGGGAGGCTTCGCGACTGGCGGCTACGCATACGTAACGCATGCCTTCGCTAATACACACCCGCCCGCTTACAGCGAAGATTATAGGCAGGGCCAGTGGGTAGTCAAAGTTGATCTGAATGACTTCCAGACCACGTCAGTTTTGAACGTGAACGACGATAACCCGCCCGTGAAACAGGTGGGAGGTGACGACAAGGTGACTCTCACCGTTGGCTACACAGACGGGGTCTACGGCTACGTATTTGGGCACGGCACGCCGTGGGTGAACCGTATTCATTTATCGGATTTCTCGACTGTCGATCACGTTACAGCAACGCGAGGAAGTTTTTTTGGTGGATTCGTCTCGGGGGGTTACCTTTACGGCATGCATTCGAACGTAAATCCCCCGGGGATCTACCGTTTCGCCGCCGTCCCGAGCCCGCCTCCAGCATCCGCTACCGCTTCGCCCACAGCCGCCCCGACTTCTGCGCCGACGCCCGTCCCAAGCCATCTTCCAACACCCGCTACCGCTTCGCCCACAGCCGCCACGACTTCTGCGCCGACGCCGCGCCCGACTGGGGTTCCACCCCTTCTGCCAAGCACGGCCGTGGGAGATCCCCACGTCACGAATTTGATCGGGGCTTCGTTTGACGTCAATCAGCCAGGCGAGCACGTCCTCCTGCGCACGCCGTTCGACGACAGCCTCCCGCCTCGGCTTGAGGTCCGGGCCACCATGAAGCCAGCGCGCGCGTCGCCCTGCGGCTTGTGGATAACGGAGGTCATCGTTGAAGGTGACTTGGTCGGCGGGAGCGAGATCCGCGTGCACACGTCGACCCATGGGTCCGTCGATGACGCGCCCGATCGCTTTGCCCTGCTCTGGCGGCCGGCCGGTGCCCCCGCGTCGAGGTGGAGGCCTTGGGCCGAGTTCGGTAAAAACGCGGAGGATGTCTTGTCCAGCAACGTGACAGTCAGGCCGACCTTCCGGGCCTTCCAGGGCGCAGCCGCTGTCAGGAACAGGAGGATCTTCGAGCTCCTCATTGGGGCGGCCCCCATGATGGACGATCGCGTTTCCATTGTCGTCGCGCAGTCGTGCCGCCACGCGGCTCTTGACGTGCAGGCAACGCGCCTCGGCAGGCTCGGGGTCGCCCGCTTCGGAGGCCTCCTCGGCGCCGAGGAGCACGACCCAGCGGTCCAAGAGCTCTCCTCGGAGTGTCGTGCATCGTCGTCGGCGTTCAGGCGGAAGAATGAAACCGCGGCCGGAATGGCGGCGTCGTGGTGAACCAGGCTCTGTTAGGGATCGGCTCGGTAAGGCCCTCTGAGATCGGCTGCTGTTCTTCGACCCGTCGGCATTAGCCTGGCGGTCGGAGTGGTCCTGAAGCATTTTTGACACGTGTTTGACGTGCCAAGTAGGGTTCGCTAAGTACATTGGTCCATCGGCCTTGCGATGTGATCAAAATTCTTGTTGATCATACATGTCCACATATGGATATCCCTATATATCCCCATATGTGCATCTCATATATTGCGAATCGAAGCCGCGGCGGCAACTAGACGTCCCGACCGAACTCAAGCGGGAGTCACTCTCCAGCCAAGCGCAGGCGAGCTTCTTGGGGATCGCCAGACTTTTCGAATGGCAAAACAAAAACATTGATTTTCTGCGGGTTTTCGAGCGCCGTCGCTACCTCTCGAGAGGCATGGCTCCTTTACTGCCAACTTCGCGTCGTCAAGGATGGAGGGGCTGGACGCAGGCAGACGGCCCCTCGCCGCCGCGCAAGCGCGCGAAGCGGGGGACGGAAACGCTGGCCCACCTCGTGGAGCGCGACCACCGGGTACCCCTGTCGCAGGCGCGTGTCGGGACCGGGCGCCCTCGCGGGAGATTCCGTTTGGCATCAAAATTTGGTCCCGGGAGGTTCAGTTTGGCTTGCCTGGTGTCGAGCCCTCGAATACCCGCTCCAGGAAGTTCAGTTTTGCACGACGTCGGCCCCCTCGAGCTTCTCTCGGGAGGTTCCGTTTGGCATGGCGTCGGCAGGAGGACGAGGCAGGAGGAGGAGAAGGGGGAGGGATGGGGGGAGGGAGGAGGGGGATTCGCCATCTGCGGCGCCGTCTCATTTCGTATGTGCCGTCGTTCTCCTCGCTCCCAAGGTTCGGCTCCTCGTCCGCACATCTTCATGTGTCTCCTCCGCATCAGCCGTTTTGGATGGAAACGCGGCGAGGGCGCGCGCCGCGCTGCTTCCTGCGCGGGCCCGCGCGAGCCCGCGCGGGCCTCCCCATGGACAGGCTCCGCGGCAGGGACCTCGTCGCGGAGCGCAGCCTCAGGCGCGGCCCGACGCAGCCGTCGATGCCGCCGCCGAAGAGGCTGAGGCTGACGCCAGCGGGCGAAGACAGTTGGGACGAGGAACCCAGTATATACAGACCCTTCTCTCCCCGTCTCCTTCCTCGGTTTTTCTAGAGGGCGATGAGGCGTGGAGGAGGGCCGAGAGAACCGACATGTCTTGTTTTCCTCATCCCAACCTCGACGGCGACACGGCATTCCTCGCCGAGATCGCCGAGCAGGTTGGAGCGCTGGAGTACAACGCCTTTCGGCACACCGCGTTGGCCGTCGTTGTGGACGACGATGATAAGTGCAGCACGTTCCTCCAGAATTGCGAGGAGATCACGCTGCGCATGGTCGAGATGTCGGCTGGCATGTATTTCAACACAGGTGTTCAGCTCTCGGGAGGGTGGATATGGAAGTCGATCGACAAGATCGTCGACGAAGGGGAGGAGACCACCTTCTATATCTTCCGTGCCGCGGACGGATGGTACGCTGCGGACACGCTGTGGATTACCGTGCAGGGTCGGAAGGAGGTTGCCACCGACGGGAAGATCCTGTTCTGGGCCGCGGCGGAAGGCGACTTCGAGGACGCGCCAATGCAGCCCCTGCACTACCCGTGGTGGACGACGTCACAATCGGACGGGGTATCGGTGATGTCGGGCCATCACGCGTTGGAGAAGATGCTCAACGAGGGCACAGGCTCCAACGCGGGCGGCGTGGGCTCGGATAAGGGCAAGGGCGCCGACCAGGGCGGCACTGGCTCCGACCAGGGCGGCACTGGCTCTGACGCGGGCGGCACTGGCTCCGACGCGGGCTGGGCGCCGCGTGGCAAGGGTGGCCATGGTGGCGACGCGGGGTGGGCGCCGCGTGGCAAGGGTGAGCCTGGCGGCTGGATGCGGCGTTGCGCGAGTCTCATCATGAACTACGAGGCGCGCAATTGGAACGGCTTCGAGGCCAGGGTCGAAGAGTACAAGAACAGCAGCCGGACGCTGCGCCATCTCCTCGGACTCGAATAGGCCGCCTGTCGGCCTTCATGCGTTTCAGCGAACTCTTGGTCTTGGTTCAGCTGCGTTTTTGTAGTTCGCATTTCGGGTGCTTCCGGGGTTGCCCCGAGCTGCGTCATTTGCTGATATTACATTGGCGCGCGGCGCGCGCATGTCGAGATTGCGCGCGTTTGTAGTCATCGCAACCTTCATCGCACTCCCCTCTCTCCTTGTACTCCTCGCCATCGCAACCGTCATCGCACTCCCTCCCTCCTTCTTCTCCTCTCTGCCACCATCGTCCTCACTGCTACTATTCACAGGCGCCGCCAACGGCGTCGGCG
>CAUYUJ010009113.1:0-10000 GCA_963575745.1 Prorocentrum cordatum
TGTATGTATGTATGTATGTATGTATGTATGTATGTATGTATGTATGTATGTATGTATGTATATATATATACATATAGATGTGTGTGTCGGAGGAGGGGGAGGAGGAGGAGGAGGAGGAGGAGGAGGAGGAGGAAGAGGAGGAGTACAGCCGTACGGGTTCACCTCGTACCTCCCCCTGCCCCGTCCCATGCGAGTAGGAAATGAACTAGTTGTATCCTCAAGTAGTCACATGTGACGCTAGCGTCCCTCGGACTACGACGTCTGGTCTGCCAGCTCGCGCGCGTACCATTCGCGTCACGATATCCGCAACGAGGAAAACAATCAGAAGAAAGGGGTGTGAGGAGGAGGGGTTGGACATGTATGACTGTTCCATTCCTGTATGTCCCGTGAGGACGCTCCCCCGCGCTCTTGCCTTCCTCCCTCCCGCCCCCCCCAGGGGATGGCGAGCGAGCGAGCGCGGGGTTCTTGCAGAGCCGGGGCCTGGATGACCTGCGCGGCCAGGCCGGAGCCCTCAGACGCGTCGTCCGCGATCTGACGCCCAATCGCATGCCACAGGCATGAACATTGCAGACAACGACAATTTCTGTCGTCAACAAAATGCTAACTGGGATCCAGTGTCGCCCCGCGCTTTCGCACACGCTTCGACCAGGGGAGGGAGGGCAGGTGCTTAGCGGAGAAGACACGCGTAGACCGCGCACGCAAGGGACGTGTGCTGTTCCCGCCTGAAAACTCAAATGGCGGGTCTGGGACACCCTGAACCCAAAAATGTTGCTATCCCTTGTGGGCACATCTTTTACTTCCGCCGCCTTCCTTTCGCCGGCGGGGCCGCCCCCGTTTTGCTTCCGCCGCCTTCCGCCGAGGAAGAGATGCCAACTCCTTCTACCCTCGAAGGCGAGGCCCTGCCTGGAGCGCCCAATATGGCCTCTGGTGCAGTGCGCCGCCACGCAGCCTTCGTGCGGCCCCGGACAGCCCGCCAACCATCCAGGAGACGCGAAGAGAGCCTCCAGGCGGCCTCAGGTCCCAAGACCACCCCCTGGGCGGCGAAGGACCCTCGGGGCCCAAGGCGACCTCAGACAAAGGACGTCCTGGCTCCCAAGGGCGGCCCCAGGACACCCACAGGCGGCCCCAGGCACCTCCAGTCTCGAGACCTCCCCCCCTACGTCCCGAAGGCGCCGCAAAGGGCTTCCCAGAGGCGCCCAGGAGCTCAAATATACAAGTCCATAGAATGCCCCCTAGACGGCCTGAAGAGCGCCAGATCGAGAGACAGATTTGTCCAACTATCAGTTCCAGCCGAAACTAGCCGGGACCACCACGCTGGGATGGCATATTGAGGCCATGACCCTTCGAGACCCCAGGCTGGAATGTCACCTCCCCGCCAAGGGCACAAAACACCTTCGCCCAGCATCGATACATACTTTTCAATATTCTTGTGACGCGTGTGGGCCATCTTCTCGGCCCGTGTCCTCGAGCGCCACGCGCAGCTCCACGAGGTCGGCCTTCAAGCCAGCAAGGTGCTCGTCCGTGGACGCAGCCAAGGCGCTTTCGCCCCGGAGCGCCCTCGTGATGGCCTGACCGTCATCTTCGCGACCTCCTCACCCCCTCCCCCAAGCGACCAGCAGCCAACTCAGACTAATGAGAGCCCCCCCACCATCCCGTGCACAAAATAATACAACCTGCACTTTCCCTCCAAATCTGGAGCATGTGAGAGCTCCCCGCGACCACTTTGCATGGATTTTGACAGGGACGGCGGAGGTGTCGGCATATTGCTTGCTGCGCGAAAGTCAACCATCACTGTCAGAAAACAATACACAATACACTTTGGCTCCAAATCTGGAGCATGCGCAGGGCCCTCTTTTCTTTGAGTTCTCATCTGTTTCACGGATCTCGCGATTTGTCCATCTGTGCCAGTGCTTTGCGCTCTCTGGAGGAGCCGCCCTTCTCACCGATTGCTCGGCACTTCGCTACAGGGGATTCACCTGGGGTCCCTATTGGTTCCTCGTAGCTTGCCCATCTGGCGCGACCGGAGCACGTGGCACAGTTGGCGCAAATGGGGCATGTGCCGCACCTGGCACGCTTGGGCCTCCAGGGTGCCTGGTGCACCTGGAACCCGTGGCGCGCATGGCATGTGTGACGTTCCTTGGCGATCTGCTGACACTCAAGTGCTACTGTTGGGAGGGCGGGTGGGAGTGAGCTAGATGGCCTGCTATATAAGAGGGTCGCTGGACCTCTCCCCCTGCCCCCTACCCCTGGGCCTGAGAGGGGGGGGGCGCGGGTAGTTAGAGCGCCCAAAAAGGCCCAGGATGGCTTGAAGAGGGCCTCAGAGACTCTAAGATGGCCTCCAGGATGGTTCATGGCTCAGGATAGCCTCCAGCATACCTGCAAGACAGCTCCAAGACGTTTCCAAGGGCCATCCGAGCCCTCTAAGGACCCTCCAAAATGCCAAACTCCTTCGACCACCTGAGGCAAATCCATGTGTTTTGCCTTGTCGCTGTTTCGCTTCCGATGGGCTTTGAGGCTTTAAGGTCGCCCCAAGACGGCGCAAGAGAGCCCAAAGAGGGCCCCAAGAGGCCCCAAGAAGGCCCCAAGAGCGCCTAAGAGCGCTCCACGAGCGCCTCAAGAGGACCCCAAGACGCCTTTTTTAGCCTCCAAGGGAGGGAGCTGCATTGAGGACCCCCCCCTTTGTGAGCCATGGGGCCCAAGAGCCCAAGAAAGAGGCCTCCAAGACGCCCACTTTGCAGGGTCTTTGCAGCCCCCCCGCCCCCCTGCAAAAAACCTTGCAAAGAGGGGACCCCTCTTTTGCTGGTGATGAACCTTGAACCCCACTGTTCAAAAAAAGGGGGGGTTCTTCAATTCCCGATTACCTGATTCGGCAGCTCGCCTTGCAATCGCTCCTACCGGTCCTGGGCGCAACACAAATCAAATGCCCGAGAAGCCTTTAAGCCGAAGAAAAATGCAAGATCACGCCAAGACATCATCGCAGAAGAACTAGATATTTAGCTGGGGCAGCAAGGGGACATTATTTTACATATATTTATATATACGCATACATACATACACACATATGATTTAACAACAGTTCCCACATGTTCTGCGTCCCTAGCACGCTTCCTGGCAATTGTTTCTGGATGAGATGGTGGGGACACACGCAGCGTGAATAATTTCCGTGGGGAAACTGCTGGCAGACAGGTTTATTAGTTGATGCACTGAATGCATGGCTCTCCAGGGATTTTCCCCACTCTCTTGTCCTGTCGCGTTCGCGATCCTCCGTTCTGTCGCCCCTTTGCGACGCTCCCTCATTACCTTGAGCCCTGACTCCCTCCCAACTCCTTACGCACGCGGACCCCAAGCAGTCAAAGACATGGGAATCTCACGGAAGAGTTTGGAAACCCATGTAAGCCATGGGTGCATGTGGGTATATATCATTCTGAACCACATGGCACTGCACACGTGTAGGCATTGGAAGTAAGTCTGGAAGCGAGCGAACACACATGAGCGTGTTGGCATACAATGTCACTGTTGAAGCGCGAAGGCTTGGGCCCCATCTGGGGCCACAGGGCTGGCCGAGATCGGCGCATTCACCCGACACGGCGACCTCAGACTTCCAGCTTGCTTTAGATTCCTCCTCCTCCTCTTCGTCCTCTATCATCTTTTCTCCTCCTCCACCTCCTCCTCCTCCTCCTCCTCCTCTGTCCTCCTCCTCAGCCGAGGTTTCGGCTGGCGCCCGTGTAAAAGAAGATGGGAGCAAACGGCACGCATGCGGCGGCGATCGGAACGCACGGGGCACGCGAACGGAAGCCAGTGGCAGTCGGGGCCGGCATGCGCTGGTGGCAGATGGGGGGCGGAGGCGCCCGAGGAGTTCGGCGACGGGGCAGAGACGCAAGGCCAGGAAGGGACAGTCCGAAGGCAGAGGCCGCCACGGAAATTTGCGACGGGCCGGGGATAGGACCGACCGGGGACTTCGCGACGAGGCACCACGTTCCGTTGCAGCTGGCGCCTGCGTGGGCCCTGTTCGACTGAGGAGGGGGCTGCTCGAAGAGGAACGCGGCAATTCACCGACGATGAAAAACAAAATGCTGCACGGCTGGCAACGTGGGGCAGGAGCCCAGGCTGGGACGTACTGTGTGGTATCGTGGCCAAGTGCCGACCCTCGCAGTCCAACCTCTTTGGACACTCACTGGGTAGATGAATCCATCCAATGGCAAATTACTGGCGACGCTGAGTGGGGTCCAAGAGTGCTGAGAAGGCCTGTCGGCGCTATGACTCTCGAGTCCTCGCAGCGCCGAGGCTTGGAACAGTGAGTTTCCTTCGGTTGCGAGGTTGAGTGCGATTTGGGAAGGGGGTCCAAGGCGGTTCCCCAGAACGGATAAGCCTACCAGCAAGCACGCGATATCGACTCCCGCTCCACACCCAGGAAGTGTAAGGAGGGTGGGTCGGGCCTGAAAGAGATAGAAAGAGAGAGGGGGAGAGAGAGAGAGAGAGAGAGAAAAGGAGACAGAGAAACAGACAGAGAGAGAGAGAGAACTACAATACAACAAGCAACGAGAGATATTGACATCTACATATATATATATATTTTTTATATATATATTATATATATATATAAATATAATGACAGATGGATCGATATGCACCACGAGGCGGGGAGAGGAGAGAGAGAAAGAGGAATTGACACTTATAGAGAAATGGGGAGTGATATACAAATAGAGAGAGTGCGGAGAATGTGAGAAAGAGAGAGAGCGATAGAGCGAGAGAAAGAGAGAGATCAGGAGAGGACCAAACGATATATATAGAGAGAGTGATAGGAGTGAGAGAGAGAGAGAGAGTGAGAGAGAGATGGTAGCGGATATGGAAATAAGTTCTATTAGTTTAGTTAATAACCTAGTTTAGATAGTTCATAATTATTAAATATTAAAATTAAAAGAAGGGGGAGAGAGGAGAAACAAGTTGAGAGAGAGACGAGAGAGAGATTAACAGAGAACAATATATATATATTTAAATATATATATATATTATATATATAGCAATGAGAGAGAGAGAGATGTGAGAGAGAGGGGACATGTGTTTTTTTATATTAGAGAGAGAGAGAGAGAGAGAGAGAGAGAGAGAGAGAGAGAGAGAGAGAGAGAGAGAGAACGAGAGAGAGAGAGAGAGCAATATATATAGCTCGCCTACCGTTCTCTCCCGCCAGGCTCATTTTTGTGTGAGGGGCTGACCAGGCAAGTGACTTCGAGACATCGATGCCGAGGAACGCCGAGCCGAGAGCACACACCCTGCTGAAAGAAATTGCGTTTACAGCTTGCTGAGCAATATAACAGAGGAGGGAACGGAGAGAGAAGCACAGCACAGACACACACCCACAGAGGCACGCGAGAGAGGGGGGGAGGGAGGGAAGACTTGAGCGTGGCAGTTGCGGCGGGATCCAGGATGGGCTATGCCTAAACATGTAAAATGTGACAGCTCGCCTACCGTTCTCTCCCGCCAGGCTCATTTTTGTGTGAGGGGCTGACCAGGCAAGTGACTTCGAGACATCGATGCCGAGGAACGCCGAGCCGAGAGCACACACCCATACCCGTATGGCGAACTGGCCGACTGGTCGATAGTCAGAAGGAGGCCGAATAACTTCCTTATGAACCCAATGCCATATCAACTGCATACTTTGAAAACCTCCGAGCACGTTTATCTTCGAACGATCGCTGCATCACACGACTAAACTTCTGGGCGAACGCTTTGGGGTACTCAGCCGCCAGACGAGTGAAATGAGGACCGTGAGGGGCGTGCCCGGACAGAATCACATGTGGTTTTTGAGACATCGAGCAAATACCAGATCGACCAGAGCAACGGATACTGAGGTTCAGCAACGGCAGCGAGTTCCAGGCGGCGACGCTGGTCGCCTTCCGCCACGGCGCCCCGTACTGGCACATGTGAAACTGGATCTTCTGGGCGCAAGGCGCCCGCAAAAGCCGGGCCAGTTCAGGAGCGTGCCACATCAAGGAGCCCGCGGGATTCTCCAGGTACACAGCTACTTTCCACTTCATAGCGAGGCGGATGACCTTGCAAGTGAATTTGAAGGTCGAGTTGCCCACCTCCAGCCTCGCCAGCTCGCTCGCGGAAAGCCCAGGCAGCCCCATGGGATGCCGCCGCGAGCGCAGAGGCCGGCGCAAAGCCTGACTCCACGTCGTGCAAGGCGTCCCGAGCCAAATGCCGGCTATGCAGCCGGATGTGACCCATCCATGAAGCACCTCAAAAAACTCATGCACCAAATGATTTTCGTGAGCACCGCGGCCGATGTCGAACCCGATTGCCGAGAAGCCGTCAGATTTCAGCGATGCCGTGATGCAGCCCTTGCCGCAGAACAGCTCGACGAAGACGAACCGCCTGTGCAGCCGCCCCGCGCCTACAGCCTTGCGGAAAGCCGCCAGCATGTGGGCCCGCACGGCCCCCGGGGCCGCTATCAGCGGCGGCGCCGCTTGCGGCCGCGGCTGGCCGCCGCCGCCAGGCTGGGTCGGGCGCCGACCAGGCTGGCCAGGGCGGCGGGCAGCTGGGAGCGCAGCGGATGCGGGCCGCTGGCCAGGGCGCCCTCGATCACCGCCCTGAAGTTCGCCTCGACCAACTTGCCGAACGACAGCGTGGCGGCTGGAACCCAGTGCAGCTCGGCGAGCAGCTTCGACTCCTTCGCGTACCGCTTCATGCTGCTGCTGTGGCCCCATCTGCCCCTGCGCTGCACCTGCTCCGGCGTGCGGAGCCCGCGGATGATGTCCTCCGAGGCCCCCCCGTGGCGGAGCGAGTACAGGTGCGGGCGGAGGCGGCTCAGCGACAGGTGCTTGGCCGCCTCGCCGAACGCCCTCTTGTACTCGCCGAGGTCGAAATCCCAGAGAGAGGCTTCGGCTGGCGTGGCCAGCTTCAAGGCCTCGAGGATCCGAAAGAGCCAGCTCGCGTTGTCGATGATCACCGACTCCTCGAATAGGCCGACCTTGCACGGGACACGATCGACCACGTCGTGCAGCAGGAGCGCCCACTTGTCGTACACCTGCCCCGCGGCCGCGGCTGGCTGGACCAGGCTGCGGCCCCGGAGGCGGAGCGCCTCGCCAGGCCGCAGGTAGCACAGGAAGCTCAGGATCACGCAGATGGCCATCCGCGCCTGGCCCCAGCTGGCCAGCATGCCCGCGATCGCAAAGCAAGCACACCTCGGCAGCGGCAGCCGCGTGTGTGCCGGAGCCCGGCGGGCCCACGCGATGGCACACCGCTTGGCCCGCGGCAGCACCCGAGGCACCGCCTTGTATAAGACCGGCATCACATGGCTGAGCGCCGCCAGGAGCTGGGACCCCGCGTTGCCGTTCTCGCCCAGGAGGTACATCTGGTCGAAGTACTCCACCAGCAGCGCGTCCAGCTCCGATGTCGAGCTCCAGTCCCGGCGGCGCGCCGAGCAGAAGGCCGCAAAGGCCACGAGAGCCATCTGGTAGTTCTTGGCCGTCGAGGGCAGGATCGCGGCATTCTCCAGGGTCGACAGCCCGGTGAACCGCAGCGCGGCCCGAGCCACCTGTGCCGCCGCCTGGGCCCGCTCGCGCTTCAGAGCGGAGGCCGCCGGCGCCCGGGACGTCCGCGCCCCCTGCGCGCAGGGCGGCAGCAGGAGCCCGCAGCCCGCGACAAGCGTCAGCAGCAGCAACCGCGAGGCCGTCATGCGGCCCGGACGGGCCATATGAGCGCGCGCCTGAGAACCAGCCGACCTCGCCTCTGGAGACCGGGTCGGCCGGGTTGAGCTCCGACGGAACCCACCGGACGGCGAGTCTCGAGCCCGTTGCCAGCGATAGAGCACATATACGATACAGACACTGTCGTAGGTGAACTGACTTGGCCCGTCCTTTGCCCGCTGCCAATACCAGGGGAAGGTTGTCCGAGAGGATCAGGATACGACGACCGTGGGCCTTGCAGCTCCTCAGGACGTTCTTGAAGCCCATGACCAGGGCCTCTCCCTCAAGAAACAGGATGTTGGGCCCCATCTCGACATGTGTGGCCGATACACAGCTCCAGCACCCCGGACGCAGAAGCTGCCTAGGCACCTCCAAGAACTCCCCCGTGCTCGGATCAGGCTCCTCCTCGTTCAAGGCCCACAAAGGCCCCTCCTCCCGCTCCAAGATCATCTTGGTCTCCTCGTCCACCCCCACCTCCTCCAAGGCCCTACGACGGGCCTGAGCACCACCCTCGATCTTGAAACGGAACCTCTCCTTCTGCCGACCTAGCTCCTGGACCTGGACCGGGCTCATCTTGCGGCGGACGACCCCAAGACCGAACGGCGACGCGTCTGTGCACGCAACGTAGGGATGCCAATCAGCCTGCAGGTCCACGCATAACAATGGCAACAAGTTGCGGACGCTCTCGAGCTCCTGCCTCACGGAGGACCACAAACAACAGGGTGTGGGGCCAGCGGACTGGATGTACGCGTACGTGGCATGCAGCAAGGACAGACACTCGCGGCGCACCAAACTCGTCCAAGTGATGTGACCGGCGATAACACGCAAGAGATGTCCGCTCACCCTCGGCCTGGCCAGCAAGTCATCCAAGGCATACCGAAGCCTCCAAATGTTGCGACTCTTCACCGAAAGATAACGACCACCTCGAAGCGACATCCCCAAGAATTCACGATCCTTGCTGGCACCCTCAAGCTCGTGGACGACGAGGCCCAGGCCCCTCAACTGCTTGACGACAATATTGAGACGACTGGCCACGGTCCCCGGGTCATGCCCCAAGGTGAGGAAGTTGTCCACATATGCGGCCGACGCGGTGTCCCCAGGATATCTAAGAACCACTCCCGGCCTGCCGTCCAACACCTGCTCGTCCCTTTTGAAGCCCCCTTTGTCCAAAGCCCCTTCCAAGACGTTCTGACATAGATGGAGAGCCCATGAGAAGCCCATAGGAAGCACCCGTACGCAAGGTAACATAGTTACGCCGGCCCCGTCAGGGACACCAGGAATGTGAAACTTCTGCAGATAAGAGGAATCTATACAGGGCAAACTAAACATATGCTCCATTCCTTTAGGCAACTGCATATGATAAAAAGCCACATCCAGATCCCCGCTCGCTACATACAGAGGGCCCCCCTCGGCCTCGAGAGAGGCGAACGCAGAGGGGGAAGGGAGGCGCGTCGACGGTGGGTCGACGAACCTGCAATTCGCAACTCTGGTATCGAAGATGATGCGCTGAGCGCCGCTTTTCTTTTTCACAAAAAACAAACCCAGATTGCCTTGACGCCCCATGGCGCGCTCCCAGGTCAACATTCCCCGAGAAGACATATCTGCTAAAAACTCAGCATACCGCCACGGCGAATTCTTTAGGACGGGATCCACATGAGGTCCCCGCGGGCAAATTACTTTCTGCAGGGCCCGGGCCTCCGACTCCGGGCGAAGCATTTGGTACTGCCAAGCCTCCAGCTGTTTCAAAACAGGCCCAGAAGCGAGCGACTCCAGAGGGACCGGGTCGGTCCGCCCAGTGGGCCAAGAGACGAGGTCTCGACTGAAGGATGTCACCGCCCCCCCATCTGATGAGTACAGGGCGGATCCGTCAAGAAGCGCCGAAAGGGCTCCCTTGGAAAAGAGGTGCGGCGCGGCTGGGTCCACAGGAGGGGCCCCCACCGCGCGGCAGGTTGCAATAATATTATCTACTGCTGCTTTCTGCCCGGCATTCGAGAACTCACTACCGAGGGAGGCGCAGCCGTAGGTCTTGTTGAGCGTCGCGATGCAATCACGAATGAGGTGTTTATCGTGTTCGGCACGGAGAACCCGACGACGCACAGCACGCGACAGAGGGCCAGCAGCAGGTGAGGCTTCGAGAGATTCAGGAATAGGAAGAGGGAAGATGTCACGGTGCCGCCCATCAGGAACATCCCGCCGATGCTTCGCGCCGCCGACCTTCAGGAGGCCGGGTGGACCCTGCAGCCCTTCAAGGCTATCGAGGGTGAAGGCCGGGCCCCGAGCCTCCACCTGGCGTACATTCACCCCTCGCCCTT
>CAUYUJ010009113.1:15000-105000 GCA_963575745.1 Prorocentrum cordatum
GGAGGGGCGGCTCCTGTGCGATGGTTCAGCTAAGTTTTTCCCAGGGATTGGTTTCGGGGGGGTGTTCGACCCACCTCCAATTCGTGGCCTCCCAGTGCCCCTGGCCGCTACTCCACCCACTGTGGCTGCTCCACCAGTCACTGGGGCGTTGGTCGCTGCCGAATGCAACTTGCATGTCGCGCCAGGCGGAGTCGACCATGCGGTCCTGCAGCGAGGAAGCCTCGCCGCTCGGCTGTTGCCACTCGCGCTCCTCGCCCTCCTTGGTGCGCCACCACTCATCCCTGCGCCACTCCCCGTCTGTTGGTTGCTGCCGTGGCGTCTGTGGCCTCCGCTGCTGCGGGGGCTCTGGCGGCTCGTGGCCGAGGGCAGCGATCGCGTCCGAGATGTAGCTGGCGGCGCCGCGCTGCCCTCGCCGCTCCAGCGGCGCAGGCCCTGGAGATGGGCACTGCGGGGTCGGCTGCCACCTTGGGGGTGATAAGTAATTATTTCTATAATTATCCCCTCCCTGTCAACTCCCGCCCCTTCCCGACACTCATTTCCTTATGTCATCCCTCGTCCTGCTCAGCCTATTCCTCATTCCCTCTCCTCCCTCCTGCCCTCCCCGTGCCCCACCGCCCCTCTCCCTCCCTCCCCCTTTCAACCCCCCGCCGCGACCTTCCATCGCCAGCCGCGGGCATGTCGCGGCCGTCGTCCGCGCTTTCGTCTGCCCATCTTGGTGGGCGCCACGCCTGTTGGGCGCGCTCGTCTTGCTCGCCCCTCTCGCTGCGCTGCTCTGGTGCCCGGCGCTCGGGTCCGTGCTGCTCGGGCGGCAGCGGCGCCCTGAGCGCAGCTGCCAGCTGTTTCTGGGCGCGCCTGTCCTTCTTCTCTTTGGCTCTCTCCTGCTTCCTCCCCTGCGAACGCGCGCTGGCCATGCGCATTTGGAACAGGAGAGGGTAGTGGGCGCCGCCGTGCCAGCGCCCCTCCACCTCCACGGTCTCTGGCGGGAACGTCTTCTGCAACGCGCGGAAGAGGGTCACCTCGCGATTACTAGAGAAGCGGTGGTCCCCTCTAGCCTCAGCCTCGGCGCGCCTCAGTTTCTCACTCTCCTTCTCTTGGATCTTGCGTTGGCATTCCTCTGACTGAGTCAGTAAATCCTGGAGGTGCTCGCGGGCGTCTTTTTTCGGGTAGTAGCAAGAGTAAGGCATCCCAGGGCCTCCGTTCTGGCTGTGGTGCCAGTACGTCGGCTCCGATGATGGGCTGGTGGAGGCCCCCGCTGCTGCGGGGGCCTCTGCCTTGCTTCTGTTACGGTACCCGATCTCACCGATCGCCGACTTGCGTGCGAAGAGCAACCCCGTCTCGTCTCTGTCGTGCACGGCGCTCAGCGGCCAGCACAGGGTGTACTCGCCAGGCCTGTTGAGAACGAAGATGCCGCAGCTGTCCAAGCACGGAGTGCCGTCCAATCCGCGCCAGAAGTACGCTGCTGCCGTCTCCAATCGCATGCCTCGACCCCGAAGACTCGGCAGCGTCTGTGTGAGCGCCATGTTGAAATCCCCACAAAAGATGTCAACGCTGTTGTCCTGCAAGATGGTCGCCAACCTCCGCCACCACGTCTTGTGAGCCTCGTTGAAGCCTTTGGAATGTTTCGCCGTGTCGCGGTGGAGGTGCACCGCGCACGCCCGCACTTTCGAGCCGAAGTGGGCGTAGGTTTGATCGAAGTAGATCTCAACCACCATGATCCTCAATAACGCTTCCATATTGCGCCCTTTTGCTGTTTTGTAGTGGCCGTCGACACTCCTTTCCCAGTGGAGCAGCCGCATTGCGTAACGCAGATTTGCGCGCGCAGCGATGCACAAGGACTTGTCCTCACGCCCGCGCAGGGTCAAGTATTCGTACTCTGGTCGATTCTGGAGCTGTTGGCAATCGCCAACACTCGCAGCACGACTTCCTCTTGCTGTCGCCATCGCTGCTGCGGGGGCGACAAAAGGCCCACCGCTGCTGCTGCTGCTGCGGCCCTCCGCTGCTGACGCCCCCGCTGCTGCGGGGGCGTCCGTCTGCAGCGGCGGTGGTTTCCCTGGCCGCTGTAGGATTGACTCCATCTGCTCCTCACATTCCGCAAAGCACGCCACGAGAGCAGGGCAATGCCGCAGCTGCAACTCAAGTCTCCGCCGCTGGTCCGCGTGGTTGGTCTCGCTCGGCATGGGAGCCCCAGTTCCCGAACAGGACGGAAAGGTTGCCCACGTTGTCGTTCCGTGGCCTGTTCACGTCAGCCGCTCTTCTTTCGCAGAAGATCTCGGCGGGACGGTGTCGCGAAGAACGCAGTTGCGCCGCTCGACGTCGTCGGGCGGCTTGCAGCCCCTAAATTCCTGAGGCTCTTCGTCATCGCTCGGATCCACCACGGAGTCGCCTGGGCGGGTGCGCATCGTAGAAACTTCTGATCGCGCCGCCGCTGCTGAGCTTGAAACGCCAGGCGGCGCAGCCCCCGCTGCTGCGGGGGCGCCCTCTGGCACAAGGGCCCAAGGACCCTTCCAGGGTTCTGCCTGACCACCCACAGGTCGCCAAACCTTCCCAGATTTCGCTGTGAACACTGCCGTCAGTCGGCCCCGAGGCCCCGCTGCTGCGGGGCCCAATGGGCTGCTGCTGCTGCTGGTGGCCGCGGCCATCGCTCCCTGCCCCCGCGTTGCAGGGGGGGGCGGCCGTCAGAGCCGAACTCCTGGGGCCGAAACGGCGGTGGAAGGAGGGGGGCGGGGCGAAGAGGAGGAAGACGGGGCGGATAGGGAAGGAAAGGGCGGGCAGAGAGAGAGGGAGAGAGAGAGAGAGAGAGAGAGAGAGAGAGAGAGAGAGAGAGAGAGAGAGAGAGAGAGAGAGAGGGAGAGACAGGGAGATAGTGAGAGAGGAGAGAGAGAGAGATAGAGAGAGAGAGAGAGAGAGAGAGAGAGAGAGAGAGGGAGAGAGGGAGAGAGAGAGACGGACGACGATAACGAGAGAGAGAGAGAGAGGGATAGAGAGAGGAATGATATAATGACCAGGAGAGATCAGGGAGAAGGAGGGGGGAGAGCAGGAGGAGGGGCGGAGTGATCGACACCCGCGTGGTTTTCTCCCCCTGCCTGCTCTCCCCCTCCTCTCACCTCCTCCCCCGTCCCCCCTCCTCCCTGTTTCTTCTGCGCAGGGCCTGCGCTACGTCCGCGCGCGCACGCGGCGCCTCAGTCGCAGGCAGGTGGAAGAGCAGTGGCTGCTGCCCGAACTCACACCCCGCGCCTCGCCGCTGCTGCGGCGGGCCGCGCCTCTCAGAGGCCCCCAGCTGCAGGGAGCGCAAGCGCCAGGGAGCCAGACAGACGGCGTCGCGTCTCACTGTGCACAAACATGCTGAAAGCTCTCGGGTTGCCCCCCAAGTACTCGTCTATGACGTTCTGCAACCATGTGGCAAACGTCTCCGGCCACTTTCCACCGAAGTCCTCCATGCCAGCGGCGTCCCATTCCCGCCGAAACCAGTCAAAATCTGACCGCTGAGCTGCAGAAAGCCCAGAACCCAAAATCGCAAGGCGATTCAGCGCGTCGCACCTCGACGTTCGACCCGCCACGCCTCCGCAGCTGCGAAGGCCCGCGCCCAGCTCGGATAACCCGACATGCTTCATCCTGTGTTTGATATCTATGGCTGCCTCTGCGTCTAAGAGTTTGGCTTGCTGTGTCCTCAGCAGCTTGCGCGCTTTCTTTACGTCGTCCCCCAGGCGGGTTAGCTCTTCTCTGCGCCGCGCCTCGACATCCCGCTGTCGTTTCTCGTTTCTGAGGTCGCCTCGCGGGCGTCCCCGTATGCTGCGAGGGCCCGCTGAACCCCAGGATCTTCCTTCGACACTTCACGCACTCGCCTCCGTTCTTTCCGTAATTGCGTCTCCATGAACGTGGCCCCCGCGATGTCGCCCCAGCTGCGCAACTCCTCAGCGATCGACGAATGCGTTCTCATCAATTCAGACGTCTGCTCCGCAGTTTCCATACGAGACGTCGACAGGCCAGGCGGTGCCTCCAGCGCGCTCTCCCCCGCCGCTGCTGCGGTGAGACTTTGATTGGCCCATTCGTAGTCAAACTCGCCAGCGGCGCTCCACCCGTCGTCGTCCTCGCTCCCATCATCTTCATCTCCTTCGAGGGCGTCGACGGAATTGCCACCCTCAGTGCCCCCGCTGCTGCGGAGACCCTCGGCTGCGTCTTCCGCCCCCTCCATGCCATGCCAAATCTTGTCGCCCTCGTCCAGAGCCGTGTCGTCTACAAGGTTTGCGAACACGTCGTCGCAGTGGCCGCGTCGAGGGTGCGGGAGGACCAATCGCATGATGTCTTTGTAAGTCCATCTCAAGCGCCCCGCCTGTACCTCTTCTTCGACCTCCGCTACTGCGGCGGCGACCTTCTCACGCATCCCCAACTTTCTCCAGAAATGGCCTGCCTCCTTGCATATGCGCGCGTCCAAGTCCGCATCCCACAGATTTGCCTTGAAACCAGTTTCCCAGTACCCGTCTGCCGCAGCCAAGTGAAGACTCATTTGGGACATCACTTCCACCATCAAGTCAATGCATTCTAACTTGTCCAGCTGTGGGACGCACTGGCCCAGCCTCATGGCTCTCAGCAGCGCGGCTCCTTCTCTCTTCATGTACTCGCGCTTGGCGTGTTGATTCAGATGTGTGTCCACAGTTTGGAGGATTGGGGTTACGCCGCCCCCGTGCGGGATGAACACGTACCCTCGAGACCAACATAGCTTACTCACAAGCGGGGACAAGTGAGGGCCATGATCATCCGCCATCATAATTCTCCACTCCCGCTGCTGCGGAGGCTCTGGCAGATGAGGGAGGTGGCGGTCCAGGTACGCGAGCACGCACGGTGTCCGGTAAGACCCCTTGGTGCTGGTGGTCGCCGACACCCATCTGCCGAACCCTCGGCGCCGAAGGTGTTCGAGCAGGCGCGGCCTCAACTTCTCTCCTCCCCCCTCCGCCTTGAACATGCACTCCATCGGTGGGGGGCCTTCTCTCCGCAGTCGATCCTT
The DNA here is from genome assembly GCA_963575745.1 of Prorocentrum cordatum. Lineage (NCBI taxonomy): Eukaryota > Dinophyceae > Prorocentrales > Prorocentraceae > Prorocentrum > Prorocentrum cordatum. The sequence goes on from CAUYUJ010009113.1 coordinate 20,003, forward strand.
GTCGCTCATTGTCATGAAATTGGCCGTCCACCGCTCCCGCACCGCGCCGTGGCACTCCACCAGTGGCACTTCGACCCCCGCTACTGCGAGGGTCCTCACGCCAGCTGATCCTGTTTCATTGTGGTGGAAAGGCGACTGGTCGAAGTTCTCCATCTCGGGATCCTGCTCGTTGAGTAGCACGCACGCGGCGCGCACCCTAAACACGTTCAGCCAGCCTCGCTCGAGGCGCTCTTCCAAGACGGGCAGCGGGCACTTGTACTTCCTGTTCGGGTACCGCATGCTGAGGCCGTATTCCTTGCGCCAGGAGGCCCACCAGCGCGACCTCAACTCCACGGCGGCGGGTCGCTGCCCGATCCGCAGCTGCTGCGTGGCGTACTCGCTCATGAGCTCCAACGCTTTGGTCTGGAGCATGCTTTGCGTGAACCTTGCTATCTTCGCTGGCTCTCTTTGGGTACTTCGCATTCCACTTTTGATCATCTTCCAATCCACACTGCGCCGAATGGAACTCCACCATTCAAACAGAGCTTGCCGCAGCCAGGGGCATTTTCGAGCTGGCCCCTGTCCCTGTTGTGGTATCCTTTTCCGCCCTTTCCACTTCAGGAGGCGCCCCTGCCCGTGCTGCGTCTCGTGTCCCCGCGGATGCCGAACAGCCTCCGCTACTGCGGAGGCGTATTTCGACGACAGAAAAGCCTTGTGCCAGCGCCGCACAACGTGCGTGCGCTTCCTGAGAGGGAGACGGGACATGGAACCCCAGTCCCACGCATCCATGAATGAACGCGCCCCTCCATACGGAAAGCGGTCTCCAGGCGTCCAGCCTAAAGAGCGCATGTGCTCGTCGAAAGCACCCGCTATCTCCATCCTCGAGCACAGGAGCGACGGGACCACCGCGCGCTTCTTGTTCTGGGCGGGGGCTTTGCGCTCGCAGCCGCGGTTCCTGCACCTCAAGAGCTGCTCCTCCAGCTCTGCGGGCATCAACTCCCGAGCTACGTCCAGGGCGCACGCAGCGTCTGTCAGTCCTGTCCACCATTGGATGGCTTGCACGAGCTCCTGACAGACAGCCTCGGCGTCGACTTCCACCACTGCCAAGTCCTCAGGTGGCGCCGCCGCTGCAGCGGCGGCAACGCCCTGTGCTCTCGGAGGGGCGGCGTGGCCAGGCTGCGGGACAAGTTCTTCGTCGTCTAAGGCGCTCTGCAGGCGACGAAGCTCCTGGACGTCATCCTGCGTGACTTCTTGTGTCAGGACCATCGCGTCGAGGAACCACGCCAGACGCACCCTTTGCACGATGTAGTCCGCGATGTCCTGGCGGGCGGGCATGGAGGAGGGGCAGGGGGACTCGGTGGGGAGGGCACGAGGGGAGAGAAGGGCGCGATGGGAGAGGCACGAAGGCAAAATGGGGAGAGAAGGAGGGGGAGAGCATGTGGGGGCAGCAGAGATGGAAGCGAAGGATAAGGGCGGTCGGAGAGAGCAACTGTCCTGGCGGAGCTCCCTGCGAGACTCTCGCGTGGCAACCTCCTGGGTCATCCGCAACATGCAATCCAAACCGCAGTCCCCGTCTGCGACTGTGGACACGACGAACACACCGAGAGCCGAATAGAAACCGTCCACCGTCGAAGCATCTCCCGTGAAATCCACAAAGTCGGCGGAGACGCCTGCGATAAAATGATTGCATAGAAACAAAGGATACTCCTCCGACACGGGGGCCCAGTCCGGTGGCCCCGATTCTCGGGGGACGGCGCAACACGCGATCGCGTCCACCGCAGGCTCGCGGGTTAACTCCTCTAGTTTCCACGGCGGCAAGACAGCTTTGCAAAGGTCAACTCTGTTCCGTCCTTCCCACACGTAGACGCGCACCTTCCGCAGAAGCGCAAAGATTACGAAAGCAGAATACCCTATCCACTCTCGGCCTCCCCCCGGCCTTCCGCGAATGCTGCGCGACAACTTCATCAATTTCTCGAAGCACCTCTGGCCTTGTTCTGAAAGTGCCCCTGCAGGCGCCCCCGCTGCTGCGGGGGCGCCTGCAGGGGCAGCCGCAGCGCCTGCTGTCGCGGCTGTCTGTTCACAGGCGGTCACTGCAGCAACTTCCGCCCCTGGAAGCACGGGTTCCGCTATGTCGCGAACAGCAAGCGGGGCGGGTTGGGGGAAAGCGACAGGGGCAACCTCCTTTGCTGAGAGAGCTGCTGTTGCCGCGGAGTCCTTCAGGGCAGCCTCCACTGCGGAAGCGGCCTCGGCGATTGCGTCGGCGCCATGCGCGCCAGCAGGACCTACGGACGCCTCCGCTGTTGCGGGCTCTGCAGAAGGGCACGCGCACGGTGCCGCCGCCACTTCAGGGGAGGCGCGCACGCTTCCGCTGACGCACCCGCTGCTGCGGGGCCGTCAGAAGAGCCCACGTACGGCTCCGCTGCCACTTCAGCAGGGGCCACGCACGCCTCCGCTGACGGCCCCGCTGCTGCGGGGCCTTCAGCAGGGCCCACCGACGGCTCCGCTGCCGCTTCAGCAGGGACCTCGCACGCCTCGGCCGGCGCCTCCGCTGCTGCGGGGGCTCCAGCTCCTGCGGGCCACCCGCCCGCGCATTGCACTAAATGCCAGGGCGCTTGCAAGTCTGACCACTTACTGTAGTCCACAGAACCGTCCGCCAGACGATGGTCGCTGGGACACGGCCACTGCGAGCAGAAATGAATCTTCTTACATATGCGTCTGCCAGAGTCATAATGGCAAGCCGCGCCGCTGCTGCGGCGCATAACGTACCCGAATCCGAATATTGTCCCCTTTAGTTTCCGTGGGTTCATGAGCACTCTGTCGGGGTCTTTCTTTTTGTCTTCTTGGTACCAAAACTCCACAAATTCGTTGGCCTCGCGGTCGTGCCCGACCCGCAGAGGCGCGTTTGCAGGGCGAGCGTCTCCTGGGTCTGGAGGCGGAGCGGCTGCGGCTGCCATGATGCCGAAGCCATGCGCGCGCACACGCGGCCGCCCTCTGGTCTCGAGCCCAGCGCTGCAGGGCAAGCAAACGGCCGCATCCCCCCACAAGGAGGATGTACAAGGGGGCGGGAGGAACGAGGAACAAGGGAGATATGCGGGGACCAGCGGACACACGCCTAAAAAACACGACCGTCGGCATGCTTCGCGAGGGTTGCTGCTGCGAGATGGGCTGGTGAGGAGGGGCCCGAACGACTCACACCAGGACGAGCGGCCCGAACGACGCGCAGAAAACTCAGAAGCATGCACACACGAACGAACGCCCCGAACGACTCCGAGAACACCCCCCAGAAAACAAGGCCAGAATGTGGGAAGTCGTCGACGTCGTCGCCGAGGGAAGGCGAACGCGGCACGGGGGAATATGATAGTCTCCTCTTCCACCGTGAACCAAGAGCCCCCCAAAAAAAAGCGGGCCGCTCGGGCGTTTGTACTAGACGCCAAAAGTGCAACATTCCTGCAGGCCGCCTCTGCAGGAATTGAGGCGCAGCCCCTCCCGCAGCCGCGCTGCGGATGCGCCAGCGGGCGCGGGGGAGCGGCGGTGGCGCCAGCGCGCAGCTGGTAGCTGCCCCCTCCTCCCCCCCCATCATAGCGATGATGAGAATGATGAGCATCCTACGATGATGAGGCCCTGTGTCCTGTCCCAGAGTCTCGGGCCCCGCCCTGGGCCGCGGGCCACGCCCCTGCGACCGAGTTATATATACATATATATATATATATATATACAAACATATACGTATATACATACATATACGTCGACACACCATACATACACAAGATATACATATATGCATCATGTAATCAGTCAGCGGAGGCCCGACGCCGCCCAAGACGACCGCACGGGGCGAGAGGCAGAGCGTGCCTCGAGACAATATATTCTGTTTCTCAAGGGTTTTCTCCGGTTGGCGACGCGCCGCCACCTTCTTCGCTCTCGATGCGCCCTTCACGGTTCCGAGGAGATCCGCCATGGGATCCCGACCTTTTTCTCCCGCTGCTGCGGGAGATCCTGCTGCAACCCCCGCTGCTGCGGAAGCGTTTTTCACAGGAGTCGACGCTTCATCCACGTTGTCTCCTTCTCCGACGCGAAGCTTCCCAAGCACTTGCTCTAACGTTGTCGTTTCGTTCAAGGCGCCCTTCACGGCACTGAGACCGCGGACCACCTTGAGCATGCACAGGCGGCGCTTTCCGACGGGCACGAAGGCTTCTAGGCTTTCCTCGCCGCCAAAGGAAACATAGCGCTCCTCAAATTCCAGAGCAAATCCCGATGCTCCCTCGTGACTTCGGCACAGCCCGCCCGTCGCGCAGAGCACCCCCATGCTCGTGCCATCATCTTGGCGCGCTGCTTTCCCGATAACGACATCCCGCCATGTTTCCTCTGCCCTGCGTTTCATGCCGCCGCGCGCAAGCCCTCGCTGCTGCGAAGGCGCCCGCGTTCTAGGTGTCGGCTCCCCTCGCTGGTGATCCGCCTGAAAACGGCTATGGAAAGCGGACTCCTCGTCTCGAACAAATCCTCCTACTTCTCATCGGACTCCAAAACCTAACCACTTCTTGTGGTCGCTCTTCCACGGCCACTGCGAGCATAAATGAATATTCTCCCATGTGCGTTTGCCAGATTCATAATGGCAAGCCGCGCCGCTGCTGCGGCGCATAACGTAATTACCCGAATCCGAATATTGGCCTCTGTAGTTTCCGTGGATTCATGAGCACTCTGTCGGGGTCTTTAGTTTTGTGTTGTTGCTATAAAAACTCCACATTCGTTGACCTCGCGGTCGTGCCCGACCCGCAGAGGCGCGTTTGCAGGGCGAGCGTCGCCTGGGTCTGGGGGCGGAGCGGCTGCGGCGGCCATGATGCCGAAGCCATGCGCGCGCGCACGCGGCCGCCCTCTTGTCTCGAGCCCAGCGCCGCAGGGCAAGCAAACGGCCGCATCCTCGCAATGATCCTCCTGTCGGTGCTGCTGCGGGTGCTGTTGCTGCTGTTGTTGCTCCTCCTTCTCCTCCTCCTCCTCCTCCTCCCCCCCCCCCATCCTACTGGTCCCAACCCCTCCGCCCCGTCCTCGCCAGATTCCGCGAGTTCCTTTTGTCCTCTAGCGCGCGAGCGCTGGAGAGCCGCAGGCTCGCGATCCCCCGCGCGTGCCCTAACCCCTGTCCAGTCGACAGGAACCCGCAGGCATCCACCTCAGCGGTCAGCGCGCCGCTGGTGCGGTGCATGCACCGAGTCTGTTTGCATAAAAAAGCCGCTGTAGCGGTCAGCGCGCCGCTGCTGCGGCGCGCGCCAGCGAGCGGATAACGAGGACATCACTTATTTGTTTCCTGCTTGATGGCTTTCTGGACCACGTCCTCCAAGAACGCTAGAAGAACCTGCTTCTGCTGCGCACGGGTGGACTGTTTCAAGGGCGTCGTCACTTCCGTCAACGCCACGCCTGTGGACCATTTCTCCTCGTTCAGATCCTGAATCCTGCAGGCCCATGCTCGGCCTGCCATTGGCCCTCCTTTGACCTCCAGTGCCCGCATCCCAGAGGGGCACCACCTGGTGGTCCACGGGCGCTTCTCGTCCAAAGCGTCGTCCTCGTCGTCGTCGTTGGGTTCGGGGGCGCTTTTGCCATGGCTCTCCTCGTGCAGGTAATGCAGAAGCCAGGGCAGGTCCTGACTCTGAACGAGTAGTTGCCCATTTCTGTTCTCATGCACACTAACCTCTTTCGTGTCGGCCTCATCTGGCTTAGGAGACATCGGCATGGTTACTCTGCAGAGCGTGCCTCGAGGAAATCCTTTCTGTTTCTCATGGGTTTTCTTCGCTTTCGATGCGGCCTTGACGGTGCCGAGGAGATCCGCCATGGGATTCCGACCTTTTTCTCCCGCTGCTGCGGGAGACCCTGCTGCAACCCCCGCTGCTGCGGGGGCCTCTTTCACAGGAGTCGCCGCTTCATCCACGTTGTATCCTTCTCCAGCGCGAAGCTTCCCATGCAATTGCTCTAACAAGTTTGTTTCGTTCAAGGCGCCCTTCACGGCACTGTGACCACCGACCACCTTGAGCATCCACAGGCGGTGCTTTCCGACGGGCACGAAGGCTTCTAGGCTTTCCTCGCCGCCCAAGACAACACAGCGCTCCTCGCATTCCAGGCAAATCCCGCTGCTCCCTCGTGACTTCGGCACAGCCCGCCCGTCACGCAGAGCACCCCCATGCTCGCGCCATCTTGGCGCGCTGCTTTCCCGACAGCGACCTCCCGCCATGTTTCCTCTGCCTTGCGTTTCACGCCGCCGTGCGCAAGCCCTCGCTGCTGCGAAGGCGCGCGCGTCCTAGGTGTCGGCTCCCCTCGCAAGTGAACCGCCTGAAAACGGCTATGGAAAGCGGACTCCTCGTCTCGAACAGATCCTCCTACTCCTCATCCGCATCGTGCTCCCTCCACGAGCTTCTTTCCATCTCATCCAACCCATCCCCCTCCTTCTCTCCGAACGAGCACAGCTGCCTTCCCTGTCCCTTGACCGCTCCTCTGCCCCTTGAGGGGGGGCCTTGTGTGCTCTGACCGACCCTCTGTCCCACAGGGGGGGGGCGTCCTGATCGAACGACCACCCCTGTTTCACAGAGGAGGGCGCGCGGAAAAGCACGACCCCACCCCCTCTGTGACAGAGGGGCTCCGCGCTTTTCCGCCCGAGCCCCTCTGTGACAGAGGGGCTCCGCGCTTTTCCGCGCCGACCCCCTCTGTCACAGAGGGGGTGGGGCGGAAAAGCGCGGAGCCCCTCTGTCACAGAGGGGCGGGCGGAAAAGCGCGGAGCCCCTCTGTCACAGAGGGGTTCGGCCTTGTGTGCTTCGACCGCCCCTCTGTCCCACAGAGCGTCCCGCGAACAGGACGGCAGGACGATGAGCAGGACGATGAGCACGGAGAGAGGAAAACAGGACACGGGAGGGAGGCAGGAACGGACGAGGGGGGACGGAGACGGAGGCGAGGCGCGAGGGGAGGGCAGGACGAACATAGAGGGAGAGGAGCAGGACGAGACCTGGCAGGGGATATGCACCAGGAGAGAGATCTCATGGAGGAAGAGGAGGGGGGGGGACGAGAGGCACTCACATTTTCCGCATTTGCAGGCCCTCGCACTTGCTCCATTTCTCAGCGACCGCCGCGCCGCCATGAGAATTGACGTGCCACCGACACTACTGCGGCGGATGCGTGACCCCCCCCATCCCTGTCTTGTGCTGTTTCTGCTGCCCCCCTCCCCCCTCCCTCTTCGACCTCCTCTCCCCGCCCTTTTCCTCCTCCCCTCCAGCTGACGGCTGCGGGCTGCGACGAGTGGATCATCGGGCGCTGTCATCTGCCGCCCCGTTTCGCGCACCCTCCGCTGCTGCGGCGGAATCACGCGAAGTGGCCCCCCTGGCCAAGGATTGTCATCTTGCCGCTCTTGGGGGTTTTCCGTCCCTCCTCGGCGTCCTTCTTCCGTTTCTTCTCCTGCTCATTCTGCTCCTTTTTGCCATGCCTGCTTCTCCTTTTGGGTGTCGGTGGCCCTCTTCTCCTTTGTGGTCTGCAGCATCAGCCGATCTCCGCGCGCCAGCGGCACCGTGTTGTGCATGCACGGGACAAGCGCGCTGCAGACGCGGAGGGGGGCGGCTGGTTGGCACTTTGTCATTGTCTGGAACTCGCGCGGTCGAAGTGCAACGTTGAACTTCCAGTGCTCCTGTCCCTGCACTAGCTGGGCTCGGGCAAGTTCTTTTGGTGTCATCCTCTCAACTCCCCAAAAGAAGTGCAAGGACTCGGTGCCTTCCGAACTTAAACTGGTACGGATTATCTGCCTGTTCGGCCTCGCCCTGCGCAGGCGCCGCTGCTGCGGGGGCCGCCCCGTCGAGCTGCGGACCCACGGGCGCCTCGCCCTGCGCAGCCCCCGCTGCTGCGGAGGCCGCTTCCTGCGGCGCGGGCTTGAGCTCCAGCTCTGGTAATTTGAAATCAGGTTGTGCCCAATATTTTTCCATTTTCTCGACAGGGGTCGGACGTTTCTCACCGACTAGCACCTCCACTGCCCGCGGGTTGCTCGAGACTTTCGGGAAAATCTTCGCAATGGGGCAGCAAGGGAAGAGCATCCGTTTCCCCTCGGCGATGTCCTCAGTAGCCACCACATGGACACTCTTGGCTTGAACGTCATATTGCACCTGGACGGGTTGGGCGCAAGTGTCCGCGTGACGATGGAAGCCAGTCATGACTTCCGCGATGCTTGCTTGGTGCCACCTGTCTGTGTCGAGATTGCCAGGCGGATCCGAAGCGCGCCACGATTTCACTGGGACCACCATCAGGCTGTTCACGGGCTTTGACACTTCAGACATCTGCCTCTTCAGAGGCTTGTCTTCTTCGTTGAACTCTATCAATACTGGCTGCGGGCGAGAGCCCTCGCCACCTCCGCTGCTGCGAGGGCCAGCGGGGTTCTCGGGGGCCGCGGGCAACTTGTCGGTCCACGGCGCAGGAGGGAGCGGGAACTCTTTCTGTGCGTTCTTTTCCATTTTCTGCCAGGCCTCGCGTACTTCAGCATAGTACGGACGCACTGTCTCGCACACGGCCTCCACAACTGCCTCCAGACGAGGTTTGTTAGCCTTCACCCTTACGTACGCCTGGTAGAAGGTGTCCGTCGCAGTCAGAACCGCACCCGCGGTCAAAATCGCGCTCTTCTCCCCCCCGTGGGCCTCCGCTGCTGCGGGGGCCAATGTGCGACGGACATACCCCAACAAAGAATTGAGCTCCTGTGCCCGACTGCTGCCCTCGCTGTGCCCCCAAGCCGTTTCCGGCGCGGGGCATTGTCCGCACCTCGGCTCTTGCGAGTACGCCCTCATGACAAGGGCATGACTATGGGGAGTTGGTTGAGAACGCCCCATGTGGCTGGTGCCAGGGAGCGTATTTTGTGATCCACCCAACGTCTATCATAATCTAGAATTTGCGGTATGAGCTGCCCTGATGCGGCCCCCACGTTGATGACGAAAGTGAACACGTCCTCGAACCATTTGGCCTTGGCGTACTCGGGATGTCGTTGCGCGCAAGCCTTGAGAACAGTGTCGTACGAGATATTCACGGGGTGTCCTGTCTCAGATCCCCACGATGCTTTCTTGCCCGCCGCTGCTGCGGTGGCGACGAAATCAGCGACGGACGTCAGGACCTCGATTTCGTGAGAGGTCATACCTTTTCCCTGTGGGTCGTTCAGGGCCGCGGAAATGATCGCGGGGCCTTGCGCGAAGACGGCATCGAAGTGAATTTCCCACGAGAGCACCTCGCAAAGCAAACCGTTATCGAGCACGTCCATGAGTTCTGTGAACTTCGGTGCGCGACGCATTTTTGGGATATCCCAGGAGCCACCTGTACCTGTCTGGAACTCCTCCAAACCACATCCTTTGTGGTCTTCGGGAATGACCCACACTGCGCCGTGCTTGAGGCTCAGCAGACCAAGGGTTAGGGTGCAGTGGCTCAGCGCCCCGTAGTTGAACGTTGACAAGCTTGTGTACGCCGAGCGTAGAGCCTCCACGGACTCCGTTTTCTGCAAGTTGTGGTCCGCGTGCGCCGTGTACGGCCTGCCATGGAGGCGCTCGTAATCGGCCTTCTTCCCCGCAGGGAGTTCCTGAACAACCACTGCTTCGTGCTGCGCCTCGTTCAAGAGGAACCTGTCTTTCAGAATGCCACGCAGGAGATTAACCACTCTGGCAGCGGAGGGGCACGTCCCACCTCTGTTCTGCGGGTGGACGCAGATATCCTCCAAGGAGATTTTGGCCTTCAACCGCTGCCCCTCGGAGTCCTTCAAGGCATAGCGGCTGCGCAACGTGGCGGCATCATTCAGGGGACCTGACTTGATGTCCTCGGACATCTATCCAGGCGCCCCCGCTGCTGCGGGGGCAGCTTCCAAAACAGATGCTCCGCGACGGTTGCCCCCGCTGCTGCGGGGCCCCGCTTGAAGCACGAGTGCCTGTCGCGCGCGCGGACAGAAGGAGGGGCCTCACGGATCCGCGGCCTGCCCGCACTTGAGCAAAAGGAGAAGGAGAGGAAAGGCAGATAGAGGGAGAGAGACAGAGAGAGAGAGAGAGAGAGAGAGAGAGAGAGAGACAGAGAGAGAGAGAGAGACAGAGAGAGAGAGAGAGAGAGAGAGAGAGAGAGAGAGGCGACGAACGGCGGGTCGACGCGGCCTTCTCAGTTTTTCGATACGCGCACATCCGCCTGAACAGGAGAATCATTGATACATCGGCCCCCCCTCTGTGAGAGAAAGATTTCCCACCCCGAACCCATCTGTGAGAGAAGGGGGCGCTGTGTGAGTTGCGTGCATGGAAGCGATGATCACTACAAAGACATAATGGCGGGCGGGGGATTGCAGGAGGGAATGCAAGGGGAAGCGAAGCAAAGGAGAGAGCAGGACACAGATGACAGCACAGATGTCGCGTTTTTTCCCCACACCGCATGCGATGCCGCACGCGACGCGCGAAACCGCGCTCCCCCGCGCGCGCGCGAGTGCGCCCCTCCGCCGAGGTCACCCCCCCTCGGCGAAATTCGCGCGACATCCCTCCGCTGCTGCGGAGGGGCGCTCCCCTTGTGCGCTCGGGATGTCGTGGTCATCCTGAGGACCGCACAGTCAACCATCTGGGGGCACTGTCGTGTTCATCCGCCCCGTAATTACATCCGAAGGGGGTCGGCGCCTTCTTGCCAGGAGCTGCCGACTGGCGGCATCTTGGACCCTAGTTTGCACCAGTTGCCCCAATGGTCGCGGTGCCAAAGTGCCTGATCGAATGGATCGTCATCTTCCACGCCTGTCCTCCGAGCAGTCTTCTCATCCCACAACCCACCACGCTCCAAGACAGCAGCCCCCGCTGCTGCGAGGGCTACAGCAGCCCCCGCTACTGCGAGGGCTTGTTTCTTGGAGCTCGCCTTGCGCCGAGCTAGCGGCCGCGCGGCCGCCTTCGCCGACGCTGCCGTGGGTCGAGCCGCCGCCCCAGCGCGCTTGCTCGAATGAGGTATGTGGACCGGTTTCCGAAAAGCCCTCTTCTCGCCGACGCGGCATCGTCCCGTCCTTGTGTCGGGTTTCCTATTCCTCTTCTCGCCGACGCGGCATCGCCCGATCCTTGTGTCGGGCTTCCTAACCTTCATGGCTGGCGATCTCGAACCCAAACGGCACGGCAGAGACCGGGAGCGGGACAAAGAGCTGACACATGGAGCGGGACCGGGGCCGGGAGCCCGGCACCGGAACCAGCACCGACACCGGGACCGGGACCGGGACCAGCACCCCCGTTCCCGGTCCCGGCCCTGGCCCCGGTCCCGGTCCCGGTCCCGGTTCCGGTCCCGTGGTCGGTCCTGCTGCCCGTCCTGGGCTCCCCGTCCCTGTCCCGGTCCCGGTCCCGGCCCCGCTCTTCCCCTGGTCCCGGTCCCGGTCCCGGTGTCGGCCCTGGTCCCTGCAGGACCCCTCCCCCTCCTCCTCCTCCTCTTGCTCGTCCTCCTTTCCCCCCCAGCAAAAAGCAAACGACGACGACGAGCACGACGACAACGACGTCGATTTCCTCAGCCGCTCAATGCGAGCGCCTGGCTCCTCGCGCGCGCGCGCGCGCCGAGCCCGCGCCTCAGATCTCTTATGATAACCCCCGCTGCTGCGGAGACCACCCCCGCTGCTGCGGAGGTCTCCGCAGCCGCGCGCCGTCAGCTGGAGTCGCTTGAAGGGCTGCGGCGCCGCGACTGCAATGCCTCGAACGCGTCGCTGAACGCAAACGGGTCCGCAGGAGGCGGCGACCCCCTGGGGAGGAGCTGCGGCGGGGGAGGCTGCGGCGGCGGCCTCGGGACGAGCGGCGCTGCCAGAGGGGGGGGCGTCTGCGACTCTCTTGGCAGGAGCCGCTTCGGCGGAGGGTGCGGCGGCTGGCTCGGGACGAGCCGCGCTGCCGTAGGGTGCGGTGTCTCCTCCAGCGGGGGGGGCCCGCGGCGTCCTCCTCCACGCGGGGGAGGTGGCCGTGGTGGTGGCATCATTGGCGGCATGCCTGGCGGACGGCATCTGGCCTGGGAGGAGCGGGAGCCATCCTCTCGGCATCAGCACCACCTGACCTGTGCGGGGTGGGTGCGCGGGCGGCGTGGGCAGGAGCCACCCTGCCCACGTCGCCCTGCGGTCGCCGCCCTCCACCTGCCCACTGCGTCTGGAGCGGCTGCGCCCCCTCTGCTCCTGCCCTCTGCGTCTGGAGCGGCTGCGCCCCCGCTGCTGCGAGGGCACTCTCCTCATTCGGTCTCTGCTCCTCTGCTCCCGCTCTCTGCGTGTGGAACGGCTGCCCCCCCGCTGCTGCGAGGGCTTCGTCCTCTTTGGGGTTCTGCTCCTGATATCGTTATTCTTCTTCTTGTTCTTCTTATTCTTCTTCTCCTTCTCCTTCTTCTCCCCCCTCTCACCTCTGTCAGGGTTGCTCTGTTCGTCCTGGGGCGGCGTGGGGCTGCAGGAGTCGACCCAGAGCGGGGCCTCGTCGCCTCAAGCTCCTCCTGGGCTCCGTGCGCCCCCGCTGCTGCGGAGGCTGCTGCTTCAGATTATGTCTCCGCCTCCTCCTGGTCTCCGTGCGCCTCCGCTGCTGCGGAGGCTGTTGCTTCGGGTTCTGTCTCCGCCCACTTTCCCCGCTGTTTTTTCCCACTTGGCTTCCCGCTTCCGATCCTTCTGCCTGGCCGCGGCGCCTTTGCCAGACTTCCTGTTCTTGGCTTCTATAAAAACGAACAGTGTGTGGCAGTGTTCCGTGAGGCGGTTCGCATCCTGGGCCTTGTGGATCACCCTGTGCAAGTGCGGCCAGTCATATGTATCCTGCTCCTTGCGCTCCGCGTCCGTGAGCCTGACCCAGGTCGGACGCGCCGCCCAATCCAACTGGCGGTGCTCCAGCCTGGTGAGGAGCCCCCGCTGCTGCGGAGGCTGGAAAACCTGATTCCACCAGTGCGGCAGATCCGGCTGCTCGCTCGCAGGGCACTCGCGAACCTGAGCGGGGCCAAGAATCACGATGTAGCGCGGGCGCGTCACGTGACAATCATTTTTCGGACACCACAAAGCCAAGCCGAGTACGCCTGTACCAGGCGCGCCGCAACTTCTGAGCAGCTCCGAAAGATCGTCCCTGTCTGCGTCGTAGATCCCGGCGAGAATACGCACTCGGTGCCACAACACCAGGTTCCGCAGCCCGTTGCGGAAGTTTTCGGGCCACGGGTTTCCCGCGAGGCTCGTCTGGTGTCGGAAGAACACGCCCCCCACTGCTATGGAGAGTTTGCCTTCCTTTGCTTGCGGATTGTGAGCCACCGCTGCCAGGGTCACCGACCAGGCCTGAACCAGGAACTTCCCGTGGGAGTGCCAGCGAAGCACCTCGCACTGCTCGACGCGCTCGGGAACCCAGAGGAGAGCCCCGACGCACTCGCGCGCGACCTTCCCGTGGAAGCCACTCTGGCGGATGAGGTCGTCGAGACATTGCTTCCGCTGATCGCGATTGATGGGTGCACCAGGCTCGAAGGAGACTAAGACGACCCCTTCGCGCCTGCCCCTGACAGCTGCGACCCAATCCGACAGGGGGGCGCCCGCGCGCAGGACGAGGGAAGCAAAAGCCAGATTCACGCGCGCCTCTGTCTGCCCCTCCTGCACCTGGTCTTCGTCGTCGTACAGCAGGGGCACAAGAGGCTTGGAATGGCTCGGGCCGCGCTCTTCCGATGGGAAGTGCGGGCGGCCTTCCTCTGGGAAGCCCTCTTGGACAGGAAGCGCTGGCGACCGCGCCTTCGAGGTCAGGGCGAGAGGCTTGGTCACGCGGGCCCCCGCTGCTGCGGTGGAGCTGTCACGCAGTTTGCGTGCTGCGATCAGAGCCTGCCGTTGTCGCCAATTAGTCGTGCAGGGAGATCTCGGTCTCGGGTCATCGGAGCGGGTGGCGTTCTGTCCAGGCTCGATTACCACTGCGGCGGCGCCTGGCTCCACGGATGCCCCCGCTGCTGCGGAAGCCGCCTCCTTAGCCGTTGTGACTACAAGGAGGTTGGCGGCGGCCGTTAACTTCCGCGCCTCTTCGATCTCGCCCTTCTCCATCATTTCCTGAGCAACCAGCAGGCTCCGCGAAGCGCTTTCCTGGGCACCAGAAAACGACGAAAGCAATGTCCGAAGTTTCGTTGCACCCTCCTCCCCCGCTGCTGCGGAGGCTGGTGCTGAATCTGCCAGTCCCTGCGGAACTGCATCAGGGGCCTCCTCTGGCAGCCCCCGCTGCTGCGGAGACTTCGGCAGAGGTTCCTGCGCGGTTCCAGTCGCGCCTTGCTGCTCCATGCCCTGGGCCGCTCCCGTCGCGGAGGCGGGCGGGCGCGGCGGGGGGCAGACCTGCAACGGCTGCGGATTCACTTTATCGCAATGCCATCCCTCCCTGCGCTCAAATGACTTTTCCCCTTGCGCCAGTCTGCTGCTCCCACTTCTGAACTACCTCATCCCTTCTACCTCTGCCTGCTCCCTCCTCTTCCTGTTCAGTCCTCCCTCCTCCCTCCACCGCGCTCATTTCTCCTTGCTCCCTTCTCTGCTCCTCCTACGTGGGGCGTTTCACGACAACGACGACGACGACGCCGACGAGAACGATGACCACGACGGCGACAACGAGGGCAACGACGACCACGACGACGACGACGAGGACGATGACCACGACGGCTACCAGCGACGACGACTAGCGACGACGACGATCGACGACGACGACGCCGACCACGACGACGACGGCGAGGACGACAACGAGCGACGACGACGACGACAATCGACGCCGACGAGGAACGACGACGACGAACGAGGACGACGATTACGACGACGAGATGACGAAGGATCGAAGATCGAACCTCGAAGTGCGAAGCTTCGAAATTCAAACTTCGATCTTCGAACTCCGAACTTCCAGCTTCTAACTGCGAACGTCGCTGGGGTGCCAGGGATGGACTGGGATGGAGGGAAAATGGGAAGGAAAACGAGGAAGCGGGAGAGGAAGTTGGAGGAGAACGAACAGGCGTGGAGCGACGAGGAACGGGCGGCGAGGAGCCGACGTTGAGGGCGGCGGGATGGGGGGACAGGGAGGAGAGGGAAGACTTCAAAACGAAAATCGCGCCACGGCGCCTGCGCGCGCGCCCCCGATCTCGGCGGCCGACGCGCGCGCCCCTGCAGAAATGCAACGCGCCCTTCATTCGAGCCCCGCTGCTGCGGAGCCACCTACTCCACAACCAAATCGTCTGGGGAGCTGTTCGGACCCCAAACTACTAGTTCTTCAGCCACTCGGCTCTTGCGAGCCCGCCCTCATGACAAGGGCAACCTTCACATGGGGACACTCAATGGGGTGTTGATTGAGAACGCCCCATGTGGCTGGTGGCAGGAACGGACGAGGGGGGGCGGATAGAGGAGCAGGACGAGACCTGGCAGGGGATATGCACCAGGAGAGAGATCTCATGGAGGAAGAGGAGGGGAGGGGACGAGAGGCACTCATAATTAAGCGCACGCAGGCCCACGCACGTGCTCCATTTCTCAGCGACCGCCGCGCCGCCATGAGAACTGTCGTACCACCGCCGCTACTGCGGCGGATGCGTGACCTCTCCCATCCCTGTCCTGCGCTGTTTCTGCTACCACCCTCCCCCCTTCCAGCCAAGCTCGGGTTTCATGCTCGGAGACGGGCGCGGCTGGCGGCTCTTAGTGCGGGTGCGCGTGCTGCCTCCAACTCCTCATCCCCCTCCTCCTCCTCTCCTCATCCCCCCTCCTCTTCCTCCTCATCCTCCTCTATCGGCCCAGCTCCGATCGCCGCTCAGCTCTCCTGGTGCGGCTGGCGGCAAAAGTGCCGAATATTGCCTGGGATGTCCTTCGCCGTCTTCTTCGACATCTCAAGCATCATCTTGCCCTTCTCCTCGGTGCGGCGCGCCTCCTCCATCATCTGCCGCGCCTGGTCGACGAGCATCTGGCCCTTCTCTCCAACGGCGCGTGCATGGCGGCAACGATTGCGCCACTGGAAAAACCGCACCACCATGGTCGCCCAGTTCCAAACACTGCCCTCCGTCGCGATGAGCTCGAAGTCATCGACGTCGCACTTGCCCGCGATGCTCGCCATAGCGGCGCAAAGGCCGCGAAGGAGCCTCCTCTGGCAGTCCCCGCTGCTGCGGAGACTTCGGCAGAGGCCCCTGCGCGGTTCCGTCGCGGAGGCGGGCGGGCGCGGCGGGGGGCAGACCTGCAACGGCTGCGGCTTCGCTTTATCGCATTTCCATCCCTCCCTGCACTCACGTGGCTTTTCCCATTGCGCCAAGTCTGCTGCTCCCACTTCTGAACTACCTCATCCCTTCTACCTCCATCTGCACCCTTCTCGTCCTGTTCAATCCTCCCTCCTCCCTCCACCGTGCTCATTTCTCCTTACTCCCTTCTCTGCTCCTCCTACGTGGGGCGTTTCACGACAACGACGAGGGCGATGACCACGACGGCGACAACGAGGACGACGACGACCACGACGACGACGACGAGGACGATGACCACGACGGCGACCAGCGACGACGACTAGCGACGACGACGACCGACGACGACGACGCCGACCACGACGACGACGGCGACGACGACAACGAGCGACGACGACAACGACAATCGACGCCGACGAGGAACGACGACGACGAACGAGGACGACGATTACGACGACGAGATGACGAAGGTTCGAAGATCGAACCTCGAAGTGCGAAGCTTCGAAATTCAAACTGCGACCTTCGAACTCCGAACTTCAAACTTCGAACTGCGAACTTCGCTGGGGTGCCAGGGATGCAATGGGATGGAGGGAAAAATGGGAAGGAGAGAACGAGGAAGCGGGAGAGGAAATTGGAGGAGAACGAACAGGCGTGGAGCGACGAGGAACGGGCGGCGAGGAGCCGACGTTGAGGGCGGCGGGATGGGGGGACAGGGAGGAGAGGGAAGACTTCTTAACGAAGATCGCGCCACGGCGCCTGCACGCGCGCTCCCGATCTCGGCGGCCGACGCGCGCGCCCCTGCCGAAATGCGACGCGCCCTTCGTTCGAGCCCCGCTGCTGCTGCGGAGCCATCTACTCCGCAACCAAATCGTCTGGGGAGTTATTCGGCCCCAAAACTACTGGTTTGCCAGCCGCTGCTGCGGACGCCGAGGGCCTGGTGCTGGACGCCGCGGCCCCGCTGCTGCGGGGCCCCTGAGAAGGCGTCGGCCTCCCCTTCTCTCTGGCGGCGTCGAACTTGACCTTGCGCTCCACACCGAGGTCCTTGTGCCAGCGAAAAGTTCCTGACCCGTCGCTCCCGCCCAAACCCGCGGCTGGTGGCCTCACCGTGTCCGCGCGGGGGGCGAGGGGCAGAGCTTCGACCTTCCTGTCGCCCCAGTGCGGGTGTAAGCGGACGCCTGTCCCGTCGTCGCGGTGCAACACGAAATCCCACATCGGCAGCTTCACTTTCACCCGCTGCCCCGCGAACTGTCGCGCGCGCACAATACTCTGACGCATGCGGTCGTAGCTGTTTGGCCGGACTTCGAGGGAACAGCCGATCAGAGCCCCGCTGCTGCGGGGCCCCCCCACGACCTCCCTGATATCTTCCTCCCTGAGCGTCGCCACCATCTCTTGCCACCGCCAAGGGACTTCCTCGTCGCTTTTGAAACCAAAGCTCGTCCTCGCACCGTGGTCGCAAACAGCGACCATGGTGGGCTCCGCATTGTCAAACCACTTGGCTTCTGACTCGAACGGGGCAGTTGGGTCTTCATTCAGATGGCGCCGCCATTTCAACGCTTGATTGTGTTGCTTAAACGAAGTGCCAAGCCTCTCTTCATAACTCAAAAAATAATTAACATCAAACTTCTCAAAATCCTGGGGCCCGCGCGCCGCCGCCGCTGCGGTGGCGCGGGGCTCCTGCGCCGCAGGCGCGGCTCGGGATCCCGACCCCTCTCCTGAAACTGTGTTCCCAGGTTCTGGTGAGTTTCGGAGGGCAGCCCTCGCGAAATTATCGAATTCGGGCATGCCGAGACCAGGGGCGCGGGGGCTCACAACGCTAAGCGCGGCGAAGCGAGACGGCCGTTGAGGCGAGACCGCCGCCGCTGCTGCGGCGGCAGGGCCATCGCGCCATTTGGCGTCCTCCGTTGGCGTGTGCCCGTCTTGTCGCCAGTCTCTCCAACCCCTCGCTGACCAATCATGGCCGTCCTCCCAGCCACGCCAGCCGCTGCTGCGGCTATCCCACCATCCTCCCGCGCCACCCCATGTGTATCCGCCTGCATCGCCCATTGCAAGACGATGGCGCAGGCGCGCGTTAGGCCGCGACGGGCCCAGCTGCACCGGTGCTCGCGGGCGATCCCACGGGCGCGGGATGGTTTGAGCATAGCGGCGACGGACGACGCGATGTGATTGGACGGCGGAGAACTTGAAAGGAAGGGGGGTTGGAAACGGATGAACGAAGTGGACGAAGAGCGGAAATCGAACCAGAGGGGGGGGCGAAAAAAGAGCGGAAGATAATAAGGACATGCAGACGAAGGAGAGTGACGAGGTAGATGGCGGGCCAGAACGGCAACGGAGGATAATGTGGTGGAAATTGTGAAAAGGACGCATGGAAAAACACGACGAGGATCACAGACGCAAAGATGATGAGCGCAGTGGTAGCATGACATATCCGAAATCAAGAAGCAGGATGACGAGGAACGGGATGACGAGCAACTCTGTCGCAGAGAGCCTCCGAACGCACCCCCTCTGTCACAGAGGGCCTCCGAACGCGCCCCCTCTGTCGCAGAGGGCCTCCGAAAAACGCCCCCTCTGTCACAGAGGGGGGGAATGATCACTTTAATGCGGCTTCTGGATTAGCCCCGTCGCGCCTCGAATGCGTCCGACCAGGTTAGGAACCGCATTGGGAAGCGAGAGTCGGTGCGATGACGCGCGGAGAAGGCGCGCTTGACCAGGGCCGTCACCTCGCCGCGCAGCGGGCCGAGGGCCTCGCCCAGGCAGGAGGCGAGGGCGAACGAGCTGCGGGCGATGCGCGGGCGCTGCGAGCGGGGGGCCGCGGACCGTGCGATCGGAGCTCGACGCGTCGATGGGCTGTCGCGCGCAGGTCGGCCCCGAGGCGCAAGTCGAGCCAGGGGGCGAGGCAAGACAGGGAATGAACCAAGTGCACAGCCAGAGCGCGGAGTGCGGGAGAGGCGCGCGCGAAGACCCGGCGAGGTTCGGCAGGGCCGTCGCTTGCTATCGAGAATCTCGGGGGGGCTGGTGGCCTGGCGCCGGCGGGGGCGGCGGCGCCTGGGGGTCAGCCCAGCGGCGGCTGGGTCGGCCGGGGCCGCCTGGGAGCCGCGCATCCGCCTGTCGTCGTCGCTGTCAAAGTCCCCCAGCTCCTGCCTCCTCCTCTGCCGCCGACTGGGGTCAGAGGGCGGCCTGGGGGGGGGGGAGGTGCGAGAGCGCGGGGGGGGGGGGGGGGGGGGGGGCGGCGCTGGGGCGCGGCGCCCGCGCGGCGCTCAGCGGCGCCGCCCCCAGCCCGCGAGCGCCGCCCGCCTGGCCGCGTCCAGGGCCGGGTCCGCTGGAGGCATGCGGAGCAGTTGGCGCGCGCGTGGACGACGCGACGCGCGGCGGTGCGAAGGCCGCCAGCGACTCTGACGGCAATGGCGCTGAGGGCGGCGGCGAGTTGGAGCCAGATGTTGCGAACGTGATTTGGGGCCGGGTCCGCTGGAGGCACGCGGTGCAGTTGGCGCGCGCGTGGACGACGCGATGCGCGGCAGTGCGAAGGCCGCCAGTGACTCCGACGGCGATGGCACTGAGGGTGGCGACGAGTTGGTGCCAGATGTTGCGAATGTGCTTTGCAAAGGAAGCTGTGCGTTCTGCGCGCGCTCTGTTCAACTCGGCGCCCGATTGGCATTCGGAGGCGCGGTCGCCTGCGGCCCCATCAGCTGGGCGCGCTAGTGATCGGTGCGCCAGCGACGTGGCCACAGGGCGCATAGTTAGTGCGGTCCCGGCGGTGGTAGAAATTGTCGCCCCCACCTCCCCCCTCGTCTACTCGCCTCCTCTGCCGCGCCGCGCGCGGGGGTGAGAGGGGGCCCCTCAGCGGGTGCCTCGGGGGGGGCGCGCGCGCCAAAGGGGCGGAACCTCGGGGCTCGGCGCCGGGGCGGCGACGATCAGACTGGCGGCGGGCAAGTGGACGGCGCGCCCGCTGGCACGCGCGAGGACTCAGCGTTGGTCGGCGTCGCCGGAGCGGCCGGAGCGTCCAAGGGCGACGCCGCGGAGACCGTTGATTGGGTTGCTCTCCGGGCCCTGAAGAGCGACCTCTGCGCCGACTTGAACCCCGAGGTTCGGGTTGGCAGGGGTCGCGGGGACAGGGTCGTCCTAGGGGCCCCCTAGGGCGGTGGTCGGCGCGTCTTGGCGCGCGCGCTTCGCGTCTGCAGCGGGGGGCGGGGCCCAGGTGGCCGAGCGGCGGTTTGCGTCGCGGGCGCGGGCAACGGCGGGGTCGCGGCCCGGGCGGCGCGCGCAGCGAGCTTGTGGATCGCGGTCGGTGGGGCGTCGTCGAAGGCGGTGCGCGCTGACCCCATGCCATGGCCTGCGAGCGCACGGCGGGTGGGCAGCGTGCGGGCCGTGTCCCGTGAGCGCGCGTGCCCTGGACTGCGATCGCGGGCCTGCCGTCGCGGGCGGGGTCGCGCCGTTGAAGAAGAGCGCGACGTACTGCGTGAAAGCCGCGTGCTGGACGAGCGCGGCCTGTTTCGGCAGGGCAAGGCCCGCCGCGCCTACGAAGCCGAAGGCGCTCCCGATGCGCGGGGGGTTGCCGCCGACGAGCGGGGGGTCCGGCCGGCCACCGAAATGGCGCGGCGGCCAAAGGGAAGCCCTGGAACCCAAGAGACGGGGCCCGGGACCCAGAAGACCGCGGAGGGCGACGCCGCGCCGACGGAGCAGAACAGGCCGCCGAGGATCGCGGGGATCATGGCGAAGCGCGCGCCGATGCCTTCGCGGGTACCGAAGGCGGCCGTCTTGACACTGCCGTGGGTGCTGTAGAAGAGCGGCGGGACGCGCAAGATCAAGTGCAACGGGTTGCTGCTGTTGATATTCGGGGTCCGGCTGGCCGCTGTAGCGGCGCGGCGGCTCAGCGGATAAATATGATCGCGTAGCGCGTGCAGGTCACCCTGGAAACGCTGTGCGCCGTCTCGGAGGGTTTGAAGAGCGCCCCAACGAGTGGGAGGGACGTGAGGTGGGGCAGGAAGGACATGCTCATCCAAGATGGGAACGCAAAATACGTAACCATCGTGATGAACAAACTGCATTTGTTGCTCAGGACGTGGCTGTCGTGGAAGTGGCCGTACCGCATCAAAGCTGGTTGCCTCCCTCCGGAGTCTTGCCCGTCTCGCAGCTAAGGAAGTGGGCCGTGACGGGGTCACCACGCGCGGTGCGAACACTGGGGCAGCGCCGCAGGCCATTGCGGCGGAGGGTGAAGGACGGGGTGACACGAATCGGTCCCGGGATGAAAGGCCCGGTTACGGTCTCACTCGGCTGGTCTCACCGGGCTGGAAGGCGCTGAAGGTTTTGTGTCCTGGCCACGCTCTGCTCCTGCTGGAACTCAGGCCGAGACCGAGAGAGAAAGAAAGAAAGAAAGAGAGAGAGAGAGAGACAGAGGAATAGAGCGAGAGAGAGAGAGACGCGGGCACGCGAGAGGGAGAAGGAGAGAGAGAGAGAGAGAGAGATCCAGATGAATGAATGAAACATTTGATGGGGGAGGGGTATGTGCATCGGGATCGGTACACATCCATCTTATATGCGCGTTGATGCGCCCACACACAGACACGTATGGACACACACACACACATACAGAAAGAGAGAAAGAGAGAGAGAGAGAGAGAGAAATACATATATATATATATATATATATATATATATATATATTATATATATAAAAAAAAGCGAGAGACAGAGAGAGAGAGAGGGAGAGAGAGAGAGAGAGGAGGGAGAGAGAGAAAGAGAGAAAGAGAGAGAGAGAGAGAGAGAGAGAGAGACAAAGATAGGCAGCCCGCTGCAAAGCGGCCTGCTCCACGAAATCCTCCAAGCGCTGGGCCTGAAGTGTCTGTGATTCCTGCACGTACCGCTGAAGAACCTGGGCGTCTCTGGGCCGGCGAGTCGAGGAGGGATCGCCCAGAAGGATCCAGGAACTTGGAGGAGGAGGGGGAGGAAGAGGAGGAGGATTAGGATGGGGATGAGGATGAAGAGGAGGAGGAGGAGGAGGAGGATTACGGGATAACATCCACATCAGTCGTGGTGCAGGTGAAAGAGGAAAAGGAGGAGAAGGAAGAGGAGAAGGAGGAGGCGGAAGAGGAGGAGGAAGAGGGGATCCACCAAATATTAACAATAAAAATGGAACAATTAGTAGCGACAGCAATCAACATAATATTGCGAACGCTAAGGCGATGCGAACTAATACCGGTACTGCGACTACTCCTACTACTCCTACTCCTACTACTACTACTACTGCTGCTACTACTACTACTGCTACTACTACTACTACTAGTACTACTACTACTACTACTACTACTACTACTACTACTACTATTACTACTACTACTACTACGACGACGACGACTACTACAACTACTACTACTACTACTACTACTACTACTACTACTAATACAACTACGATTACTACTACTACGACTACTACTACGACTACTACTACGACTACTAGTACTCGTACTACTACTACTACTACTACTACTACTACTACTACTACTACTACTACGACTACTACTACGACTACTACTACAACTACTATACTACTACTACTACGACTACGACTACGACCACTACTAACTACTACTACTACTACTACTACTACTACTACTACTACTACTACTACTACTACTACTACTACTACTACTACGACGACTACGACTACTACTACTACAACAACTACTACTACTACTACTACTACGACTACTACGGCCACTACTGCTACTGCTACCACTACAAATTACTACTCTCACTACTACGAGGGCGACGACGACGACAGCAATCAACATAACATTGCTAACGCTGAGACAATGCGAACAAATACCGGTACTGCGACTACTCCTACTCCTACTGCTACTAGTACTACTACTACTACTACTACTACTACTACTACTACTACTACTACTACTACTACTACTACTACTACTACTACTACTACTACTACTACTACGACGACTACTACTACTACTACTACTACTACTACTGCTACTACTACTACTACTACTACTACTACTACTACTACTACTACTACTACTACTACTACTACTACTACTTTACTTCTTCTTCTTCTTCTCCTTACTACTACTACTACTACTACTACTACTACTACTACTACTACTACCACTACCACTACCACTACTACTACTACTACTACTACTACTACTACTACTACTACTACTACTACTACTACTACTACTACTACTACTACTACTACTACTACTACTATTACGACTACTACTCTTACTACTACTAACACTACTACTATAACCTGACCGGACAAGAACGGGAAGCGCCGCTGTTGCCCAATGGGCTTATATTGGGCGAAGAAAATAAGGAAGGCGAGGGCGACGAGGACGCGATGACGAGGACGACGTGGAGAATGTGAGGATAGCGAGGAGGAGCACGAGGACAACGAGTAAGAGAAGCACAAGGACGAGGACGATGAGAACGAGGGCGAGTACGAGGAGGAATGCGGAGGACGATGACGACGAGGATGGAGGACAGTAAGAGGCAATTGGAGAAGCACGCCAAATCAGGAGAGGGTCCTGGTGATCCTATTAGCCTACCCTGGGGGCTCCTGGCACCGCGCGGGGTTGTTCTGGGGCCTGTTGGGGGTTCATTGGGGGCTCTTGGGTCCTCTTGTGGGCTTCTGGGGTCTTTTTGGGTTGTCTGGGCGCGTCGTGGGTTTCTCTGGGAGCTTTCTTGGGCCGTCTCGGCGCCATCTTGGGCCGTCTTGGGGTTTTCTTGGGCCGTTTGGGGGCCTCCTGGGGCGCTCCTGGGAGTCTCTTGGGGCCCTCTTGGCCCGTATTGGGGTTCTTGCGAGCTGTCTGGGTGCCTCCTGGAGCGCCCTTGGAGGTCTATTGGGGCTCTCCTGGGGCGCAGCTGGGCGCTCTTGGGGCCCTCTGGGGCGCCTTTTGGGCCTCCGTTGGGCCGTTCGAAAGCCATCCGGGAGCGATTCTAAGACGACGTCGATTCGGAGTCCCCTCCGGGGCCGATGTTTTGAGGATGTCTCGAGCGACACAGCATTTTTTCAGAAACCTCTCCTGACGTGAACGGGAAGCGCGTAAAATTGAGGAGCTTTGCAAGAACGTGCACCACCATCAAAACCACACCTCGCGCAAGCGCTCTCCCCGAACGCCCACAAGGGGTACCAAGTGGACTTCACTACCCGCGCAAATTCAAACGTGGCGCTCACCCCGAACGTCCAAAAAGGGTACCAGGTGGAGTTGAACATTTGCGCAAGTTCAGGCGTAGCGCTGACACCCACGGCGAGGGAGACAACGCAGGAAAATAATGATGGAATTAGGTATATGTTCCATGCCATTGCGGGCCTAGTCAGCAGCCCCTGGACGGCGGAGCCTTGCTCATCAGCATCATCATCATCATCATCATCATCATCATCATCATCATCATCATCATGATCATGATCATGATCATCATCATCACCGTCATCATCATCATCACCATCAGCATCAGCATCATCATCATCACCATCCTCATCTGCATCATCAACACCATCATATAATCCGAAAGCCTTTATAATGGCGTCGACGACCACAGTGCCGGGGAACTGCTTTGAACAACGCCAGTCGTTCAAAGCAGTGCCCCGGCACTGCTTTGAACGATGCGGAAATGCGATCAGCAGGAGCCTTCGCCTGTTCCTTCTCCTCTTCTCGTCGCTGTATCCTCTTCCTTGTCCTCCCTCCTCCCCCGTTCCCTCTCTACCTCGTTCTCTCCGTCTCATGCGCACTCTTCCTCCCCCCTCTCCTCCTCCTCTTCCTGCGTTTCCTCCTCGTCCTCCTCCTCCTCCGCCTCCTCCTCCTCCTCATTTGTCCTATTTCTCCGTCCTCGTCCTCCTAATTATCCCCCTCCCCCTTCTCCCTCTCCTCCTTCTACTCCTCCTCGTCCTCCTCCTCCTCCTCTTCCTCCTCCTCCTCCTCCCCTCCTTCCTCCTCCTCCTCCTCCCCCTTTTCCTCTCCCTCCTCCTCCTCCTCCTCCGCCTCCTCCTCCCCCTTCCCCCTCATCCTCCTCTGCTATCACTCCTCTATAATTCCTGTCCGCTCCTCCCCTTCACTGATCCTCCTCTTCGTCGTCATCATCCCTTTCGTCCTCCTTCGCACGCCTCTTAATCCTCAATCGGTTCCCAATCTTCTCGACTTTCTTGTCATCCGCGTCCTTGGCTCTTGAAGGAGCCTCAGGATTTCTCAGGGCTCTTGTTTGGCACGCGAAGACACACCTCCCAGGAACGCATACTCCTCCTCACCTTCACCCCCCTCCTCCTCATCATCCTCCTCCATGCATGTTCGGCTCAAGCCCGCGCCGACGGCAGGTTCCACGGCGGTTGGGCGGGCTCGCGCCCGCCTCCGCGGCGTGCAGTCGGGGCAGAGATGCGTGCAAGGTGGGATGACAAAACGGAAGAGGAAACACGGGCCGCAGTTGCGGATTCTTCACAGAGCAGCGGTGGCGGTTGGGGAACAAGTGAGGATTGGGGCGGCCGCAGTGGCGGATACGGTGGCGGAGGTGACCGCAGTGGCGGCTGGGGCGGCGGAGCTTCTCTTGGCGGATGGGGAGGAAAAGCGCAGGAGGGCGGCGACGGAAGTGACCGCAGTCGCGGATGGGAGGGCGGCGGATGGGAGCGCGGCGGCGGATGCGGCGGCAACCGATGGGAGGGTTCGGGAATGGAGGGCGCCCGCTGGTGGGGCGACGAGGGTGGCTGCTGGAACGCATGGGAAAGGGGCCGCTCGAGTGCTTGGGATGGTTCTCCTGCCGCGGAGCCCGCGGCCGCAACAGCGGCGGGCAAAGGAGGCCGTCCCCTACTTCCCCCAGAACGCGAAGGGCAAGGCGCAGTTGCGCTTTCTCAAACTGTGGGCCAGGAGCCAGGGCCTATTTTCAGGTTGGACTTCTTCGAGAACTTCAGGGCGGACTGGTCTGGGAATTATAAGCAGCGCAACGCGGCCTTGAAGTTTTTCCGAGACGAGTTCGAAGACCGAGAAAACCCTTTCGGCAGCCGCACGCCCGTCTTCGGAGGCACCGCAATTGCGGAGGAAATTTCGAAGATCCTTAAGTACCGCGCAAAGGGGAAGGCGCAGGACAACAGGGATTGGGACTGGGACCACACTGTCAAAGTGCCGTGGTCTTGGCTGGAGATGGTCGCGCAGATGGATGGACCTACAATGTTGCGCGTCGTGCGCGGCCCTGACAATGACCGCAGTCGCGGGTTGGTCCGCTGCGAGCGCAGCCCGTCCCCTAACAGTCTCGGCAACATGAGGCACGCGAAAGGGGTGGACAGAGGACAGGCGCAAACAATCTCTCTGCCCCAGTGGGATTTCGCCCTCATCCGCGACGACGGCTCGGGCATTCGCGTCCACCCATCCTGGTCTAGCCCGAAGTTCAACACGTATGAGGCGGGGCCGCACTGGCACCCCGTGCGCGGCCCGACGGCAGGTCTTGGCAAGAGCGATGGCCACGGAACGTTCAAGTTCTGGAAGATGCTGCACGCCCATGCGAATCCTGGGCGGTTCGATGCGAACAAGGGGTCGCACCTGCAACCGCGGTGGTCCGCGCAGCCTTGACACCGCAGTTGCGGAATTCAACCGCAGTGGGCGCAGCCGTGGAACCGCAGTTGCGGGGACCGATCGCGTGACGCCGCGCTCGTTTGACTCACTATGCGCGCTTTCGGCCGCAGTTGCGGCGCTGCCTTCTAGCGACTTCATACATCTTGGCGGCAGTTGCTGCGCTCCCACGACTGGCCGCTGCAATTAGGCGCTTCGGGCGCGCATCACCTCCGTTGAAGCACTCGTGGCGTTAGCGCGGCCGCAGTTGCGGAGACAGGCAAAAAGATGGATCCGCAATTGTTCGTCGTCCTCGTCGCCCCTTCCCCGTCGTCCTCGTCGCAGTCCCCTCCCTCCGCCTTTCCTCCTCGTCGCAGTAGGCGTAGCCCGCCTCCGTCATTAGCCCTTTCTTCCGTTGGCCGTAGCCCGCCTCCGTTGGCCGAGTCATTTCCCGTCGCCCACGTCGCAGTCCCCTCCGACGGCCGCAGTTGCGGACTTTCTCGATTCCTCCTCCTCCGTTTCTGCCCCGTCACCCTCGTCGCAGTCCCCTTCCTCCTTTCATCCTCGTCTGAACTCTTCGCGGCGTCCTCTTCCTTCTCGTCCTCTCCATCCTCCTCTTCGCCCTCCTCGCCCTCATCCCCGCCGTCTCCCTCGTTGTCCTTCCTCGCCAAAGCCGGCCGCAGTTCCCCCGTCGGACGGGGGCCGCGCGCGGCCGCGCCATGGACCCACGTGAGAAAGCCGAGCTCGACCAGCGGTTCGCCGAGCAGAAGCGGCAACTGCGAGAGAAGTTCGGCGTGACAGGGGCTGCCGCGCAGCCCGCAGTCGCGGCGCCTGAGGGAGACCGCAGTTGCGGAAGCCACGAGCCTGCGCCGCGCGAGGCCCCCCCTTCGTCGGAGGGCTCGTCGCATAGCTCCCCGCGGGACTATCGGCCGCCGCCGCCGATCAGCACGCTGTCGATCGAGACGTCTGGTACTGGGAGCCGTGAAGAGGCGCAGTTGCGCAGACCGCAACTGGCTCCCAAGGCAAAATGGCAGGCTCGGGCGCCGACGCCGACGAAGGAGCAGGACCAACCAGCAGTGGCGCGAGCCGCCACCGAGACCGCAGTTGCGGGGGTGGCCGGCGAGCCAGGCGCCGCGCGCGGCGCCGCTGCGAGCAGCGCGCCCTCGGCCTCGCTTCTCCCAGCCGAGTCCAAACGAGGCGTCCAATCCGAAGACGAGGCCGCCTCCCAGGAGAAAGCCGCCGAGACAGTCGCCTCGGCCGAGTCGCGTCCGAGGAAAAGGCCGCCTCCCACGGAAGGCTCGCCGCTGTCAGAACCGCAGTCGCGGGATCGCGCGGGATCGCTGTCAGAACCGCAGTTGCGGGAAGATGCGGGAGCACCGCGGAAGAAGCCGCGGACCAGGAGCCCTCCAGGGAAAACCTATGTTGGGGAACCCACCAAGTGGAACGAAGGATTCCTTCGTACAGCAGACGGCCATCGGGTGCCGTCCACCATCGCTTTGGTGTTCAACGTGGTGGTCCTTTCGAAGGCGGCAACAAAGAAAGGTGTCTTCAATTGCATCCTGCACCAAACTGCAGCGGTCATCTTCGTTCTATGGGACCCCGAGATGCTCCGCACGGGGAACGTCGAAGGCGCTTCCGACCTGAGGCATGCCGTCGAAGACGCTTGCAACTTGAAGAACAACAGCGAGGAGCCTCACTGGACGACGGTTGACCTGTTCGAAGACACAGGCCTGGTGCTCGTGCGCCCGCACATCATCGCAGAGACCGCAGTTGCGGGTCATGTTGTTGGGGCCACCCACGCCGTCACGATCCTCCGCTTTCGCCTGAAGGCCTCCGAAATGAATCCTGACGCGGTGGTCCCTTTTGCCGTCGTGTCCAGACACGCTGTTTGCGAACCTCGCCAACAGAAGATTACGCAATCAGAACAAGCAGCGTGGGAGGCAAGTTTCTTCAAGGACGCTGTAGCTTCCATCCACAAAAACCACGTCCGGTTCTGGTGCGGCTTCTTTGACATCCCGCCTGAGCAGTTTCAAGCATTTGGCCGCAGTTGCGGAGCCAGCTACAACTGCCCGATAGGGGTACTGTTCAGGGCCGGGCCCGCCCTGTTCGGAGGCCTCAGGGAAGGCAGCCGCGTCGTGCATCCCAATTACGTCGTCCCCATTGGCCCGTGCGACGTGCGCATTGCGGACTACAACGCGGATTCTGCAGGGAGGCCGTCGAAGAACGATCCCCAGTGGCTCCCTGAGTGGCTGCATCGAACAAGCGACTCCATCATCTCTCGGCGGTGGGTGCAAACGAAGGACATGCCCAAGTGGGATGATGACCCTAACCGCAGTAGCGGAGTCAGAAGAAAGCTCGGCTTGGCAGCGCTGCCCCCCATCGGCAAGGTCATTCAGAAGGAGCTCAACGAGAAGACCTTCACCACGCACTGGTACGAGGGCCTCCACCAAAACCTCGTCTTCGTCGGGCACGGACGCGCGAGTCGGGCGAGCAGGCGGAAGCAGGAAGAGGCGCGATCTGCCGCAGTTGCGGACAAGCCGTGAGTGCGCCAAGACCGATGAGCCGCAGTTGCGGCACAGAGCTCAGTAATTACTACTGCGCGCCTGCTGCCTGCAGTTGCGGGGTAGGAGACCCCTCCTTAGCGAATAAGTGCCGGTTGCCGCGTAGGGTAGCCCGCAGTTGCGGGGTAGGAGAGCACGCGGTTGCGAACTCGCAGTTCGCAATAAGTGTGCGCGCGCTGGGTCATCATCATCATCATCATCATCATGATCATCATCGTCATCATCATCATCGTCATCATCGTCATCATCATCATATCATCAACATCGTCATCGTCATCATCATCATAATCATCATCGTCGTCGTCGGTCGTCGTCGTCGTCCTTTCGAGCTTCGAGGTTGCGGCAGTTGATGCTGGGAAGGGCCCCCCTCCCCTCCTCGTCCTCCACCAGGCCGCACCCCCCCGCCTTCTCCCTCCTAGCTCTCCTTCCCCTTCCCCTCCTATTCCTCCTCCAGCCTGCCCCCCCCCTCCTCCAGCCTGCCCCCTCCGAAGCTCTGTTCCGAGATTTTGATTTAAAAGTTGGCCTTCCGTAGTCCGCAGGCACTTCGGCTCAGCGGGTCGTTGGGCTCCTGAGCGACGGGCGTCGTGCCATAGTCCGCAATGGCGGGTGCAATGAGCGACGCCGTCGGTACAGGTAATGCCGCAGTGGCGGACGCGAAAGCCGCAGTGGCGGACAAGACAGCCGCAGTTCCAGACGCCACGCAAGGGATCTTTCAGAGGGCCAACGCCTTGAGGTCTCGATTCAGGACAGGGGACAAGGTGCGCATCCCTGTGCTCATGCTCGCCCCGCGCACGGGCAACCGAGGCGGGCACTACCCTCAGCAGGAAAGGGTCCGGGAACTCGCCGTCAAAATCTTCCTGGCTGGATTCACGCAAGCCGAAGCTGACCGCGAAGGTGTCTGCGTTCAGATGTACCCAGCAGAAGAGCTGGTGCTGACAAAAAAAAGCAGGACCCGACTTTCCAGACGCACACAGAGTACAATCGGAAAAAAGCGACCGGGCACCTCGCTGCGTGCTTCGACCGCAGTTGCGGAGCTGACGTTGCGTATGGGACCTGTTCGCACTCCCACTTGTGCCTCGCGTTGCGGGCAATCGCCCTGGGAGCCAAGTGGCCCATCCCCCAGGGCATGGAGTTCACGGAGGACGAGCGCGCGAGGCTGCAGCGCGTGCTCGATAAGGACGGCAATCTCGACTGGCCGCAGTGGCGGCACATGACCCTGTCGCTAAGAACCTCGTGCAGGGGGGTATGCTCATGGAAGTGCTGAGCTGGAAACTCATGGACGAGGAACCCATTGGTGCTTCGCTCATCAGCCAGTCCCTCAATAAAGGGGCCGATTTCGCGTTGCGAACGACTGAACTCACCGCGCTCCGTGTCCTGTGCAAGGCTGTTGACGCGGAGCTGCGCGCCGCAGTGGCGGACCAGGTTGCCTTTGACAAGGTCAAGCTCTCCGTCGCGCACGAACTCGATCGAGTCGTTCAGGACCCAGACTTCATTGAGCTGTTCTCGTTCGTGGTTGGGCTCGGGAGCACAAAAGCGCAGTTCATCCCCTTGCTGCTCCAGTTCTGCGAGGTCTACGTGAACTCCAAGAGAAGGGCCCTTCGGCTCGGGGCCTGCGGGGTAGCCAGCCAGCTTCCCGACGAAGTGCCGTGGGTCAAGATTGCCGTGCTGATGCGATGCTACAGGAACGCGCCTGCGAGGAAGAGGGGCGTTGACACTCCTGCGTGGTGCCCTGATCCAGAACAATCGTGGAAGGCGAAGGATTTCCGAGACTTCCTCATCGACATTAACTCGGCTCTCCGTTTGTACTTGTTCACGCTGAGCAAGGTCATCGACGGCATGGGCCCCGAGAAGGCGATCGAGTTCAAGGCGAACCTGTGCATGCTGACCGCGGACGGCTTCATGCAGTACCTGAAGGGCACCGCCGTCAAGGAACGAAGTATCCCAGGACATCGTCAGGCGCTCCTCCGCGCTTGCGCGGAGGCCACGGGGAAGGCGGGGCCGAAGTCCAATCGGGGCGCCCTTGAGAAGGCCCTCGGCGAAGTGGCAGTCGGAGGCGGGAGGCCCGATTGGTTCGATTTCAACGCGTTGCCGCGCCCAGAACCGAATGAGCCCGCAGCGGCGGGGAAGACAAAGGGTTCCGCAGAGGGGCAGGAGTTGATGCCGAGGGTCATTTCCTTTGACCCCACGACGCAACTACCAGCGAGCCACCAGCACAGCAGGGACACGACGGCCATTCCACGCGGATCCTTCCCTTTGCCAATCGCCGAATGGAGGCGTTCAGCGGCGGCGAAGGAGCTGGGGCGGGGGCCTGCTTTGGTCAGCGCAGTGTTGCTATGCCTTTGGGCGCGCCACAGGTCCGCAGTTGCGGAAGCGCAAGTAGAGGTGTTGCAAGACGCTGATACAAACAAACGCACCGTCAAGGCAACCGCTGCGAACGACGCACAATGCATCGAGTTGTGGCCGTGCGTCCCAAAGGCATCCAAGGTACACGCCGCAAGCATGCACCCCGAGAGGGTGGCCGTGCGAGTCTGGGCGAAAGGAGATCCAAATGGAGACGCGCCCACGATCTTCTACTTGCACCCCGAGTGCAAGCCGCCTGCGGACAAGACGCCCGCCGACGTGGCTGACCACGATGTGCGGTTGAGAACATGGAAGTGGGATGCGCAAGAGACAATGCACGTCTTCTGGGCAGTCAACAGAGTCACGCAACAGGAGGTCCAGCAGAGAAACAGGCGTGATGAAAGCGCAGTTGCGCGCATCAACATGGAGCTCGAGGAGAAAGAGTTGGCGGCGTGCGTGCCTGGGACAGGCGGGCCCGTGCTCGCCGTGAATGTCCCTGTGCTGGTGAATGCGACGGCCGTGGAGCAAGGAGAAGAGCTCCTGCGGGAGGCGAGACCCAAAGCCGCACCGAAGAAGAAGGCTGCAGAGGAGACGTGGAAGACGGACGCGGCCAAGAGGGCCAAAGGGAAGCCTTCGGGCCAGCCCGCCCCGAAGAAATCGAAGAAAGGGTTCGACGAATGCGGGGGGATGTCGCTCTAAGAAGCCGCAGTGGCGGCAGTCAGGGCGGCTTGCTCGCGTGACCGCAATTGCGGGCAACAGGCCGGAGGGGGGGGCGCAGGCGTGGCCGTTGTGGCGGAGCGGTCCTGTAGTTTGCAGTATCGCTGCTTCTGTTAGGTGTCGCCGCAGTAGCGGATCGCTGACGATCGAGCACGGAGGTTCGAAACGGAACTCCTCCCTCCCTCCTCCCTCTCCTCCCTCGCCCCTCCTCCACTTCCTCCCTCTCTCCTCCTCCTTTCCCTCCCCCCTCCCAAGCTCGAAGCCGACGCTACTCATTCCCCCGCTCCCTCCCTCCCCCCCGTCGATGTTCTCCGCATCCTGCTGCGGCCGTCCTGGTGCCGACTCCCCCTCTTGCCAGTTCCCGCGCCGTGTGCACGGGGCCTCCTCGGCAGCTCATCCGGCCCCAAGGCCCTCGAGGGCTCCCGCTCGCAGAATGCTTCAAAGCAGTGCCGCGGCACTGCTTTGAAGCATTCTGCGAGCGGGGGCCCTTGAGGGCCTCGCGGGGATCGCAGGGGCCGAGGGATTCATTCGTCTCGCCATTTGGCCCAACCGCGCGCGGCCCCACTGCCCGCGCCACCGCCTTGCACGCAGTTGCGGCTGTGCTCAACGCAGTAGCAAACATGCCGACTTCGAGCGAATGGAGCCCTGCGTGCGCGGAGAAGGTCTTGTGCATCCGCGGAGGTTGGCTTGCGCAGACCACCCCCATCCCCGAAAAGGATATCAAGGTGCTCCACGCAGGGCCCCTCGGAGAGATAAGCTTCGTGCACGTGAACATGCAAAAGCCTTGGTTGCTCAAGGTGCGCGCGAAAGGTAAACCGACCGCAGGCGCCCTGAAGGCGCCCAAGGCCTGGGACGCGCTGAAGAAAGAGCTCGCGAAGCAGGGCGGCGCCGCAGTTGCGGACGACGAGAGCGACGGCGACGCGGGGGACGAAGCAGATGATCCCATGTCGGCCCTGGTCAGCTCCTCCAGCGACGCGAAGAAGCTGGCCACGACCCCGAGCAAGAAGCAGAAGACTGGAACGCGTTCGGCGAGTACTGGCCTGCTGAGGGGAGAGGCCACGGAGTCGGCCACTGCCACAGTGCACTCCGCACAGATGCCCGCCAAGAGCCGCTTAAAGTATCCTGACGACAAGGCCATTCGACACGTGCGGGTGGCCAGCTTCAAGCGGAGGAAGTTGTGGCTCGACGCTGCAGACCTTGGGTGGCTGATCGAGATGATCGTGGACGACGTGAGCCTCGGCGGTGCCCCCGACATCGACGACGGCGACAAGGGCGAGGCCGCAGTGGCGGACAAAGAATGGGCACCGGCGGTTGACCCTGACACCCCGCTGGCGAAGCACAGGGAGCTCGGCCCCCCCATGGCGCAGGGGAGCGGGTCTGGCTTCACCGTCGTTTGGGACTTCGAGGGCGCTTGGGTCGCGACGATCACGCGAGAGTGTGCCAACAAGGGCAAAACGATCGAGATGGATGTGAAGAAACTTACCAAGAAGAAGTGGCAGTCGGCGCAGTCGTCGAAGGGCTATGACTACGAGTGTGAGGGCATGACGCAGCAACAGCGCAAGCAAGCGGCTCTGGATTACCTCGAGCTCCAAGTCCCCAATCTGTTCGACTGAGGCCCGAAGCCGCATGGCCCGCAGTTGCGGCGGGGCTACTGAGCGCCCGCAGTTGCGGGGCGGCCGGGCGCGAGTGGAAACGCGGAGGGCGAGGCGGTGTGGGGAGGCAAGCGGAAGGCGAAGGGGCGCCGTCGCGTTTTTGTCTAGGGTGTTCCACGGGCGCACGCCTAAGTGCGCCAACTTGTGCGGGCGAGCGTGTTTCTTAGAGAAGCATTGAGCGAAGCGTCGAGACCCTGTGCGCGCGATGATTGGGGCTTCCGCGCGGGCGTACTTCAACAGTAATTAGCTCCTCCCTCCTCCCCTCCTTCTTCGCCCCTCCGCATCGTCTGCAGTTGCTCCTCCCTCCTCTCCTCCCTCTTCCTAGTTCTGTATCCCGCAGCCGCGTGCCCCGCCCGAGTCGTTCGCGGCGCGACCGCGCATGGATGTTCCCGTGGGGCGGACGTGGAATGGCGATGAGGGCGGAACGCATTTCGAGGTGGAGTGGCTCCCTTACGACAGCGGCCGCGCACCGAGGAAAACGAGGTATGGCACCACTGGGCTCGCCAACATCTTGAGCCGCAGTAGCGGCGATGCTTGCCCCAAGAAGATAAAGGTGCACGCATGTGCGGACTTTCCGTGTCTAGCGAAGTGGCCCGTGTCGCAGTGCGGCTTTGCAGAGCCGCCTCACTTTCATTTGCGGCCGTCTGCTTGGCGACCGGGCGCGCCGCCACCACCCGCAGTTGCGGTTCCCGCGGCGCCAGCAGAAGCTCCAAGCGGCACCGCAGTTGCGGCTCCCTCGGCTCCTGCGCACATACCAGCAGCAGCACCAGCAATTCCCGCAGCTCCTGCGCAAGAAACACAGGCAGCTCCTGCACCAGAAGCACCCGCAGCACCAAAACCTCCAGCAGCCCCTGCGCCCGAAGCACCCGCAGCAGCAGCCCCTCCAGCTCCTCCAGCTCTAGTGCACGCAGCACCAGAACCGCCTGCTGCGCACGAGTCCGCAATTGCGGTTGAAGCTTCTGAGGGGGTGGAAGCGGACAAAGACACCATTTCCAGCGCGCTTGCCACCAGCGCGCCCGCTGCCAGAGAACTGGTCGAAGACGCAGGTCGCATTCTTCCCGTGCCCAGACCCAGAGGCAGCAGCACGAGTTGCGGCGCCTATTGGCGACGCCTTGCGGCCACGAGTCGCGGCGCCACCCCTGGCGCCAGAGAAAGGTGCACCTGTGGAAGACGCGCCAAAGATCCAGGCCGCAGTGGCGGCGAAAGTGCCTGACCGCGTGATGGCTCTCCTGAGGCAGATTCTGTCCGAGAATTCCTACATGGGGTATTCAGCTTTCAGGCTGTTTGCCCTGCGGTTCGGGCGTCGACCTTACGCGTGGGAAGGCGAGAACCGCAAGGACCTCCTTGACTGCTACATGCCTTGGGCAAAGGAGAAGTGCACTGAGCCATGCGCCGTCGACGGCGTGGCGTGCGTAGTCGCCGCTGCTGAGGATCTGTTCGAGGAATGGACAACAGTGGAGCTCAGGCCCGTGACTCCCGAGAACCCTCTCCATGAGGTGCGCCACTGGGCGGCCGCAGTTGCGGTGGGTGGCGTGTGCTCTGAGGGGGCGGACGCGTTGAACAAGTTCTACGGTCCTCTGGGACAGTGGATCCTAGGGACTGTTTGCGATGGAAACTGCGGCATTGACCTTATGGCGATGATGTTGCAGAAGCCGCAAAATGCCGAGACTTGCAAATGGCTTCGGGGGGAACTGCACGATTTCGGGGTGCGCCGCTGGGACGAACCGCGGTTGCACGACGTGCTCGTTGTCACGCAGGAACTAACCTTGGAGGCGGCGCGGGCGCACCGCAGTTGCGGGGCCAGCGGCCCTGCTGGATCCATCGTCCTGGACGACTTCCAGGGCGAGGGGGGACCAGCAGAGGCGCCCAGAGAGGCGAACGCGCCACGCCCCGCTCTCATGGCGGCTTTTAAATGGCAGACGGGCGTGGAGGACGACGGTATATTGCTGGCCATGGCTGAGGCTATGCCCGAGGCGTCGCAGGAGGAGCAGATCAGGGCGCACGCACTGGCCAGCGCACGCCCAAAGCCCGAAGTTGCGGAAGAGAAGCGTCGCGTGTGCCCGCACATGCTCAGAGACCGCGAACTGGTTTGCAAAGACCTGGAGGCGCACGCGCCCAGTTGTGGTTGGATGGGCGTGGGCGGTCTGCCACGAAATTCAATCGCGTCTTTTTGCGGGCGGTTCACGTGGCCGAAGGGCATGGGGCTCGCCCAGCAGAAGAGAACCGTCTCCAAGTGGTTTCAAAACTGGCGCAAACGGGGTGGACATGCCACGGCGGGCGCCCATGGGCGACGCCGCGCGCCGGGCACCCAAGGGCGCCCGAACAAGGCTCCATGGCTGGAAGCCGCTCTGTACGAGTGGTGGTCCCACATGAGGTACTCCGTGGACTGGAAGGCGGCGGCCAAGCGAACCGCAGTTGCGGAGGAGAGGCCGAAGATGTTGGCCAGGTTCCCCCAATCCCTGCTGGTTACGAAGGCGAAGCAACTCGTCGCGGACTACTGCGTGGAGACAATGAAGCGGGGAGGCGTACCGAAGGTGCCGCAGTTGCGGCCTCGGTGGTGGGTGAAGTGGCGGCGCTCCTACGGCCTCAGCATGAAGAAGCCGAACCGCAAGTGTAAGGTGCCAAAATGGTTGCTCCAATCCCGTTTTGAGACTATGATCTTGAACGTGGCCAGGGTCCGCGCAGCTGCGGAGGAGCTTTTGGGGCGCGACCCGCGCGTCCTGAACTGGGGCCAGTCGCCCTTTCACCGCAACGAGTCTTCGTCGGCCCCCAAGCCGACATTGGCTGTGAAGGGTGGCATTGTCCCGCTTGTCGAGGCGCATGACGACAGCAGGGCTCGGTGGACAGCGAACCTGACGGTGTCGAGCGACGCGGAGGACATCCGCAGTTGCGGACCACCGCCAGCGGAGCTCATGTTCAAGGGGGGACCTGTCATCGCTGAGGGCTTGGCCGCACATGCCCGCAGTTGCGGCTATCCGTCCTGGGTGAGCACGGCGACGTCCGAGAAGGGGTCCTACCGCGCAGACGACGTTGTATCATTCTTGCAGCGGCACTTGCGGGACTGGCCCGCCGACCCGCAGTTGCGGGGAAAGTGGCGCATCCTCATGGCCGACGACCATAGCACGCACAAAGCAGACGCTGTGCGGAGACTCGCCTGGCAGCGCGGCTACGTGCTGATCATTCACGGCGGGGGGGCGACCGCAGTTGCGCAGCCCGTGGGCGCGGACTTGAACCAGCACGTGAAGCGGCGG
The DNA here is from genome assembly GCA_963575745.1 of Prorocentrum cordatum. NCBI lineage: Eukaryota > Dinophyceae > Prorocentrales > Prorocentraceae > Prorocentrum > Prorocentrum cordatum. The sequence goes on from CAUYUJ010009113.1 coordinate 57,184, forward strand.
CACATTGCCCTCGAGACCAAAGCGTTGGTGCAACAAATGGCGTTGGGGAAGCACGTGCCGCAGTTGCGGCGTTCCGATTGCGCCGACTTGATGGTGTCAGTGTTGGACAATGTGCAGTTGCACTTGGACGCCGCGAAAGGTTTCCTGAAAGTGGGGGTTCGAGCGCCCTTCGACAAGTCAGGGGATCTCGAGATTTGCCGAGAGGCGGCGGAACTCTGGGAAGCAGGGGGGCTGCGAGCAAAAGTGGATGCCGCAGTCGCGGAGGTGAGGGGGGAATGCGGGCAGAAACGTTTGAAATGGTCCTACAATGACGCGCTGCGTCTCATACAGGAATACGAGAAACGCACCGCCGCAGATTCCGCGTTGAATAGGCCCGGCGATGAGGAGGGCGATGGCGAGGGCGGGGAGGAGGAGGAGGATGAGGTGCGCGAGGAGCACGAGGAGGACGAAGAGCAAGAGGAGGCCTCGTGGGCCGAGGCTGTAGCGGAACAGTGCGATGCCGCAGTTGCGGCACCTGGGCCTCGAGGACCCTCGGTATCCATGGGCTGCGCGGTCGACGCAGAGGCGGCCGAGCAGGTGGCAGTGGCGACGTCCTTGGCAGAAACGCTCCGCGAGGCGGAAGATATGCTGCGCCAAGTGGGCATGGAGAAACTAGCGCAGGATTGCCGACAGCAACAACACAAACAAAAGAAGCGGTTGAGAGAGCTGGCGCGGGAGGACAACGAGATCCTACGAGCGTTGACTGCCCAGCGAGACCGCGAAGCCGCAGTGCTAGCGAAAAAGCGGCGCCCGGCGCTGGAAGCGAACGACAGGACGAAGGCGCTGCGCGATCTCAAGAAGCAGATTCGAAAGGCCGAGGCCGCCTTGAGGGCAAAGAAGGAAGCCGCAATTGCGGTGGAAACGGCTTTGGCTAACAAACACGCCCTGGCGCAGTGGAGCCCCGAGGAGTTCAAACTCAAGAAAAACATGATGGCAGCTCTGGACCGCCTGGCTCGCGGAAAGGGCGTCCTCTCAGACGAACAGAGGGGGGAGTGGGCATGGTTCAAGACGCATTGGGACGAGGAGATGCGCAGGCAGCACAAGGAGCAATGGCCGTTTACGTTTGCTGGGTGGCTGCAAAAAGTCGCGAACGACGCGGCGTCTGGGAACCGTTCGGCGCTGTCGCAGTTCGTGCATTCGGAAACAGTGAGAACCCTGGGAGGGCAAATGGCGCTGGTAATCCCAGCCCTAGCGCGATGCAGGCCGCAGTTGCGGACCCACAGGAAGTCCAGCGTGAAGCTGTTTTCCCGAGCGGCGCCCGCGCGGGCAGGAGATGAGGCAAAACCGCAGTTGCGGTCTTCCAGCTGATGCGAAAATAATCCTTTCTCAGTCCCTTGCAATCCTCGCCCTCCTGCTTCTCCGCCAGTCCCTTTGTTGTTCTTACAGTTCCTTTGAGTCCTCGCCCTCCTTCTGCCACTCCTCGAATCCCCTTTGTCTCCTCCCTCCATCCGATCCCATGCCCATTCACGATCCATTTCCGTAGCCACCGTGGCTCGAGGTGGCGCACGCGAAGACCCAGGCGCGTGGCCGCCCGCGCGCCCGAGCGCATCCTCTGGGAGCACGGACCGTGGAATTCGATTCGCCAGAACGGTGTTCATCCACAGCGCTGAGAAGGAGAAGGGAGGCGAGGACGAGAAAGAGAAGGAGGAGGGAGGCGAGGACGAGAAAGCCGCAGTTGCGGATGATGACGACGACCAGCGGACGCAAGATGGCGACAGCACCGTCGCGTCCTCGGCTGTCTCCGCTGACGAGGCTGAGCCGCGGGGAGGTGCGGGATCCGCAGTTGCGGCAGCACAGGACTCCTACATGCCGAGAGCGTTGTCGTCGCGGGGAACCTGGACCCGGGCGCCTGTCATCCAGACAAGCAATCTGTCGGACAACCAAAGAGCCCTTGTCGACGCATGGGAGGAGAGAACGGGGTACGAAGCGGGACGGGTCGGCTTCTACGTGGCCAACTTCGGAGGGACTGCAGCTAGACCCGTGCAACGCGCGGACGAGTGGGCGCAGCTCCGCGCGAACCCTGCCCAGATCATCGCCCTGTGCGAGTGCGACGACGGGACCTGCGCGGTACTCAGTGGGGAGCGCGACGCGAGGGACAGTGCAGCCGCAGTTGCGGACGATACGTTTCGGAATCGGACTCACTGCAACTACCTGTGCATTAAGGGCGGCGGGCCATCAGGGACCCTCCTTGTTGGCATCAGGGACCGCAGTGGCGGCCACATTGAACGCGTCGACTTTGCGAGGCTCTTCCACAAGCAGGAGAAGTCCAAAACGAAGAAGAAAAAGAACAAGTCCGCAGTTGCGGATGCTCCTGCGCCAAAGTGGCACACCAAGTACTCCAGGGCGATGGTGGTGCGCGTCCACCTGGGCCAGGCCGTGCCCCATCTGGGGGGTTCCTTCAACGTCATGGCGGTGCACGTCCACCACAGCTTGGCCAACCAAGACTGGGGCGTCACGAAGCTCCATGAGTTCTACAACTGGTTCGTCGCCTACGTCAGGGATTGGAACGCGAAGGTCTGCATGGGGGACTTCAACATGTGCATGTTCCAGCTTGTGTCCTGGTGCCGCAGTTGCGGCCTGACTGTGGACGTCGCCGCGTGGACCCCCTGGAAGACAACAGGCGGCCAGCCCAGGGCAGACAGCATGGCGATTATGTTCATAAGCTGTCCTGGGCAGTACAAGCTTCACCATGGCCTGAATGTTCTGCACGACCGCGAGGGCGGGTTCTTGACGACCCAGCATGATCCGTCGTTCCGTGTCTTCGACTGCACGAGTGGCCCTGGGGAGATGCTTCAGACTTACGCTCCCAAGGCTGAGGCCGTAGAAGACAAGAAGCGCGCCTTCCTGACGCCATCTGGCGAATCCTTGGCCGCAGTTGCGGATTTCAGAGGAAAGGATGGCGCGCAGGGCGCGCGAAGAGTTTGTGCCTCATCCCTTCAGAGTGAAGCAGGGCAAACTCGACGACAAGATATGGCATGGCGCCGTCGGCAGGGCGAGGCACGGAGCGCACTTCCCCCTGGTGGCTTTCACGCACAATACGTGCCGCAGGTCACCTGAAAGACTCGCCGCGAGGTTGGAAAGGCACGCACAGAAGAGGGGCAAGGGGGCCAACGAAGACGGCAGGAAGGGCGGCAAAAAGGGCAGCTACGCACATACCGCAGTTGCGGGGAAGGGCGCCCGACCCCAGATGGAAACCGCAGTTGCGGGGAGAGACGCTGGGGCTGAGCGAGCAGAGAACACGCCACCGCCGCAAGCTGCCAACGGCGACGATGCGACCCCTTCTTATGCCGCAGTGGCGGCTGGGTCCTGGGGCGCGAGCGGCAGCGGCGCATGGGAGGCGCGCTGGTGGGACTGGCGCTCGAGCGGATGGGGTGCTGATGGCGCACAGTGGTGGCCCTCTGATGAGGCCGCAGTTGCGGACAATGCCCCTGAGGGCTCGCCTCCTCAGCGTGAAGTCGAGTGGGGCTCGAGCGGGCGAGAGGCCGAGCGCCACCCGTGGACCTGGGAGGCGCAGCGTTGGTGATGGCCGCAGTTGCGGGCAAGTGGAGCATGGTGTTGATAGCCGCAGTTGCGGACAGTGTACGCAGGACAAATCATCATCAACATCATCATATCATCAGCCTCTTGTGAAGACGTTCAAAGCAGTGCCGGGGGACTGCTTTGAACGCGTTCAAAGCAGTGCCGGGGGACTGCTTTCGATCGCAGCCTCGAATCCGTTATAAAGGCTTTCGGATTATGATGATCGTTCCGAGGGCCCGTCGAAAGGCACTTTTCGAGGATGTCTCGAGCGAAACGCTTAATAATTAACAGACTTGTTGAAACAACACACAGTTGTTGTAATGATGTTGCTATTTGGGCCATCTTGGCGGTCCTCAAAGAGCGCCTCCCCAAAGATGTCGTACAACAGCTACTTCAACACCCAGCTTGTTCGAGGATGTCTCAGGCACGCTCTACATTTTTGAAGACCCGAAAGTTTCGCCAACGATTTCAACATCTCTATGTTCCGAGGGTGTCTGGAGCGAAACGCTCATCTTTAGCTGAAGAGGTCTTGGAGAAATTTGTTTCAGCACCCCACTTTTTCGAGGATGTCCCAAGCGAGACCTCATTTTCGAGAATCCGAAGATTCCGCGACCGATTTCAACATCCAGGTGTTGTGAGAATGTTTCATGCGGAATCGTTATTTAAACATAACAAGTCTCAAACGATAGCCTCCTTCGTCTCAATGTTATGAGGATGTCTCAAGCGAGATGGCCATACTGAGGAACAAATCCACAACATCCACGGACTCGTCGGCTTCGCCCGAGACTGAGATCTGCGTGCCGTCATCACGTTGGACACGCCGCAAAGACAACATGAGCCACGCTGCCCAACACACCGCGATCGCGTAGACTCGTTGACACATTATGATTGCAACTGCAAACAGCTGTTGACGGCGTTCGGTTGCGAATGACACCGCGGACGATAAAACATCGGGGTTCCACCGCCGCGGACAAGCCGGGTTCGGCGGCGCCCTTCCTCCCTGCCAGGATGTCTCCGTTGGCGACGCGTGCCTTCCGGCGATTTGAGCCAGACAACTGCGTCGATGCCATCGGAATGCCAGCCAGCATTGCACGGGGAACGCAGACACCAATGACAGGGGCGACGTCTTGCGTCCGCCCACGTACTCTGGGGGGAGGCCAACACGCGCGCACCCAACGCCCCCCCGGATATGAGGGTCAAGGACAGGTTGAGCTCACTCCCCGCCCGAGTTCAGCGACAAGCGCGAACTGACACGGGCAGCGAGCTCCATCTGGCACCCCTCGCGGTCAATCGGGGACGGCTGAACTCGCGCGGGGAGTGAACTCCACCTGCTGCGGGCGATGGAGGGGAGGATCCCCGCAGGGCGTCAGGGCCACGAACATGTGGAGTTCACTCCACGTCTGAATTCAGCGACGCGCGCGAACAGACATGGGCAGCGAGCTCGACCTGGCACCCCTCGCGGTCAATCGGGGAGGGCTGGATTCGCGGGGGGAGTGAACACCACCTGCTGTGGGCGGCGGACCAAGGCGAATCCCCGCCGGGGGTCAGGGCCAAGACCAAGTGGAATTCAAACACCGCCTGAGTTCATGGAAACGCGCGAACTGACATGGGCAGCCAGCTCCACCTGGCACCCCCCGTGGTCACCGCGGGCGACGCCGCTGCCCGCGAGGTTGTTGGGGCAGCCATCGGAGAGGCTGTCAGTGCCACCGTCGGCGCCGTTGTCGCTCCTCGCGACGCCTGCGGCTGCTGGCCCGCCCAGGTGTGACGGGCGGCTCGCGACGGCCAGTGCTGCTATCCCGCCCAGATGTGGCGGGCGGATTGCGTGCGGCTGCTGGCCCGCCCAAGCTCGCACCTGCTGCGGCCGCTGGCCCGCCTAGGTGTCGTGGGCGGCTCGCACTAGCTGCGAGTGCTGGCCCGCCCAGCCGGCCCGCCCATGCTCCCGCCAGCTGCGGCGGCCTGCACCTGCCCGCCCAAGTGTGACGGGTGGCTCGCGCTGGCTGCGGCTGTCGGCCCGCCCAGTGACAGACGTCTCGCGTCGGCTGCGGATGCCCGCCCGCCCAGGCGTGACGGGTGGCTCGCGCCAACTGCGGCTACCTGCCCGCCCAGGTGCGACGGGCGGATCGCGCCAGCCAGCCGAAGTCTGGTTCACCTGTGTTTTTTTTCTTGTACCTCCCCTCTCATTCTACTCCTCCTCATCCCTCCCCTCTCCTCCCCTCCCGTCCCCGTCCCCTCCCCTCCCTTCCTCCCCCTCGCCCCTCCCATTTCCTTCCCCCCACCCTTTCCCCACCCCCCTCCTCCTCCTGTTCCTCCTCCTCCTCCTCCTAGTTATCCTCGCTCTCCCCTCCCCAACAAAAATCGCTCCGATGGTCCGCTTCAAAACGGGATCGCGCTGGGGGGCCCTCCTGAGCGCGGGGCCACCCTCTGCTCCTGCATGCGCTCGTCGAGGTCTCGTTGGGTCATGTACCTCTGGCGCCGCTCAACATCTCTGCAGGCCCGCCTCGGGCCAGCTCCTCCTAGGACCTCCAAAGGCTCGCAAATATCGGGTCTCCATCTGCACGGTCGGCTTCCAGAGGCTGGATCCGGTCCCTGGGACCGTCAAACAACGACTCAGGACGGAAACTGGCCCCATGGAAGGGGTCGAGAAGTCTGGGGGCCCGAGTCGCGAACATATAGCGTTGTCGGAGGTCACTGTCGGGAGCGTATCGGCCCCTGGCCAAGCCAGGATGATGTGGCCACCTCCCCCAATGAGGGCGCGCAGGAACAGCTGCATGCAAGAGTGGCCTTCGGTGAGCCGCCAACAGCTCGTTGCACGCGGTGCGACAGTAGCGGCCGGCGTGCTTGGGTTTGGGTTTGGCCCGCCTGCGCAGTGACCTGCGTGGTTGAAGATGCGCAAACATTCCCTCCAACGAAGGAGGCAGCTCTGATGCGCAGCCAGTGGCTGCCTGGCGGTGGTGCCCGCTTCCCCTTTCCTGGGCCCCGCCCCCCCTTCCTCGCGCGATCCCGCGCGCGCGGGGGGGGGGGGCCGCGCGCGGGAGGAGGAGGAGGAGGAGGAGGAGAGGAGGAGGAGGAGGAGGAGGAGGAGGAGGAGGAGGAAGCGGAGGAGGAAGAGGAGGAGGAGGAGGAGGAGGAGGAGTACGCAGCTGTTGAGCAATGTTCTGTTACGCCATAAAATTTTTCTCGTGTAGGCTCTACTGAAAACCATGGGGACACGAGCGCCACTCCACAACCGACGAACCGAACGCAAGGGACAAAACGAACCGACCCGCGAACCGCCGAGCGAGGGGGACCGACGAGGGACGGGGTCCGATGGGCAAGCCGAGGGCCCGAGAGGACGGAGCGGAGCGAAACGAGGAGCAGGGGAGGCAGGACGACAAGAACGGCGCAAGCAACAACGACCTCCCCACAAGAGGTCAGCAATGCCCGTTGTCCGAGGCGCTGGCCTCTGCACAGATATGTAGCGGGTGCCACGGCTGCACGACCTCGCTCACACGGGGCGGGGCAGTGCGCAGCACCTCAGAGCAATCACGATCAGGCTGTCGATACTCAGTCAGTCCCTGTTCTGGGCCTTCAGCACGTCGATCCAGGCACCCAGCTCTTCTTCCATGTAGCCCGCCGGGGCCTGGCCTCGGGTGATCCGGGCTCCCAGGGCACGGAACGCGTCCACCAGGATGTTTTCTTTCCCCCGATCCGACACCGAGAACATGATTTTTATCTGGTCCTCCGGGTAGCAATTCTCCAGCCTGCACAACTTCACGTAGCCGTGTGGGCACCCCACCATGCTGGTAGCCCAGGCCTCCAAGGCTACTCTGTTGACCTTCCCAACCTCCTGCAGCGCGAGCGCGTCCACCATGGCGGCGAACACGGCCTGCGTCGGGGGGCCGAGGTCGCGTAGCTCTCCTATGGCTGCCTCCGCGTCGCGGGTCGCCACGGCCTCGGCCTCCTTGTCGGTCCCCTTCGCCGTCTTCGCGGCCTCTCTCATCTTGGCCACCTTGCTCCTCAGGTTCTGCGCGCTCTCCGCGAGCGCCTTCCCCTCCTCCTGCATGTGCTTGACCACGGGGCTGGCCTCCTCGAGGATAACCGTCCTGGTGAGGATCCCCCACATCGCGCTGATCTTCTGCGTGAGCGCGGTGACCTGCATGGTCAGCGCCAGCAGCAGCTCGCGAAGGCCGCCGTCCTTGGTGGTCAGCTTGCGCTCCTTGTCGCCCCCTCGTCGGCGGCCGCCGCGACGCGTGGGCTTCGGCTCGGTCGCCGTGCCCTCGGCGCCCGCTCCGCGAGCGACGCCGGCTCCGTCCTGGCCCTTCTGCTTCTTGCGGCCCCCGGCGCTGGGCTTCCCGCCTTTGCCGCTACTCGCGGAGGCGGCCGAGGAGCCCCGTGGGGCCCGCCGCGGCGGCCTGACTGGGCTGCCGTCCACGGGCGCCGCCGCGGCGGCCGTCGTAGTTCGTCTCCGCGGACGTGAAGCCCAGGCGGCGCGCCCCCCCGAGCGCGCCCCCCCCCCCCCCCCTTCCCCCCCCCCCCCAGCGCCGGCAGCGGGGATGAGGGGGGAGCGCAGAGGAGGGGAGGGGGGAGGGGAAAGAAAAAAGAAAAGCTGCCTCGGGGGGCGGAATCAGAATCCTGCTGGACGTCCGCGGCCCCCGCCGTCGCCCGCGCGCCGCGGCCCCCCCCCGCAGCTCGCGGCGTCGCGCGCGCGCGCCAAGCTTGAAACCGCCCATGGCGTAGATAGAACGGCCTCCACATCCGATTATCATCGTAGTCCTGCAAGCCACGCGGCCTGCTCATCCTGCGCGACTCCCGCTGGCGCCTTGCCCTCCTGTGCCACTGCTCCCGCCTGCAGGAGGGCTCGACGTACGTGTCCTTGATCGGTGAGTATGTGAGCTGCTCCTGCGCGGCACCACCCTCGTGCTCCGCGCCCCCCCTCGGCCCGTGCTCGAGAAAGAGAATGAGCGCGCTGCTGAAGTAGCACTTGCAGTTGCGGGGGTGCTTGGCCATAGGGTCGGGTGCGCGTTGATCTTGTGCAGGAGCTGCTCGTGCTCCGCGAGGATGGCGCGCGCCTTGCCCCCCGCGTCCGCGGTGGAGAGGGTCGAAATTGCGTCATGTACACGCGCCCCTCTGGTGGTCCTCACGCATGTCCTGTCCCCGCCTCTGAGCACTCACCGGTCCACGTCGTTCTTCTTGCTTGTCTGGAGTGCCTGGGTGGTGTTACTCTGCACTGGCATGAGGCGCGCGTGGAAGGTGGCCGCCACTGGGCATGCCAGCAGCTGGGCGTTGGCCACGACCTGCTGGATCAGCACTTTCAGGAGCTTCTCGAGCTGGAGGTCGCCCATGGCTTGGTATGCTACTCCTCCCCGCTCGGCGCGAACTGCCATTGCCCCTTGGGGTGCCGCGTGCGCGGGCCCTCCCACATCGCGCGGCTCCTGGTTCTTGCATGTCCTGGGCCCCGTCCATGGCGAAGCTGGACTTGAGGGTGGCAGCTGCTGCTTGTGTGGTGCCAGCAGGAACCGATTGTACCTTTTGGGCGCCGCCCCCGTATATCTAGGCAGAGAGGTCGGTCACGTCGTGCGCGACGGGGGGGGGGGGCTGCGAAGGGCTCCGAATCTTTCGTGGTAGCGCCTAGCCACTGGCCAACCAGCAAGTCGCAATCGAGGTGGCCGGAGGTGGGCCCTGCGCTGCATCCACGCGTGACTCCTGGTCCCACATGCAAATCTCCCGACTGGTCGAACCTGTCGATCTTGACGGGGGCGCTCTGGTTCCCGTGGGCAATCTGCGCCGCGCCTGCAAAGCGCGCCCGCATGACTTCCGATGCCTCGTCGAGCATTGAGCGCGGGGAAACGGAGGTGGCATCTGTGCTGCCGACGACGAAGACGCGCTGGGCTCGCCAGCGGCCTTGGGCGAGAGGGAACGGAGCCCGGGGGCGTAGCTGGCGCCGCAGTAGACGGTGCACGCAACGCCAGTAGTGGGAGAGCAGGTGCAATATACGCTGTCCTTGCACGGAGAGCTTGGCGTTCACCTTGTCGGGGGTGAAACTCTGGCTGCGCTGAGCATTCAGCAGAGCGAAGCCCGCCCAGTGCGCGCGGCCGAGGGCACCTGCGAAGCAAGTCCACGGTCCTTCGATCAACTCCTCGTGGAACCGGGGCCCTCGGTCTGCGGCTCCCTCTTTGTGATGACCGTGGGCTGCAATATGATATGTGGCATGTCTGCTGGGGGCGACCGCGTTTGAAATGCTCGGTGCAGGCGTCGGTGCGTTCTTTTAATGGTCTCATCTCCTCGCTGAGGCCGATGAATTGCGTTGCGTGTCCTCCGTGGGGCCACTTTGAGCCACGTGATGCGTCCATTTTGTGATGCTGGAACGCGAACGAGTCGCCCTGCTGTAATTGCGGTTTCGCTTGCCATACTTGGTGCCTGCCACGCACTTGGAGAGTCTGTGCGCTTCTGCATGCTGCCTCTTGTCCAGGGCTGCGAATATGCTTGCCTCGAGTGCTTTCTTTTCAGCTTCGTGGAGCTGCTGCTGCTGCTTCTTGATGGTCCGCGTGAGGATGTCCAGCTTCTCCATTATGTCCAGGCCAAGGTCAAGGACATAGGCGCCGATGTACTTCTTGCACCGTGCTGCGCGCAGCTTCAATAATTCTAGCTGTTCCGCCATTTGCTGCTGGCTGGTGCCTGGCTTTTTCTTCTTGCGCTCGACGAATGGTTTGGCCATAGACTTGAGGGTGTCGATCAAGACTGTCGTGCACTACCACAGGAGGGCTCGTGTTGTGTCGGTGTTGCTCGTGCGGGCGGTCTCCAATGCTGCGTGGAACGCGTGCCAAAAAAACAACTCCTGCATGTAGTGGTTCTGCCATGCCAGTACCGCACAGTGTGAGCTGCTTGTCGGAGAAGTCATACGGCATAATTATCTCTGCGCTGTCGATGAGGGGGGCGAGGTCTCGCTTTACGTTGATCTTGATGAGCTGTACTGCTCTGACGGCCGGCCACCAAATTCCATACGAGGTAATCAGCGAAAACAATCGTTGGGGGATGGCGAGGTAGTCAGGTCGCGTCGCGTGGCTCTCACTCCCGAAAAAATGCGCCCAGCAAGCCAGCATCTGAAGACTAGGCACTTGCCATGTACGTCCATCATGTAGTCTAGTGCCGCGGCAGCTGCACCTGGTCTGCCGACAGGCAGAGAAACTCCGAAGACATGGTTGATCTCTGCTGCGACGAGGCCTGACTCTACGTAGAACTCGATCGGAGACAGGCCTATGTGCGGGTGCTGCTCGTCGGCGCAGCACTGAGGGTGCTGTTGATCCACTTGAGCGTTACGTAGACCGTCTTCTCCCACTGGTTGTGTCTGGTGGCGAATCCTGTCCTCGGTGGGGAAAAACAACGAAGAACGTGAGGTCGCGCTCGCCACGCCTGATGCGAATGGCCCGCGCTGTTCCTTGAATCAGCTTGGACGGGCTCTTGACTTCGACGATGGTGCGCTGCCTGGACCTCTTACTGTTGAACGTGATGGCCCCGCCCGCGTGGCTGTAGGTGTGTGGTCCGCGTCCGTGACCCCTGCTGTAGAAACTGTGATTGAACGACTGAAAGTTATTCGCCTCCGGGCTGGGGTCGTGTTGTAGCCAACGCGTCGCGGGCAACATCAGCACTTCCATTGCGCTGAACTGATGGTGGGTCTCGAGGCAACGATGCGAGGCGAAAAATGGGATGTCGACTCCCCAACTGAGAACTGGCATGATCCAGATCATGAGTATGTAAAATATGGAGGCCAACCAGGCTGGCATGACATGGGAGGCGGCATGGGTGGGGCGGGGAGCCTGCTAGCCGCTGAGAAATTGGCTTGGGCAGAGGCGGCGGCTGAGGAGGAAGATGAGGAGGAGGAGGAGGTGGAGACCGGAGGTGAGGTAGAGGAGGGGGATGGTTGAGGTCGGATGACGAGGATGCAGAGTTGAGGAAGGAGAGGGTGAAGGTAGGAGGAAGCAATAGCTGGGAGGAGGGGAGAAGAAGGAGGGAAGAGTACCGCTTCTCCGCCGGCGCCGTCTCGGCGGACAGCACCCGAGACCGAGGCCCGGGCGACTCCTGCTGTGACACGCCGGCGTTGACGACCACCTGTCCGGCCGACCGAAATCAGAGGGAATACCTGGTTGGGAAGGGCCACGTGGGCTTCACCCGCTCTTCCCCAAGGGCTTTGCGACTTGTCGCCGATCGACTCTGGGAGAACCGCAGCATGGAGTGTGGATTGGCCTACCTCCAGAGATGAAGATCCGAGAAGAGAAGGGGTGAAACAAATCGTGCAGCAGGCACGGAAGAAGAACCAACATGTGGGCACGCGCCGCTCCTGGACCACACCACTCCTATAACACACCGCTCCTAGAACACACCGCTCCTAGAAGACACTGCTCTTAGAACACACCGCTCCTTGAACACACCGCTCATTGAACACGCCACGCACCGCTGATAGAACACGCCGCTCCTAGGACGCACCGCGTGAGACACCGCGACTAAGGCGCCGCGCAGAAACGCGGCGCGTGGAACACCGCTCCTAGAAGACACCGCTCCTAGAACACACCGCTCCTAGAACGCACCGCTCCTAAAACACGCATGCCCTAGAACGCACCATTCCTAGAACGCGGCGATCCCAGAACGCGCCGCCCTTAGCACGCACCGCGTAGAACACGCCGCTCATAGATCACACCGCTCCTAGAACACGCCGCTCATAGATCGCACCGCCGCGTAGAACACGCCGCTTGGAACACGCCGCCTAGAACGCACCGCGCAAGACACACCGTGGAGAACACACCGCACACAACACGCCACTCCCAGAACACACCGCGTAGAACGCACCGCGAAAAAACACACCGCGTCGAACGCGCCGCGTAGCACGCATCGCGTAGAACACGCCGTTCCTAGAAAACACCGCTCGTAGAGCGCACCGCTCCTGGAACGCATCGCTCCTAGAATGCGCCTCTCCTGAACGCACCGCTCCTAGAACACACCGCGTAGAACGCACCGCTCCTAGAACGCGCCGCTCCTAGAATACACCGCTCTTAAAACACACCGCGTAGAACGCGCCACCCCCAGAACGCACCGTGTATAACGCGTCGCGAATAACGCGCCGCGTAGAAACACGCCGCGTAGAACACACCGCGTAGAACACACCGAGCAGAAAACCCTGCGTAGAAAACAATGCGTAGAACACACTGCGTAGAAAACACTGCGTAGAACACTTCCCCTGGACTCTATGTGACCTAACATTGTTAGGTCACGTTGAGGTTTTGGATTTCACTGTTAAGGCTACCCTTGCCCAGGAGGCGCCAAGATGCTACGCTTTAGGCTTTCCAGCCGCAGGGGGCGGCGTTGACTCGCCAGAGGCGTCTTCGAAGACTGCTTCCACTACTGTATCTCATAACAAAAACAAAACCTAATAATCACTCCGGCCAACCCTCGGGCCGGCCAACCCTCCGGCCAACTCTCTGGCCCACCATTCCAGCCAACCCCTCTGGCCAATACTGGTTACGGTCTTGCCTTCCACGAGACAGAGCAAGAGGGGTCGTCGCAAATTACAAACCCTCCCACAATTCGAGGGCGCAAAACATGTCCGTATCTGCGGCCTCATGGAACGACCCCTGGGCCGCGACCCCGCGGATATGGGGCACTTTCTCGCGGATGCCCCGCGCGGAGCGCATCCGTGCGACCGCGTATCCGCGGGATCGCGCCCTGGAATCCAGACCGCGAGGGCGCGGATAGACATGTGTGCGCCGCCCGTGAACCATGACCAGCCTGGGACTTTCGCCCAGCAAGCCTGGGACGGCGGAACCACGCGAGGCCCCAGTTCTGGACCTCGGCGCGCCACGTTGGGCCGGTCCACGCCACGCACCGCGGCCCCAGACAGCGGGTGGGTCAAGAACGATTCCGTCGGCGCGGGGCTCACTCCCGCCAGTAGCCGCCCGCAAGCTTGCCAAACCATTGGCGCACGGCGCCGCTAGCATCAATCGAGCCTCACCAGGGAGAGGGTCCTGCTGCTGCTTCCTTTCGCTTGGAGGAGTGCCCCGCTCCCCTGGGCTCGAGGTCGCTCCCCCGCTGGACCTGTCGATCTCATGGCAGAAGTGGCATGGGCACAAGCATCGACTTTCGGAGTGCCGCGCGTTTTTTTTGTTTATTTTTTGTTGTTTTGATCGGCGCAGGACCCCCTCCCTGGCGCAAAGAGCGCGCCACAAGCGGCGCCGGAGCGCCGCCAGCAGGGTCCAGCGCAGATCCAAGAAAGCTGGGCCGGGCCATCCTGCGACAGTTTATGCTTATGCAAGTTTGTCTTCTTCTCGGGGGGCCTGGAGGTGGGATATACGCAGAGGTTGGGTCAGAGGAACATCACTCCAAACGGCCCCTGGGAAATCATGATATGTGAGCATCCAACTGGGTCCGATCCCCACCCCCACCTGGGGATACCTCCCCTTTACGATACCACGATCTTCGATCACAACTCGGCGACGCGCACAAGGGGGGGGGGTAGAGGGGGCAAACCTTCTCAGAGGGCGGCGGGGCTTCCCAGAAGCCCTCCGGCCTCCTGAGAAGCCCGCGCACTCTTCGGGGGAAGCTCAGAACGCTTCTCAGAACGCCGGAGGCCTTCTGAGCGTTCTGAGAAGGCCCGCCCCCTCAGCCTTCCTCCCTCGGCGTGCCGCCGAACAGCAGATCGGCGACCTGCAGTCGCCGATGATCGCTGGAGCACGCCCCTCTCAGGCCCAGGCGCTCCGCGACCTGCCGCGAGGCCTGCTGCTGGGCGTACGGCGGGTAGGCCTGGGCCGCCCTCATGCTCTCGGTGCTCCCGTTCCGCGAGTCGAGCAGGGACATGGCCATGGGCTCTACCACAGCAACGCCGCCCGTGTAGGGGCCGCCTGGTGAGCAGGGTTCGCAAAACGGTGCGGTGACAGTTCGTGCGGTGACCCCGGAAACCCCGACGACCTCACCGCACGGTCCGTCACTTCACGGTCTTGGGACCTTGGAGGCCCCAGTCGCCCGAGAACTCCTCGGAGGACAACCCAAAGAACCGTGCGGTCACCCCGAGTCCCCACCGACTCACCACACGGTGTGGTCACCGCACCTTCCGGGGACCCGCGACAGAACCAGTGCCCAACTTGGCAGGATTCGTCAGCATCGGATCGAGAAATCGGGCTCGATCGGAATGTGCTTCGGATCGGGTTGCACCGGTACGGAGTCAGAGTAGAATCGTATCGGCTGCGCTAAGATGCATAACGCCATGCAGACATCGGACCGCGTCGGGTCGAGGGAATATAGGAATTGAATCAGATCAAACGAAATCGGTATCAAGACCGATCGGATCGGAATGGGCACTAAGACCAATTACCAACCTGGACAACGAAAATACCTTATGAGGATTCCGTGTCTCTTTCATCATCAGGCGCCTTTGACCAGAGAGTAACCGACTTGGACTTGACAAGATGCGTACATGACGAATCGTGCAGAGCCAACGGTACGAGACGCTTACACGCACAGGACAAACGAGAAGCGTGTAAACCAATATCTGGTCGAAGCATCCGACGTCGAACGAGTCACTTGAATCGAAGCGTGCTCAACTGTGGTTAAGAAATATTCGGGGTAGAATTCGCAGCGCTCGGGTCCGTACGCCCCTGGGGCCAACTCTAGATGCAAATCGGATGGTCGGTTGTAACGTCCGACCGCGCCGCATACCAAAACGGTCACCTAGAAGGCCGAAGATATTACGCTTTGGACGAACGCTGCGATCAACGGTTGCACCATCTGCGATCACCCGGATCGCGACCAGCGGTTACACGACGGGTGACCCTTTGATCACGTTTCTTCTAGTGGGGATGACAAGGAAAGGATCATCTTTCCCTGAGTGGCCGCATCCCTTACGGGCATCTTGGGACAGGAGTTCAACCTTCCGAAGTGGACGATTCGACGCACTGAAGGCCTCTCAACGATCCCTAGTTCCCAAGTGTGTATGGTATTCCGCCCCGAAGGCTGGCCAAGCACTCTTTCACACTCTTCACCAGACATGGCTGAAAATTCGAATCATGCGCTTGGGCAGAAGCCTTCCTAGGAGAGGTGGTGCGATCTCTGAGGTGCCGAAGCTGGGGGGGCCATGCTGACCACCGCCAGTGCAAACACATGATAAGCAAACGATGAGGGTCAACGAACTGTTCTTGTTGGTGGTGGCGGTCCTTCCGAGTCTGCAAGGGCGCTCCGCAGGCTGCGGGGATGCCAAAGGACAGCAAACCACAATCCCATCACATCATGGAAGATGTCCCAGGGCTGAAGCCATGACACATTTACTCGCACTCCTAAAAGATCAGGGGCACGTGCTGAAGGGGCAGGGGCAGGGGTAGCCTGGGAGAACGTGAGAAAGTGAGAGGGGGAGAGAGAGAGAGAGAGAAAGAGAAAGAGACAGAGAGAGAGAGAGGGAGAGAGGGAGATGAGAGAGAGAGAGAGACACAAACAAAAGAGAGACGAGAGAGAGAGAGAGAGAGAGAGAGAGAAAGAGAGAGAGACAGACAGAGAGAGAGGAAGAGAAAGAGAGAGTAAGACACCGAAAGGGAGAACGAGAGAGAGAGAGAGAACGGGAGAGCGAGCGAGAGAGAGAGAGAGAGGGAGACAGAGAAAGAGAGAGAGAGAGAGAGAAAGAGAAAGAGAGAAAGACAAAGAGCGATAGGGAGAGAGAGAAAGAGAGAGAGAGATAAACAAGAAAGAGAGAGAGAGAGAGAGATGGAGGAGAGAGAGAGAGAGAGAGAGAGAGAGAGAGAGAGAGAGAGAGAGAGAGAGAGAGAGAGAGAGAGAGAGAGAGACAGGGAAAGAGAGAAAGAGGGAGAGAGACAGATCGCACCAACTCTGGCGGAATGTCCGTCTGGGCGCGCGTGGTACTCGCGCCCGCCGCGCCCACCCCGTGTGGCGGAAGGTGCTGCGTGTGCGAGCATACCTCCCCCCTGGCGCGGTCTGTGGGGGCCCCGACTGGAAAGCAAAGGCTGGACGTGGGGACAAGGACGAGGACAAGGATAGAGAGAAAGGGAGGGAGAGGGAGAGAGAGAGGGATATATATATATAGAGAGAGAGACAGAGAGAGAGAGATAGGGAAAAACGAACAAACAAACTAGAGAAAAAGAGAAAGAGAGATACGGAGAGAAAACAAAAAAGGAGATAGTGAGAGAGAGAGAGAGAGAAACACAATAAATAACGAGAGAGAAAGAGGGAGGGAAACGCACGGTTTGCGACTGCTCTCCCGCTCTGCTTTCCCGCCGGAGGCCGCGGTTTTCCGTGCTCCAAGGCCTCCCTCCCCTCCCTCCCTCCATCCATCCCTCTCTCCCTCCCTCCCTCCCTTCCTCCTTTCTCTCTCTCTCTCTCTCTCTTTCACTCGCTCTCCGATCTCGACTCGACGGTCTCTGGACCCAGGGCGCAGCCAAGACACGGACCCCCCAACATTCCATAGATAGCATGGCGGGGCTGGGCCGGTGGCCTTCACCGCAGGACTGATTCGCGTCACACCCTCTTGTGCTACCGAACGCGCCGCAATGATTTCAGAGTGCCCTCACCGTGCGCTTCACGTACCGCCGCAGCTCAAACCACCAGGCAAAGGCCGCTTAAAGGCAACCTTAACAAATCGGCAGGACACCAACCTCAGTCGAAAGGAAGCCTGCGTCGCCGCACTCCGGACCAGTGGTGACGTCGATCGAGCAGCCGCTGCTTACAACGAACTTGCTTGCAAGCACCAAGACGATCTCGATACCATGTCCCAAGATCACCACCCCGACCAGAGTAAACTCAGGAGCGAACAGATGAAACTGTGCGAAAACAAAATCAAAGACTTCTTGCTGAATCCAAAAAGCCCAAGACGGGCACCAACCGTGACTGAGCAGGGTCTACGGCCTCCGCCAACGCTGACCAAGGCAACGGCACCGCTCTTCTCGTCAGCAGTGATGCATCAATCTGGGACGTCCCCATCGTGCCTCCGCTTCACGGGGCCGATCACGAGACCTTACATACCAGTAGCATCCATCGGAAAAGCGCGCCGGGGCTTCAGCGCGAATCTCCGATGCCAGCAAAAACACCAGCGACTGCGGCACCGACAAAAGGATCCGCGGAACTCCGTGGTCGATTACCCTGGACAAAACCGCTGCAGCCGCCAAACCCGACGGGTACACCCACCAGGGTAGAGCCCAACGCGAACTCACGCGAGACCACAGAGACAACGGCAGCACGGCAGCTCGGCCCACCGGACCGAAGCGCTGTCCGACCCCACTGGCCTAGTCCTGGGCCCCGCGACCTCTTCAGCGCCCCGACGTGCCCGACCCCCACTTCGGTCGCCACGTCCTGCGCTGCGCTGCGCGTGCGAGTCGCCCAGCGCGGGAACTGCCTCGATCGAATCCCCGTGCTCGACGACCAAGCTTTTCCTGATCCACCTGCCCTTGATCCTCCCGATCGGCCGGCTGATCTACGCGAAAATCTCCCAGTGCATGAGCTCCGCGCGCTCCATGCCCATCTTCGCATTGTCCGCGACGATCTCCGAGCTCTGCTCTTCGCGCTAAAAGAGGTGAAAGAGGTGGTCTGCAACAGGGGGTCTTCAATGGGGGGTTGGACAGTCACATATGACCGGGGAAGCGTCCTGCCAAGGCGGCATCCTGCCCCCGGGCTCTTGCCCGTGCCGCTGGATGCGCCGCGCGCCAATCGGGGCCTCTGTCCTGCCCAGCCAGTCGTGCGCCTCGCCACCCGCTCAGTTCGCTGTGAAGCGTTGGGGGCACCAGCCGCTTGTCCGCCCGACGCCTGGACCGACCCTCGGTCCGCATCTGCGCCGTCCCTCTAACTCTCTCTCCCGCCCTCGTGCTCTCTCTCCGCCCCCTGTCTCTGCCTCCACTTCTGTCTGTCTGTCTGTCTGTCTGTCTGTCTGTCTGTCTGTCTGTCTGTCTGTCTGTCTGTCTGTCTGTCTGTCTGTCTGTCTCTCTTCTCTCCATTTCTCTCTCTCTCTCTCTCTCTGCGTCTCACCCACGGCGACGTCGTCGTCGTCGTCGTCCTAAGGCAGCCGCCAAAGCTGTAGCCGGACCCAACGGACATGCTGCCTTCCATCACCGCCGCCCAGCCCGCGGGCGCCGGCGGGGCGCGGGCGCGGCTGCTTGGGGGTGGGGCGGGGGGGTACTGGCCCCGATGCTGGCCGCGCGCGGGAAGGTGGTGGCGGGGAGCAATAAGCAACACAAAGCAGTGTACCCTTCGCTGAAGTGACCTTTGGTGCGGGCCCGCTCTGCGCACCCCCGATCGCCGAGTGCGGCGCGACGGCAGCGGCCTGCGCGCGCGGGTGTGCCTCCTTCCCCCCGCGGCCCCCGAAAGCCGCGCACCAAAGGTCACACTTGCCGTGGGCCACTCTTGTGCGTAGCCGAAGAGGGAGGACGGACAAGGATGGAGGATGGGGGAAATGGGGTGCACCCTGACCTCCAGAATCGGAAGAATAAGGAAACAAGGATAGGCACACGTCTTTCGGGTGTCGGTTCGGATTTCTTGGATCGGCGCTGGACCCCCCTCCCTGGCGCCAAGTGAGGCGCCACCAGGGGACTCCAGCATACATGCAAGAAATCCGCGTGGACCTTCGAATTTGTTATGTCTGCGTATGCCGTTTCTTCTCCAAATGATATAGAGAGCAGGACTGCCAGTTTTACCATGACTGCAGGCGGCCACATGTGAACCCTACCCCCGCAGGTCATAGTTCTGAAACGCCAGCTGGGCTTTAGAATCCGAAGGATGTCTGCAGCCGAGCGGACCTCAGCTTGGGCGTTGCTTAGTGGAGGGGGGCGGTAAACAGGGGGTGGTGGGGGGGGGGGGGGAGAAGCGTGCACCTTTCGTGTCCCTTTTGGGCCCCAGGGGGGCCCTCTAGGGCTTATTTGGGGCACAAGAGGTGCACCTTTCCTCACTCTCCTATCCCCGCGAGATCCGACGCTGCCAGAAAGCTACAACATCGCAACAAAAATCACGAATGGAGCCATGGACCCCATCTTTCTGCATTAATTATGTTTCGAGCCAGATCCATCGGTGAGGGTCCCGGGGCACGAAATCGGGCGAAAACGCCCGACACGAAAAAATGCAACGCCCCGATCTGAGGGTATTCATCAAGCCCCCATTACGCCACGCCCGACCAGCGGGGGTGTTCGATATCCTGGCGCCTGGTGGACCTGCAGAGGTCGGGCTCTCACCTGGTCGCAGTCTGGGCCCCCTTTGGGGGCTCACCCCGGGCCCCAGGAAGCCGTCCAAGGGGCGCTCGGTCCGCTCCTGCCCTCACCTGCACGACTTGTCCGCTCCTCCTCCTTCTCCTTCTCCTTCTCCTACTGCTCCTCCTTCTCCTCCTCCTCCTCCTCCTCCTCCTCCTCCTTCTCCTCCTCCTCCTCCTCCTCCTCTTCCTCCTCCTCCTCCTCCTCGAAGACGACGATGAGAGCGGGCGCCGCAGACGCCGGGCGGAGTCGACTGCCGGCCTCAAATGGAGCCTCCCGGGCCAGCTGCGGGGACCACTGCCCAGTCCACTTTTGTCCTCGCTTGAACTTTCACGGGCATGTCGAGCATCGCCTCACACTCGGCACTTCGTGGCTGCTGCCGTCCAAGGGGCGAAGCGAACCCGCCCTCGAAGCCCGAAGCGAGAGGATCCTGACAAAAAACCGCGGGCCGGGCCCCGGGGACGGGGTCGCGAGCCTACGGCAGGTTCGTGTCGTGACGACCCGCGCGTGTGTTTCTGACTCCGCGCGGATCGTTCTTCTCTGAACGATCGGCGGCTTCTCGATCGCCAGATCGATCCATGGCCGATTCTAGGTCACTGGCGGCGTTCAACCTCGAACTCTCGCGGCGGGGTCGCCGCCGCGTCAACACGACACAAACCCACCGCACAGGGCACGTATCGTCGTGCATTTGGCGGCGCGCACACGGGGGTGCAGGGAGGGGGGAGGGCGTCTCAGAAGTAGGCCGCTTCGTAGAAGCCCTCCCCCCTCCCAACACCCCCATCTGCGCGTGGCTGAGTGCGGGGGTGACAGATCTACAAATGAGGACCGCGCCTTCTAAGAAGCAGGGGTGCTTCTGAGAAACCCTCCCCCCTCCCCCCATCCCCCTCTGCGCGTTGCTGAGTGCAGGGGGGGCAGAGTCGGTGGTCGGGGATTGCAGCGGGGTAAGACGAAGCCAACATAAATCGAGAATTTTCTCAGGTCTGGCGGCTCTAAAAAAATCTCGGGCACCGCGGCCTTCTCCTAAGAGCATTGCGGGACGCTCTGATAGCGCTCGGGGAGGGTGCCCTCATGTGCTTCGTGCTTATTGGATGTTCTTGTGCACCCCGGTGGAGGGCATCCTCGAGTGATCCTTTAGTTTGGGGTGTTTTGGCAGGCGGAGGGTCTCATGTTCTTCCAGGGCGCCCCGGCCTCACCTGCTCTCCCCCACCTCACCAGCGCGTCTTGGAGCAACAACTTGTTGCGCCCATGCCGGCTATTCGTGGCCTTGATCTCACATCGGCACGCGGTCGCGAACCCTGCCGTGGGCATCGGGCTCATCACGTCCGTCCGTTCCCCCCCCCCCCCCGCCCCCACCCTTCGCGCTCTCACTGCCCGATGTCTGCCTCGCTCCCGTCATCCTCCACCTACCCCCCCTGGCGAGGGTGCGCAGAGGACGAAGGGAGCGAGGCAGGCACAGGGCACAGGGCAGTGAGAGGGCGACAGGTGGAGGGGGAACGCAAGAGTACGGCCAGACCTGGGACAGAAGAGCACCCTTCAAGGACATAAGACCCTCCGCTGGCCACAATGAAGAACATTCGAGGAGATACCCCCCCAGGGTGCGCAAGAACATCCGACAAACACGCAGAACACGGGGGTACCTTCCCCGAGCCGACCTCTATCCTATACCTCGGTCCGACCGTAAGGGAGGCGAGGGCATGATGGAGGTCGGGCGTCCTGCAGTCCTAACTTGCCAGCCGGGGAGGGTGGGGCCCCCGCCCTCTGAGAAATTGTATGGGGCGGGCCGCGGGGGGTCGCGGGGCAATTCGTGGGGCACTGGGCCATGCCACATGTCGGGTTCCAGAAACCCTGAAACCAAAAACGATGTTTTTTCTTTGGGGCGCATCTTCTACTTCCGCCGCTAACCTTCCTTTTTTTGTTGATCACTCCCGTTGCCTACCAAGTTTTGTGGGGGCAGCTGAGAATACCGTGCGAAACCGCGTGGCGCGGCCCGACGTCGGTCGATGCCCGAAGGAGAGGGCAGGCTCGGGGGTTGACGGGGCAGCTGCGCCCCAACCCCGCTCC
Organism: Prorocentrum cordatum; assembly: GCA_963575745.1. Classification (NCBI taxonomy): domain Eukaryota; class Dinophyceae; order Prorocentrales; family Prorocentraceae; genus Prorocentrum; species Prorocentrum cordatum. The sequence continues at coordinate 78,996 of CAUYUJ010009113.1, forward strand.
CGCGCACCCCCGCACCTGCAGGGTGGCACATGCAGAGCGCCCCCCCCCCCCGGGTGGAGAGGGGCGCACAGCCCCCACACTTTAGCGTGGCCAGCAAAACTTGCCTCACCGCCTCACCGAGGTCATAATCTGAAGTGCTGCTCTAGCTTCGCTTGCCGGCTCACTGGAAGCCCGGACGGATCACGAGAGGCCCGAGGTGAGAGGCGGCCACAGAGGGGGGATGCAGGGCGAAGCTACAAGTGGACCGCTCACTTCCACTTGGGCTTCTTCCCGTCCCTGCCCGTGGCCCTCCACCTCCTCCAGCCCCCACAGGAGGCAAAAGCCTCCGCGCCCTTGGCCGCCCTCCCGCGGATGGCGACGTCGCAGTGCCCCTGGGCGCCCACCTCCGCAAGCGCCCCGCTCATCCTCGAGACCTTCAGCCCCTTCTTCCTCGCGGCGTAGTGGCTGGCGGCGCGGTGGCTGGCCTCTACGTTGAGACTCCACGTGGCCACGAACTTCACCGATGGGCCCTGCTGCCCAGCAATGCCTGGCCCGTCACCTGACCCTCCTCCTTCGCCTTGCTGTTCTCGTCCCCGTAGCGCGTCATGCCCTGGTCAAGCGCCACCTCCGTCATGTTCTGAGTCGCCTTCGCGTCGGCCCCTAGCTGCTGCCCCAGCCTCGCCGTTGCCTGGCCCTGCGGCCCCACCGATGTCGCTTGCCTCTCCCGCGGCCTCGGCCACTGCCCCTGCCAAGAGTGCCGTCCTCTTCTGGCTTCCCGTCTCCAACTCCTCGATCTGCTGGGGCATCGTCGCCGGCTTCGGATGGGGCCAGGCGGGCCGCGGCACAAGGCCCTTCCCGTGGAGCTCGAGCCACGACGCTTCCTGGGCGCGCTGGGCATCGACCCAGCGGGGCGCGCCTGGCCCGCGTGTCTTCCTTCGCGAACTCTCGCCCACAGACCGGGCGCTTCTTCTGCCTCAGATCTTCGTCTGATAAGGGCGCCGCAGGATTGGCGCAGGCCCTGCGCGCCGCTCGCCCACGGTGGGCCAATCGCCTTTCTCCTTTGCATTTCAGACCGCGCGCGTCGCGCTCCAGCCAAGTAGCCGCCGAGGCGTCAGCAGCGGCATCGGCGTCGCCCCCGCGCGTGAGGACGCGTCTAAAACACCGCGGTCCCACAACTGCCAGATGGCTCAGTCAACTCCGGCAGGTCGCCGCGCGGAAGTAAACAGCGGCAGGCCAAGAGCTGGCCGCGCGCATCCGTCGGCTCCCTGATATGCTCCGCCCCCGAAAGAGAACCTCCCGAAAATGGTCGCGCGGACAGGCGGCGCGGGGTCGCGTCTGCCCTCGCTCGGCCCTGGAAAAGCCGGCCGCAATGCCCTCTCCACCACCTCGACCGCCTCAACAGTAGCGCGCTCGTGACCGTTGGAGTCCTCGCCGTGCGCCTGATCTCCCGAGTGGGCCTCTTGAACATGTGCGTGGGCGAGTGAAGAGGACTGAGGAGCTTGCGAACCTGCCGCGTCTCTGGCCGATTCAGCTCCCTCTCGGCGAGGTCGGTGATCTCCAGGCGGTAGAGGCACGCCGACTGGGCCGGCGCCTTCCACGGCCTTCCAGCTCGGGACTGAGCCCCGCGCTGGGCGCTCGACGCAGCTGCCTGGCACACGTTGCGTTGGCAGCCTGGGCCCGGTTCGCGACCGCCACCTGGCGCGCGCCCGCGGCCCCCCGCCGCGCGCCTAAGCGCCTAGCGCGCCCGAGGGCGAAGCGGAGAACAGCCGCCCCGCCGCGCTGCGACGCCCGCGCTGCGACGCCCGCGCCGCGGGCCTGAATGCGCCCCGACCTCTTTTTGATGCCCGCCCCCGACGGCGCGAGCAGAAGCTCCGTCTTTCCCATGTTAACTCGCGCCCCCTCGCGGTTGATCTCCCCCGCCGCTATCCGCTACCCCCGGGAAGTTCGAGACCTCGCTGTAGTCCGCCACCTCCGCAAACCAGAACAGGTCTTCCAGGGGCATGAGGTGGACGCGTCGATGCTCTCGCAGTGCTCCTCTTCCAGAACGCGGGTGCACTTGATGCTCTCGAGCGCCGGGTCGCCGCGCGCCTTGATGGCCTCATGTGAACTCCAGCGCCTCTGGCGCCACAGCCGGCTTCGCCGCTGGGCGGCCGCGAACCGTGACGAGGGGGCCTCGGCCCCCTACTCCGCCTTGTTTCGCACCTCGCTTGGCCCGGATTCTGTCCGTGAGTTCGCGCGTGGTCACGTCTCTGCGCAAGTGGCGCGCGCCTCGTGGAGCTCCTCCATCGCCACGGCGCCCCCCCTAACCTGTGTATCCACCATGCAGTTCCAGAGCGCGGTGAGCCAATGCAGAGCCATCTCGAATCCAAGAAAACTGGCCACCTCGCGGCGCGATTCGCGAAGCCAGGCGGCCCCGGAATCCGACGACCCTCGCGCCGCCGTGTCTCAGAAGTCGGCGCGTGCAACGCCCCGCGCGCCATCGCCATCACAACGCTTGCGCGCGAGCAGCGCGACGCGGCAGGGCGCGCAAGTGCGACGCGCTCACGCGTCGCCATCTTCGGGGGGAGTGGCGTTCAAAATGCAAGACTGCGGAACATGTCGTTCAGATCTTGCGTTCATTGAAAATAGCGAAAGAGCGAAGACAGCGCCTGGCCAGGAAGTTCGAGAAGGCTCGAGGCGACCATTGATCACGCCCCGCCGCTGTAGGAACAGAAAAATGCAGAGCAGACTGGATCCCTTCTTTCTGGGCGAACCCAAGAGCCCCCAGAGGCGCCAATTGAACTTGGGCCCGCAACTCACGCGGGGCGTCGCTCATGATCTCCAGGTGCCCAAGAGAGGGGGGGTCCACAACTTGCGCTGGAATGCCCGTCGATACATCATCGTGTTCTCGGGGGTCTGACGGGCGCCACCACGGGCAACCGGGCATGCCGCGTAGACCTTATCCTCAGGATACAGCCGCGCATGTGCCTCGCGCCCACCTCCGAGGAGCGCATTTCGAAGGCGCTTCTTCACTCCTTCCTTTTTGACAGCGCGAGCTAAAGACTGCGGCCGCGCACTAATCAGCGGCGCGCTCAGTGCGCCAACGCGCCGGGTCAGGCGCCAGCGGGGGCGCAGAGAGGTCATCGTGCCACTGCCGAGCACGCTTCGGGGGCTCCAGTGACTCCGTTGGAGGAACAAATGCAGCCAGCATAAGCTGCAGCAAAAAAAGCTGCCATCGATGATCGCGCCCCGCTGGGCCCCCTGTCGAACGGCGAGCCCAAACTGATGCAGCATGGAGTGCACCATAGATCGGAGCACGCGCTACCTCTCCCCAGGGCCACGTCCACATCCTCAAAGAGGGTCATCCCCGTTAAGCAAAGATCGTCTCATACATTCTGGGTCACGGCGCATGATCCTCGGGCGGCGGGATGTTGTGGCGCGAGCCAGGCCCTGCCCCAAGGCGGCCTCCTGTGGGTCACGGGAAATGCGAGCTTCTGGGCTGTGTGGATGTCCTGGCGCCAGACACATCTGGCAATAGCTCTAAGAGTGATGATACGTCCTCTCTTGGCACGGGATTATTTGGCCGAGGTCGGAAGTCGCTGTAGTTCGTCACGGACCTGGCGAGCAGCCTCTGTCATGACGTCTTTCATGCAGCGCCATTGGTACACAACTGGAAATCGATCAAGTTGAGCCGCCTTAAGAAATTGCCCAAGGATCTCTCCGTAGCGTGGGTCACGAAATACATGTTCAGGAGTACTGACCGATTGCTCGTGCCGAACGCGGTCGCGAAGGTGAAGGACGATCGGCATGTGGTCATTGAGCCTGGAGTCGGAGATGGCGGCCGCGTCAATGTCGATCTCAGCTTACAACTTGACATCTGGCAGAAAGTGAGCTGTAATTACATGAACGACTCGGTCCGATGTGGCCGCGGTAGCTGTGTCTCTCCAATAGCGCGCGGGGCAGTCTGTCGAGACTTCAGTGAGCATGGGGAAGAGACGTTCCAAATATGCTCGCAAGGGTTGAGATCCACGGCTACGCTCTGCAGGAACACTGCCAGGGACGAAGTCTTCCGAGATGGGGCCCACGTAGCTGAAAGAGGAGGAATAGGAGGAGGAGGATGAGGAGGAGGAGGAGGAGGAGGAGGAGGAGGAGGACGAGCAGGAGGGTGAGGGTGAGGGTGAGGGCAGTAGGGAACGCGCCAGTCGTGCCGACGCGCCCCACCCGCGGCGCCCGCGCCCCCCGCTCAGCGGACGCCGCCCTCGGCGGCCCGCGGAGCGCGAGGCAGGCTCAGCGCGGCGGCGTCGGCCCGCGCCCGCTTGGCTGGCGGACCGCCAGCGGGCGCCCCGCGGGCGGCCGATGGCGGCCAGCTGCAGGGGCGGGGGCCGCGGCCCGCGGGCGCGGCAGCCGTCGCACGGCGCTGCCGTTTCGCCTCCTGGCCGAACTCGTCCTCCTTGGCGGCGCTGCTGCGACCGCGAGCAGCACGCAGGAGGAAGGCGACCTTGTCGCTGAGGCTTGCATCCGCAGGAAGCCAACGGGGAGGCGAGGACGGCTTCGCGCCCGTGGCGCTCCTCGCCTCCCTTTCACGCTCTCCTGTCCCGCAATTTATCGCAGGGCGCGGGCAACTGTCTGACCCAGCCGAAGGACCTGGGGGTGCCGCCCCCAGCGGGACTGGCCCCCCCAGGTCTGCCGCCCCGAGGACCGAGTCGCCCAGCGCGTCCCCGATCGCGTCGTCCAGTGCGGAGTGGGCCTCCACGCAGGTGGCGTCGCCCAGCACCTCGCACCCCATCACAGTGTCGGCGAGGGCCTTTGGCGAGAGCCGCTTCGGGATCAGCGGTTCGCACGGAGCTAGGCCGATCTCCCTCACGGATCGACCCGCAGCACCAGCGCCTTCACGCATCTCTTCCCCGATCGCGTCGTCCAGCTCGTGGCGACCCACCTCGCCCAGCGCACCTTCGGCCCCAGAGCCCCGCGCACGGGGGGCAGCTGACCCCTCCAGGTCTGCCTTCACGACCGAGTCGCTCTTCACAACAACCTCCCGCTCGACGTCGGTGGCGTGGGGCCTTGGCGAGAGCCGCTTTGGGATCAGCGGTTCGCACGAGGTTAGGCCGATCTCCCGCGCGGATCGACCCGCAGCACCCACGCCTCCACGAACAGCATCACCTATCATGGCGTCGTCCAGCATGTGGTGGACCACCCCGTCCAGCATGTCGTCGGCCTCCGTGTTCATCGCATGTGGAGCGGCTGGCCCCTCTATGACTGCCGCCTCAAAGACCGAGTCGCTCGTCACAGCAACCTCCTGCTGTGCGTCGACGGCGTGGGGCCTTGGCGAGAGCCGCTCTGGGATCAGCGGTTCGCACGAGGTTAGGCCGATCTCCCGCACGGATCGACCCGCAGCTCCCACGCCTTCACGAAGAGCCTCTCCATCCGCGTCGTCCGTCACGTAGTGGTCCACCTCGTCTGGCTCGCGGTAGTCTTCCGCAACCAGCGCAGGGGGGGCCAAGCCTCCTCTTCGCTCTGCGGCCCGAGCAGCAGCTCGTGCAGCACGGCGTCGACGAGCCAGTAGCCTCGGGCCTATCACCAGCTCGGCCTCCTTCCTCACGAACCTGCGCTGTCCACTGACCTTCGGCCACAGGCCACGCGCCAGCCGCTGGAGGTAGTCGCGACCAGCCCGCGAGGGGCGCCCCAGGCATCTGGCCCGCAGGCCTAGACCCACCATGCGACCCGCAGCGGCCACGAAGCACCCGCAGCATACACAGAACCACACGTCCAGGTGCTCGTGCAGTCGTAGAAAATGGGAAGCATGAGGCCGGCCTCCTCCGATATGCGGGAGGCCCTCCCGCATCATGAGTGTGGAGGGCCCATCGCGTAGCAGCCCTGGACAGCGAGATGCCATCCACCGCGATCGCACGGAGCGGGAGGCTGAACACCTGCATCTCAAGCAGCTGCCTCGGCTGTCCAGCGCGTGCGACGAGCCGAAGGCCTCGACCATGCTGGGCGCAGGTGGGGCCTGTCGCCGTCGCCTCGCACGTCGCACCGATGGCGCGAACTCGGCCTCGGCGCTCAGCGCGTCCAATGTAGCCCGCAGCAGGCGCCGTCTGACCACCAGCGCCATCTGCTCAGCCTGGAGCACTCGCCCTCTCTCGGTGGCAGGGAGACGGGCCAGCTCAGCGGCCTCACCTGCAAGGACGTCGGCGACCGCATTGCCCATGACCAGCCAGGGCGGGAGGCCCCGCCGCGCGGCCTCGTCCATGTCCAGGTGCGAGTTCACGTGCTCCACGACGAACTCCGACCTGTCCCTCGCCAGGAAGAGCTGGCCCAACAGGGCCCACAGGTCGCAGTCAGCACCCTGCGGCCGCTGATCGCGTCTGCTCCACCAGCCCATGCAGACTGCCAGATTGTCGGAGACGTAGACCGTCGGCCCCAGGGAGCCCTGCGCCGCTAGTACCAGCGCACGTAGCTCCCCGCGGTGCACGGTCTGCACGGGGCCGCTGAGGCTGCCCCAGGCGGCCTTCTCCAGCGTGCCGTTGAGCAGGTGGATCTTGGCCACGGCGAGCCCGACCCGCCGAAGATGAGGCACCTGCCCTTCACGTCCCCCGCTGGCGTCGCCGAAAAGGACGAGGGGGTCGAGCTCGGAGCCACGTCCAAGCTCACCAGGGGCAACACCATCGGCACGATGACCCTGCAGGAAGATCCACGAGTCGCCGTCGGGTGGGGCACTGACCTCCGTCCATCTGGCAGGGATGAGGCCCCTGAGCCAGAAGGCGGCGTGCGCCTCATGGTCGGTGGCCGCTCGGCCGCTGAACTCGTCGCTGTCGTCATATGCTTTGCTGCCTGTATTGCGCGGGCAGCTCCAGTACCTGTGGTAGGCAGTCTCCTCGGCCTCTCCACAGCGCGGGCATGTCAAGAGCTCAGTGTCTCCGAAAACCTCCCTCTTTCTGGCTCGCGGCCACGCGCCTCCGACAGCGATGGTGGCGAGCAGCTCCTCAAGCGCAGGCCCTCCAGGGAGCCGCCTGAGCCTTTGAAGGAGACTCTGCAGGGAACGCAGGTCAGCTCCTCCTTCCAAGCCAGCTCCGCACCAGTGACCTGCCGCGCGCTGCCACAGGTCCTCTTGGACAGAGGCGTCGAAGGCGTCGAGGATGGCCTGGCAGGAGCCCTCGGCGATGCTGACTACGTCGGGAAAAGCCCACCCTTCACGATAACCATCCTGAAGGTGTCGCTCCCAACCTCGAGGGCCCACAGGGCACCAGCCGTGCTGCAACAGCATAGCCTGCAGGGCGGAGATGGGGCCACGCACCAGCCTCGACCTCTCCTCGGGAGGGGCTTCGCGCAGCCTGGCATGGATGGGGATCCAGGCGCGCTCAACCCGCTGACGTACCTCCTGGCTGCCTCTCCACACCTCGAACCAGTTCTTGAGGAGCGCCCGAGGGAGGCGCCGTGCAGGGTCAAGGGCTCCCGCGCGGAGAGCCAGCTGCGTGGTGAGGCACCTCCCACGCTTGACGGCGCCTGTGACTGACGCTAGCCGCCTTCGCAGCTCGGCCAGCCTGCTGCCGAAGGCGCCGAAGATCTCGAGGCCGTAGGTCGCTGCCGTCTGGAGGCCGACCTTCTCGACGAACCCACACTTCAGGTACTGCCTTGATGCCTTGACCATGCCTCGGAGCCGCTTGCTCGCCTGCCTCGTCTTGCCGAAGCGCTTCGAGATCGTGGAGCGCACAGGCCGTCTGCCCGCCGCGAGGTCGACTCCGAGGCATGTGCCGAAGGAAGAAGCCTGGACGGTGAACCCGTGCTGCTTGACAATCTTCGCGACCCTGCGGGCGTCCTCCAGCTGCGAGCACACCGCAACACTCTTGGGGGAGAGCGCAAAGCCCTCCTGCTGCATGCCCTGCCCGAAGTCGCGGATGCCCTGCGAGACGGCAGCGACTACAGCGGGACGAGAACCCACCGCGGAGAGGGAGAGGTCATCCACCCAGATCCGCGACGGCAGGAGCTGAGGCATCCCTTGTGGGGCCCCCGTGGCGAGCCGCTCCATGGTGAAGTACGTCATGCACCTGCCGAAGCGCGTGCCCGACCGCACTCCCTGGACAACCGACTGTGAGGGGATCACGAGCCTCGAAGCCAAGCCGTCCTGCAGCAGGACGCGCCCCGCCATGCACTGCTGCAGCTCCAGGGCCAGGACGGCGGGCGGGAAGCCGCGCCGAAGAGCGGCCCGAGCCAGCCCCGCCCACGGCATGCTGTCATAGAACTTCTGGATGTCCACCAGGCCGTGCGCGTAAGAGACGCCCATGGCCGCGTAGGACTCCTCGCACACGGCCCTCGCGAAGGCCTCCCGCAGCGAGGAGTTGCCAGCCACTGCTGCGTCCCACGCTGGGGCCGTGCGGCGCGACCACTCCCGCGCGGCGTCCTCCCTGACCATGCTCCAGCAGCGCGTGGCCATGCTGAGGACGCCGATGATGCGCTCGCCCCCGCCCTTCTTCTCCAGGACATGGCCGAGCACGAGAAGGAGCTGCTCTGGCCACGTGGCCGCCCTCTCAGCGGCGGTGTAGAGGTCCGCCAGCTCCTGCAGCGCCGCGTCAGGCAGCCTGGCCAGGTCGCCCACCGTGAGCTGGTCGATGCCCTTGCCCGTCTTGGGCCGCATGCGCAGGAGGGCCCGACGGATGTCGGCCACCGTGATGGGCTCCATCTCCTCGTACTGCACCAGCTCGCGAAGCTCTCCGAAGAGCGCCTGCAGGTCGCTGGGGTCGTAGGGACGCGGAGCCCACAACCCGCTCCACGCATCAGCCTTGGCGTCGAGGATGTCACGCGGGTGCGCGAGGATGCGGCTGCCGACCAGCACCTCATCCGCGGTTGACTGTCGCTCTCTCAGCGAGCGAAACACCAGAGGGGTGGCCTCCTCGGCGCTAATCCACTGACGGAACTCGCGCAGGGAGGCCTGGACAGCGAGCCTCCGAGCACGCACTGCCGCCTCCTGGGCCGCCTCCTCCAGCGCTGTCAGGTCCTCATCAAAAATGGTGTGCACGTCCTCCAGGCTAGCGACCAGAGCGCTGAACCTGGGAGACCTTCCAGCGCGAGGAGGGGAGGCTCGTTGACCTCCATCTGCAGCATGCTGATGCCGAGGCTGCCCGAATGGGCGCCCGCCGTTCCTGAACCGATGATAGCATTTCTTGGCCTGTGCGGGGACATGCTGGCTCAGCTCGCGCCCTGCTGCACGCAGGAGCAACCTGTCCTCGACTGCCTGCTTGCTGCGCCGACGGAGCTTGCCCAGCCGACCGAAGAGCGCTGCCACTGAGGCCCACCACCTCGCTGCCGCCCCGCGCAGGGGCTCCTTCCACGCCGTGGAGCTTGTGCCCTGCGTGGCGGGGGCGTCCACCAGCTGAGCCCTCTTGCTGCGCGAGACGCTGCCTGCATACCGCTGGCCATGCTGGCGGCAGATGGCGCGCTCCACGTGGGCTGCCCACTCGGCGTACTGGGCGCTGAGCTGCACCAGGTGGGGGCCGCCGACCAGGGGGGCTGCCGTCTCATCCTGCCCCAGAGGCTCGGGGGCGGCCTCGCGGGGGCCAGCGGCCGTGTCGAGCCAGACCGCGTCCTCCAGCTGCCACTGGCACTGCTCCCCGCTGCCGTCGCGAACATGGGGCAGTGGGGCGCGGGGAGTGGCCGTCCCCCCCCCCCCCTCGCTCCTCCAGAGGGCGCAGGGAGTGGACGTCCTCCCCCCCCTCCTGGCGACGGCTGCGGGGAGGCAGGGCGGCTGCGCCCACAGGGGGCCCCTCGGGCGGGTCGCTCTCGAGGTCCCCAAACTGCGCTGCGTCGAGGTCCTCGAAGGGGTCGACGTCCATGTCGTCGAGCCTCGCCGAAACGCGGCCTGTGAGGGCCGCGGGGGGGGCCTGGCCGAACTCGGGAGCCTCCCAGCCGTCGCACTCACTGCACTCGTCGGAGGTGTCCGAGCCCGCTGAGCCCGTGCCGGTGGACGCCTCCTCTAGCACTCTGGCCTGCGCGTGGATGCCGTAGAGCTGCTCGTGTAGGTCCAGCTCCTTCTCCTTGGCGAGGGCGCGACGGTCTGCTTCAGCTCCCGACCGACCTCTCCGCGTGCTGGTCCTCTCCTTCCTCGGGCGCGAGGCCTGCGGCAAGCTCTTGGCGAGCGCCAATCGACGGCCCTGAAGCACCTCATGGCCTGCCCGAAACTCCACCACGAGGCCGCAGTGGGTCTTCCAGGGCACAGCCGCTGTGGCCCACATGCCCGCCAGCAACGGCGCGCACGAGGCCGAGCACAATCCATAATCAATGTGTGAGCCCTCCTTGCCTGCGTCGCAGGTGGTGGCTACCTTAGCCTGCACAACTTGGGCTCCGACTCGCTGTAGGAAGCCTGCGCCTCGCAAGGTTTCACTCGGCATGTTGAAGTCGCCGATGACCAGCCACGGGATGCGCATGGCCTGGAGGAGCCCTCCCAACTTGGCGAAGCGTCGAACGTTGCTGCCTCTCCAGCCCGCGCCACTCACGCCGTAGAAGGTCACCACCACCAGCGAGCCCCTGCCCTTGAGGTGCAGCACACTGGCCTGGAAACCGTCGGCGGCAGTGGCACCAGGCGCAGCAAGACCCACGTCCGCGCTGCCCTCGAGCGTGTGCGTGAACTGACCGCGCTTGCACAACAACCACTCGCCGCCGTCACACTCTGCGACAGTGGATCCTTCCAAGAGGCCCTTCCTGGAGGGCCTCGCATGATTGGCCAAGATCTTGAGGTCGAGCTTCTTGGCTGCAACACGCCACTTCTCAAAGTGGCTCCCCTGCACGTGTGTCTCGGCGAAACAGAACGTGTTGAACCGCTCGGCCGACTCCTCCACAAATCCCCATGCCAGTGGTCCCATCTCCGTGATATTCGCAAAGAATAAGCGATGGCCCCCACTGCAGACAAAATTGGAGTCGATCTCCTCAACACCACCCTCGAGACTCGTGCTGGCGCGGGCCGAGCCAGCATGGGCTGGGCCCGCGGCCTCCCGTCAAGCTGAGGCTGCGGGGGCCCCGCTGGCCGCTGGGGCTTCTGGCTCGGCTGCGGGTGCAACGGAAAGGCCTGCCTCGGCGGTCGGGGTCCCGCCCTCGGCGCTGGACTGCGCCGCGGCCGCCACGCCAGCAGCAGCCGTCTTGGCGGCCCTCGCGGCAGAGAGCTTGGCGGCGCTGATCTGCTTGGCAGCCTGCTCGATGGAGGCCACTCCCTTCTCCGCGGCGCCGCCTGCGGAGCCGCCCACGACCGCCGCCTTGCCGCCGAGGACCGCGTCGCTCATCACGGCGTCGCCCTCGTCGATCTCGCTGAGGCGGTCGGGCGAGTTGGAGCCCTTCCGCTTGCGCAGTGACATCTTCACAGCGCGCACCTGCTGGAACTTATCCTTGATAGCCTTCGCCCTGCCCGCCAGGTCGGCCTTGGCTGCGTTGAGCGAGGACTCCAGCTGCTTCAACTCCTCACGCTCGGACTGAGAGAGGTCGCTCACGTTCGTGAAGACACCTGGGTCCCACGTGAGCTGGAAGATGTCCTCGCTGAGGTCTTGCTGCCGCTCGACCTCGGCGGCCTGGCGCGCCACCGCTGCTGCGGCGACACGCTTGGAGTGCTCCGCCTCCGCCAGCGCCACGGCCAACGCGTTCTCCTTCTCACGCGCCGCTGCGAGCTGGTCCTCCAGCCTGATCACCGCATGCTCAAATAAGAGCAGCAGGGCCAGTATGGGTGCCAGCCGACGGGCACGCGTAAGCGGGGTCTGCCCAGGGCCACTGGCACCACCTGAGAGAACGCCGCCCGGGAGTAGCCCCGAAGGCCCCATGGGACTCACGGACCACATGGCCCCGCCACTCCGCGGAAATACGCGATCCGGACTCCGCCTTTGCAGCTGACGCCGCTGCAGATGGGTCAAGGTTCAGACCCATTGCGCGGATGCAGGGGGGCCGTACTCATCCCTGTCCGCCAACGAAGACGACCGCCTTCCTACGCCAGGCCCATTACAACAACTGCTCATGACAGTGTGCCCCGAGGCAAGTGTGGCGCTGGCACCATGAAAACAGGTGCCAGGCCCCCGCCTGGGGCCAGGAGGAGGAGCAGGAGGAGGAGGAGGAGAAGGAAGAGGAGGAGGAGGAGGAAGAGGAGAAGGAGAAGGAAAAGGTGAAAGAGGAGGAGGATGATGATGATGAGGAGGAGGAGGAGGAGGAGGAGGGAGGAGGCGTCGCAGGGCTCCTCCTCGTCGTCGCCATCGTCGTCCGTTGGTGCCTGCCGGCTGCCGCTCCACGGGCAGCTCGTCCAGATTGGACAGCGACCCCGCGTTCTGGCGGCGCATCTCGGCGCGCTCGGCCACGATGTCTACCTCCACAAGGCCGGCAACGACGACGACGCCCTCCTCCTCCAACTCCTCCTGCTCCTCCTTTTTGTTCCTTGCTCCTTGCTCGTCGCTCCTCTTCCTTACAGTTCCAGTTCTCCTCCCCTGCTCCCCCTCCTCTTCTTCCTCCTCCCCCTCCCCCCCGCGCGAGCTCAAGCTGGGGGAAACGGTGGGGTAGGGGCTGGCGGGAGGGGAAGGAGGGGGGCGCAGGACGGGGGGGACGGACGGAGGAGACGGAGGGAGGTGATAATGACGATGATGACGAGAATGATGATGATGATGATGATGATGGTGATGATGATGATGATGATGCTGATGATGATGATGATGATGATGATGCTGATGCTGATGACGGTGATGATGATGACGATAATGATGATGCTGATGAAACTGATGGTGCTGATGATGATGGTAACGATGATGATGATGATGATGATGATGATGATGATGATGATGATGATGATGATGATGATGATGATGATGATGACGATGTTGCTGATGATGATGCTGTAGCTGCTGATGATGATGGTGATGCTGACGATGATACTGATGATGCTGATGATTATGATGCTGATGATGATAATGCTAGTAATGATGATGAGTATGGTGATGATGATACTAGTGTTGATGATGCTGCTGATGATGATGGTGATGATGATGATGATGATGATGATGATGATGATGATGATGATGATGATGACGATCATGCTGATGGTGATGGCTATGGTCATAAACGTGGTGATGATGACGATAGTGACGGTGACGGTGACGATGCGGATGGTGATTATGTCGACGATGATGATGGTTATGACTATGATGACAATGTTTTTTGGGAAGGTGGGAGAGCACACGATGACCCAACAAGGAATGTGACGTGGAGCAAAACTCAAGCAGGACAGTGAGAACTGGCAGGCCTGACGTTCTAAACACCTGCTGATAGGAATAACTGATCAAATTTCGGCCCCGCAGTAGCCGGACGCAAAAATCAACGCCGGGCCGAGCCACCCGAGACAATTATTGCCCGGGCAACTTCCGTGCAGCAGGAAGGGTGGAGGAGGACGGGAGGGAACACCGAGCGAATTCCCGCCACTGCTTAGGAGAACGGTCATCAAGCAAAATCGTGGGACGGGGTGGAGAAGATGGGGGAGGAGCCGGAGGGAGGCGACAGGGGAGGAAGGAGCTAAGCCAGGTCTCAAATCGAGGATAGGCCGGTACAAACAAAATGTCACACTGCCTGCTGCAGGAGCCAGCTGGGGAGGACAAATCCTGCCCCCTGCTGAGGACAAAGGCGCGCAGTACATTTTGTGATGCCTCTACATATATGGTCATAATAATGGTGACGATTCTGCTGCTGACGATGATGATTCTGCTGTTGCTGATGATGAAGCTGGTGGTAGTAATGATGATGGTACTGATGATGATGATGCTGCTGATGATGATGATGATGATGATGATGATGATGATGATGATGATGATGATGATGTTGTCGATGTTGATGTTGATGATGGTGCTGATGGTGGTGAGGAGGAGGAGGAGGAGGAGGAGCGCACGGAGCAGTGGCTGCCGCAGGGTTCTGCGGGAGAAGAGCTCAGGGGCCCACCCGCTCTGCCCTGGGGCCAGACGCGGTCAGTCAGCGCGGCAGGCAGGGCGTCGGAGCGCCGAGGGCTGGCCTCGGGCTCGGCGCAGGTGCAGGCTCCCTCGAACTCACGGTGCAGGGCCAAAGCTTTCAATCGCGATCCTCGATGTCCTCCTCCTCCACCTCCTCCTCCTCCTCCTCAATATCCTCATCGACGGGGGAAGGACAGAAGAGAGGGGCCTCCCCCTCCCCCAAGCCGCTCGGGGCGAAGCGGGGTGGGAAGAGCTCGGTGCGATGAAGTGCCAACCCCGGCCCCGCGGCGACTGGCTCCGCGAAGATGGGCCATCGCGATGGAGCCTCAGCGAGACCGTGCTGGATGCACGCCGGCACCATCAGCCAGCAGCCAGGCGTGATTGGGAACAGCGCCGCGCTCTACAGAAGAGGCGGGAGGAGATCACCCCGCAGGGCGCGGGGAGATACCGATCAGAGGCTGTCTAACAAGCGTGCAACATCGATCATCCTGCAGACCCTCTGACGCAATTCTGCTTTCAAAGAGGCGGCGGACGAGGCAAAGCATTGTCACCGAATGTGGTTCGGAAGTGCTGTTGCTGGCTTTCCAGCTGAGCTCCTCCCAATGCTTACTACGCCCGGACTGGGTACGACAAAAACGGGTACGATACCGAACAGCAAATCACACCAGAAGAGAACCCCAATCAGTTGATATTCTAGGAACTTTAGCATGCGCTCCGCACCTGCCCTCATCTGGGTGTGTATCAGATCATGTGTGTGTGCGTGTGTGTGTCCGTACCCCCCCGGGTTCAAGTCGTCTCGGCTCACCCACGCCCCCCGTCAGGTGCGCGCGCTCCGCCGGTGCCCGCCGTGGCCTCGCTGACGGAGGCGGCTGCTCGGGCGCGGCCATCTGGTGGCGGCAGCGGATAGCGGCGGCTGCCCGCCTCGCTGCGCCACCTGGGCTGGCCGCGCGGCCCAGCGTCCCCGTGGCCGCGCGTCCCCTTGGCCGCGCTGAGCGGCGCTGCTGCCGCGGCAGCCGACGCTGCCGACTCCCCGGGGCCGGCGGCCACGACGAGCGGCGGTCGGGCTGGCCGTCGAGCTGGGCGTCGGCCTGGCAGTCGGGCTGACCATCGGGCTGGGCGTCGGGTCGGGCGCCTGGGACAGCCATAGCGGGCTCAATTCCCCGCGAGCTGCCGGCGTCGCCGTCGCCGACAACGCCGCGATCGGCTTCGCCTCCTTCTGCCTCCTCGCCCTGCCTCCTCGCCCTGCCTCCTCGGCCGAGGCCCGGGCGGGACCGGGAGGGGAAGGCGGGAATGAAGGGTGGATTGGATCGAGCAGTGTGGAGTCGACATGGGATAGCTCCGGCGGCGTGGTTGGGCAGCTCGTTTTGGAGCACGGTTGACCTGCTCGCGCATCGTCTCGGGATGGCTTGGACAAGATCGTGGTAGAGATGTGGATGGTGCCGTGGAGGCCGGCACTACTCGTGGGGCTCCGCAGGATCGCGGCCCATTGCGTGGGCCTGCAAGCATCCACGCCTGGGGCGCGGTCGCGCGGGCTGGTGGACGTTTGGGCGGTCATGGGGCTGACGTGGAGGACGGGGCTACACGTGTGACCGCTCCGTGGGGCCACTGCCGGTTGTGGCGGCCTGTCGTCTTTCGGCCTTCCTGGAGGCGCCGAATTGCGCGGGCCTGCGAGCGCCGCACCTACGGCAGCGTCCAGGGTCTACGAATGCAGTGGTGCGACGGCTCGTGGGTCGTCGTGGGATTCAGCGGCCTCGCACTGTGACAGCACACTGTGCGGTCGGGTTGCGTAGATATTCCCATCGCCCCTGTGGATCGTGTCGACGCTGATGAGGATTGCGCCTTTGACGCTGTAGGCAGCGCGAAAGGGTTGTGGGCGAAGATCCGGCTGACCGCCTGGGCGGCGCGGCGGCCTTGGGCTCGAGCGCGCATGGAAGCTCGTGCCGATGCTGTTGAAGATCGGATGGAGGAGCTTGGTGCCCGTGCCGACTGTGGCGATGATCTCGCCGACGGCACCGAAGGCGATGCTGAAGGGGATCATGTGGATAGCCCGGCTGGCAATCGTAACGGCGCGGCGGCCGAGAACACGAACAGGAACGAGGCCCGCGACAAGGATGCGGGGGAGGCTCGCGATGACCCCGAAGACCACGCCGACGATGCCCAGGGCGCCGTGGAAGCAGCTGGGGTCGGGAGCCTGGCTGGCCGCCGGAGCGGCGCGGCGGCCTTAAGCTTGAGCGTGCAGTTCGTCGCGTAGGTGCCGAAGGTCAGCGCGGTGGCCGCGGAGAACGGCGCGGTGGTGATCAAGGTCGTGCCGAAGACTGCGGATATCTGCACGAAGATCCGCTCGAAAAGCACGGTGTTTGAGCAGGAGGTGCTGGAAAAATCCGGCCGTCTAGGACTGGCACGTGGAGAATGTACGGGTCGTGGCGGTGCTCCGTGACGTGCAGAGGGCGCTCGTGGATCGCAGGTTGCCAAAGCAGTGCTCGTTGATGTGACGTGTTGCTGCGTAAATGGCCAGCGCTGCATCGCAGTGGCGATTCAGCCGTAAACGCGTAAGGATTGATGAGGTGGCGCACAATGGTGGGGCCCCTACTGGGGACCCGTCCGGTCTCGCGAGGCCTGGGAGGCCAACTCCTGCTGGGGCGGGGCGCTTGGCGTCTGGGCTCGCTGTGAGTGAAACGCTCGAACCGAGACTAGAGAGAGAGAGAGGTAGAAAGAGAGCGAGGGAAACACACTCCAAGAGAGATAGAGAGAGAGAGAGAGAGAGAGAAATTACCAAAAACAGAACCCGGCACTCAGGGCCATAAAGGACACAACCCATAAACACGCTTCAGGGCGAGTGAAGTCTGGTGCGCCCTGATCGCTCAGTTTCGTTGGACAACCAATCTATAACAATCCCATGTAATACGCACACGTGATCTAGCTACTGGCTGAGTGTCTGTGCGCCCTGGTTCACTGCGTGCACTGAGGTGTGTATGTGTGTGGGCACTCCGAGGGAACACGAAAGATAGAGAGATGGAGAGAAAAACATACAAATAGCCATATCGACGCTGTCAGGTGAACGCGCCGTGTGCGGAATCGTGGCGACGAGCCGAAATGTTGCAAACATATACATACATTGATAGCCAATCCACCAGGCCCGGTTCGCGTTATGATTCGCGGCTAGCCTGAATGTGCCATGCCTGAACAACCCCTCAAACTGTCAATCTGGAGAATGCAACTAGATTCAAGGTTCAAGCGCTCAAGTATGATGTGCGGTTGTGCATCAGCCCAGCTGAATCTCTCAATGGGCGAATGAACAAAATTGAATGTTCGATCTCGACACACACACATCCACACTCACACCCGCACGCCCACGAACCCCCGCACACACCCGCACACCCACACAGCCCCACACCCAACCCGCCCACCCACCCACCCACACACCACACGCACACAAACACCACGCACACACACACTCACACACACACTCTCTCACACACACACGCGTATACACGCGCAATCGCGCCCACACTCATACACATGCACACATACACACGCAAACACGCACGCACACACGCACGCACACACACAGCCACACACTCACACACACCCACACACACAATGATAGACAACCGCACACACACAGACACAGACACAGACACAGACACGGACACGGACACAGAGACCGAGACAGAGGCATATACTCACACACAGACACACACACATGCACACAAACACACACACACACACACCGACCACACTTAACACAGTACATTCACACACACACGCAACACCCACACACACCCACACACAGACACATTCACACATACGTAGACACATACATATACACATACACATACACACAGACACCGACATAAACACACGACACACACACACACACACACACACACACACGTCGCTCAAACTGATTGGGAGATGCGCGTCCTCGTTCCCCCATTGAAGGTCGCCCGTGACTCTCATTCATGAGAGTTCGTCCTAATGGTGAAATCAGACACCACGCAAAAACACCACGCAAATACACCACGCAAAAACACTACGCAAAAACACCACGCGGACGCTGGAGGGTGAATTAGACATCACGCAAATACACCACGCAAAAACACCACGCAAAAACACCACGTAGCGGTTTTGCGTGGTGTTTTTGCGTGGTGTGTTTGCGTGGTGTTTTTGTGCGCCGCTGGGGCGGCGCGGGGACGCAGTGGGGCAGGTCGCGGTTCACGTGGTGTGTTTTTGCGTGGTGTTTTGGCGTGGTGTATTTGCGTAGTGTATTTGTGCGCTGCTGGGGCGGCGCGGGGACGCAGTGGGGCAGGTCGCGGTTCACGCGGCGTGTTTTTTTGTTCTGCGTGGTGTTTTTGCGTGGTGTATTTGCGTGGTGTTTTTGTGCGCCGCTGGGGCGGCGCGGGGACGCAGTGGGGAAGGTCGCGGTTCACGTGGTGCTTTTGCGTGGTGTTTTTGCGTGGTGTTTTTTTGCACCGCTGTGGCGGCGCCGGAGCGCCGTGGGACAGGTCGCGGTTCACGTGGTGTGTTTTTGCGTGGTGTTTTTGCGTGGTGTATTTGCGTAGTGTATTTGTGCGCCGCTGGGGCGGCGCGGGGACGCAGTGGGGCAGGTCGCGGTTCACGCGGCGTGTTTTTCTGCGTGGTGTTTTTGCGTGGTGTTTTTGCGTGGTGTATTTGCGTGGTGTTTTTGTGCACCGCTGTGGCGGCGCGGGGACGCAGTGGGGCAGGTCGCGGTTCACGTTGTGCTTTTTTTTTTGCTATGCGTGGAGCGGCGCCAGGGCGCCCAGGGGCGCAGCTGGAGCGCCGCTGCAGTGCCGCTGCAACGCCCCTGGAGCGCAGTGGGGCAGGTCGCGGTTGACGTGGTGTTTTATACGTCGTCCTCCATGTCCTCCTCCTCACACATTTCCTCCTCCTCCTTCTCCTCCTCCTCCTCCTCCTCCTCCTCCTCCTCCTTCTCCTTTCAAAGATAGCGGCTGCACCCCTTCTTTGCTCCTGCGCTGTGTTTGCGTGCGCCGCTAGGTCTCGGTTTACGTTGTGTGTGTTTTGCGTGGTGTTTGCGTGCGCAGCTGGAGCGGCGCGGGGGCGCAGTGGGGCAGGTCTCGGTTTACGTCGTGTTTTTGTGTTGTGTTTGCGTGCGCCGCTGGAGCGGCGCGGGAGCGCCGTGGGGCAGGTCGCGGTTTACGTGGTGTCTTTGCGTGGTGTTTGCGTGCGCCGCTGGAGCGGCGCCGGAGCGCCGTGGGGCAGGTCGCGGTTTACGCGGTGTTTTTGCGTGGTGTTTTTGCGTGGTGTTCGCGTGCGCCGCTGGAGCGGCGCCGGAGCGCCGTGGGGCGGGTCGCGGTTTACGTGGTGTTTTTGCGTGGTGTTTGCGTGCGCCACTGGAGAGGCGCAGGGGCGCAGTGGGGCAGGTCGCGGTTTACGTTGTGTTTTTGCGTTGTGTTTTTGCGTTGTTTGCGTGCGCCACTGGAGCGGCGCAGGGGCGCCGTGGGGCAGGTCGCGGTTTACGTGGTGTCTTTGCGTGGTGTTTGCGTGCGCCGCTGGAGCGGCGCCGGAGCGCCGTCGGGCAGGTCGCGGTTTGCGTGGTGTTTTTTTTGTTTCCGCGTGGTGTTTTTGCGTGGTGTTTGCGTGCGCCACTGGAGCGGCGCAGGGGCGCCGTGGGGCAGTCCGCGGTTCACGTTGTGTTTTTTTTGCGTTGTGTTCGCGTGCGCCGCTGGAGCGGCGCGGGGGCGCAGTGGGGCAGGTCGTGGTTTACGTGGTGTTTTTGCGTGGTGTTTTTGCGTGGTGTTTGCGTGCGCCGCTGGAGCGGCGCAGGGGCGCCGTGGGGCGGGTCGCGGTTTACGTTGTGTTTTTGCGTGGTGTTTTTGCGTGGTGTTTGCGTGCGCCGCTGGAGCGGCGCAGGAGCGCAGCTGGAGCGCCGCTGCAGCCCGCTGCAGCGCCGCTGCAGCACCCCAGGAGCGCAGTGGGGCAGGTTGCGGTTTACGTGGTGTTTTTGCGTGGTGTTTTTGCGTGGTGGTTTTGCGTTGTGTTTGCGTGCACCGCTGGAGCGGCGCCGGAACGCCGTGGGGCGGGTCGCGGTTTACGTGGTGTTTTTGCGTGGTGTTTGCGTGCGCCGCTGGAGCGGCGCCAGAGCGCCGTGGGGCGGGTCGCGGTTTACGTGGTGTTTTTGCGTGGTGTCTGCGTGCGCCGCTGGAGCGGCGCCGGAGCGCCGTGGGGCGGGTCGCGGTTTACGTGGTGTTTTTGCGTGGTGTTTGCGTGCGCCGCTGGAGCGGGGAGTCTTGGCGTGGTGTTTTTGCGTGGTGTTTGCGTGCGCCGCTGGAGCGGGGAGTCTTTGCGTGGTGTTTTTGCGTGGTGTTTGCGTGCGCCGCTGGAGCGGCGCCGGAGCGCCGTGGGGTGGGTCGCGGTTTACGTGGTGTTTTTGCGTGGTGTTTGCATGCGCCGCTGGAGCGGCGGTTTACGTGGTGTTTTTGCGTGGTGTGTTTGCGTGGTGTGTTTACGTGGTGTATTTTATTTCACCATTAAGGTATTTTATTTCACCATTAAGGTATTTATTTCACCATTAAGGTATTCTATTTCACCATTAAGAAATTCTATTTCACCATTAAGATTTCTATTTCACCATTAAAACGCTTATTTCACCATTAGGAGAAACCGTCCTCATTTGAGAGCTCACTACTTGGCGTCTCCTGTCCTCGCTAACACCAAAGTGGAGTGACACATCGCTCTCATGGTCGTCTGTTCTTGTCGGGGGGTTGTAGGAATGGCGCAAGCATGTTGAACCCGTGTGAATGACAAGCTTTGGTACTGATAGCTCCAGGAGCGAAATTCCAATGTTCGCCCTATCCTGCTCCCCCCTCAATTACTTAATATATCGTGCCACCCTTCGAGCTTCTCTCCGTGATGCTCTGTCGCCTCAAATATCAAAGATTCGGCTCGGTAGGAGGCTCGAGCCTCGACCTCTTCCTCGCTCTCGTCTTTGTCGCCACCTGCCCACGATACCACACTGCGAATACTCTAAATTTTACTCGTCTTCCTGCGCCCATCTCTCCATATGCACATCTTCACGCGTCCACCCCTCCACTGCCACGGTCAGCATTGTTCAGCAAACCATCTTCAACAACGTGTCCCAGTCACGAACCGTTCTCCATTGACCAAATGCAGCAATGATGGAAACTGCCAGATTCCCCGCTGAAAGAAAGAGGGCCGACCGCGGGAAGCACCAGCCATGGAGGAGGAGGAGGAGGAGGAGGAAGGGAAGGAGGAGGAGAAGGAGGAGGAAAAGGAGGAGGAGGAGGAGGAAGAGGAGACGGAGGAGACTGGAGACAGGACAAACGCTTTGTGTGGGCATCCCCGAAGGCTTGGCCAACAGTTCGTACAAACAAAACTGGAAGCCACAAACCCTATCGTCATCACCAACCCCCCGTCAACGATATTGCCATCGTAAATGCCACCGACGCTGTCGTTGCCGAGCCGACCGGGCTGTTCGTGCTGGGATTATACACAATCTGGACTGCGACAGACCCCCCAGGGCGCGCATGGTGAGGCACACGACGCAAAATGGCAACGACGAGCAGTTCGAGGAATCGGTCTCCGTGCCGCTCCTGGAAGGCAAAGCCGAGACGTGCGCCAGGGCGCCCAAGAGGGGGGCGTGCACGAGGGCTGCTCGCAGAGCACGGACCCGAGGCACGTGCGCGGCGCGAGGGGGGTCATTCAAGGGGCGCGCGGAAGTGAGGGGGGCGCCATGAAGTCCGGGGAAGTACCATGGCCCTGGCCATGATATGCACCCTGACAGGGAGGAGGGAGGATTATAGGATGGGTGACGCGATAGAACCGTCGGGGTTCCCCGCCCTGCCTGCCCGTCGGTCGGGAGAAATGTATGAAACATGGGAAGTGTTGGATAACGACTGAATCTCCACCCGCCCCTTGAAGACGGAAGCGCAGGAGGGGGGCGCAGAGAGGAACGCGTGAAGGAGATACGACGACGGAAGAAGGAACATGGCGAAGCGGGGAGGAGAGAGGATAATTGGAATGAGAAAGGTGTGGAACGAGAGTCGGAGGAGAACCAAGAGCAGGAAAGAAAACACAGAGAACGGACAGCGAGGGATGGGGAACACAGAACCGCACTCGGGGGCACGCCAAAGCCTGGGACAGGAGGGATCGGAGGGGGGATCGACCTTGAATCGAAGGATTCGAGGGACGTTCTTTTTTGTTTCAAATTGGCTCTGGAGGTTCCTGAAAGCACCCGAGATCGCCCCAACAGGCCTCCAAGAGTCCCCCAAGAGCTCTGGGGAAGCCCTCGAGAGGCCAAAAACATTGAACAACCTAACGGCAATGTATGAGTCGTGTGTTCTCGCATCTCCGCCTCCGATGCGTGTCCGAGGCTCGCGCATGCTCCCAAGAGCCGCTCGGGGCGCCTCTTGGAGGCATATTGGAGCTCTCTTGGGGGCTTCTTGGGGGCTATCGAGGGCATCTCGGGGCCCTGTTTGGCGCTGGGTGCCCCTGGAGCGGCTCCTGAGAGTTCGCTGGGGCCTGCTCGGAGCGTCTTTGGGGTCTCGGTGGTGCCTCTTCGGGCGTCGCAGGATCCTATTGTAGCCTCAGGAGGCCACTTTGCGCCGCTAGGGGCGCCTCTTAGGGACATCGTCGAGTCCTCTTGGGGGGGCCTGCGCGAGACTCGGAAGCGCGTCGGAGGCGGAAGCGCAAGAAACCATAAAACATGTAATTTCCCCTTGGCTGTTCATCTTGTTTGGGATCCGACGGGGGTCTGATCTAGAGAACCACTGCTATCCGTGCGCCACCGGGCGGGGGGCATTGTGCAGAAGGCCGCAATGCGAAACCAAACAAGCCAACCTTGTAGAACAAATGCTCAGAGACCAAGTTCAGCACAAACCCCTCGCGCCATTGCCGCGACACTCAAACTGGAAGCATGCGCGCGACCCACCCTCCCCAGACTTCGCCCAGCAACTCCGAAATGCGATGCGCGCAATGCATGCGCATCCGTTAAATTACTTTGCCACCGCGGTCAAGGCCCCCCCCCTGCAAGCGACGCGCGCGGTCTTCCTGAGGGCCGCAGGGTGTCGAGGATCTCTCGGCCGATGCACCCGTGCCCCCCCCCCCTCGGGGAACCGATACGCAGGGCCGCGTGGCCGTTGGCGCACCGGGTCTTCTGGGCCACCGCGTCGCGCGAGGTGGACTGTTAATCGCGGCGCATCTGGGCCGCTGGACCCGCGCGCCGCTGCGCCTCTGGGTCGCGAAGCAACGAAGCAACCGCCCCTTCGGAACTGGGCCAATCGGCTTCTGGGTCAGGCCCGCTGGGGCAACGGGCCACTTGTCCAGCGAGCCGCTTGACAGCTGTGCAATTCCCCCCCCCCTGCCCTGGGAGTAGGGCCGCCAGGCAAGTGGCCCCCTGGCTCGTCGTGGACACATAGGCCCCGCGCCCGCTGGGCCACTGGCGCGCAGAGCCGCCGAGCCACATGGCTACTGGAGAATTTCTATAGTAGGGCCCCTTGCCAGAATCTGCCGCAGAGCCCCAGGCCCACCGCCCGCCGCCCCAGTTCATCAGATGCGCGCGGCGCAGCGTGCCAGTCTGCTGCTGAACTGGCGGGCACCGCGCCTCTGGGCAAGTGCACCGCAGCGCCAGCGGGAGCGCTCATCTGATTGAGGACCAAGGTTTGGGCCGTCGGGCCACGGCGCCAGTGGGCCAGGAACAGCGCGACGAACGATGCACTGGCGGGGTGGCCGCCGGGCAACTGGGCCACGTCGCCGCTGGGCCGCTTGAGCGCTGACCCCTTGGGCAACGGAGCTAGTGAGCCGCGGGGCTGCTGAGGCACCCGGCAGGCGCGGCCGCTGGACCTCTCGGCCGGCGGCCAACGCTGCGCCGCTCGCCCCGCGGACCGCGCGGCATGTCGGGCGGAACCTGTCCGCAGCTGGACAGTGGGTCGCGGGGGCGGGGCAGGGCGGGGCGGGGGGGGGGCGGGGCGAATGCCCGCTTGTTGCTGGGCCGCTGTTGACGCAGGCCACGCGACTGGCGCGCCGCGCGGGCGCTCGGCCACTCGGCCTCCGGGTTGAGAGCGCACTGCGCGGTCGGACCGGCGCGCCGCGATGCCGGCGGGAGGGCGAGGGGCGAGTCAGACGCGCAATGGCGCGCCCTGGCCCCCGGCAGCGCGCCGTCGACAGGCGCTCGGCGCCCGTGGCGCCAGGCCGACTGGACAGGCAGACGGCGCTGGAAAATGACCGTCGCGGCAACTTGGCAATGACACAATTGCGCAAGCGGGCGAGGGGGCGGCGGGCCAGTGGACAATACGGCCACGCCGCCGCCGAGACATGGGGCGCGGATCACCGGCGACGTGAGCCACGCGGGCGTCGGCAGCAGCATGGGCGAGGCGCGGGCCACTCCGAGGGGATGGGGCGCGCGGGTTCGCGGCGACCAAACGCGCCGAGCGACCCGCCGTCGCCCCCGGCGGAGCGCCGAGGGGGCGGGGCCATCCAGACCAACTCGCGCGGCGCGGCGGGCGCCCGGAAACCTCGAAGCGCCCTTGCACGGATTCGGGAAGAGGCGGAGGGGCAGGGGCTCTTCGACAATTTCTGCGACGGCCGCGGGCCGCGCGGCGATGGGGGGGGGGCAGGGGGCGCGCTGCGCCGAAC
The DNA here is from genome assembly GCA_963575745.1 of Prorocentrum cordatum. NCBI lineage: Eukaryota > Dinophyceae > Prorocentrales > Prorocentraceae > Prorocentrum > Prorocentrum cordatum. The sequence goes on from CAUYUJ010009113.1 coordinate 103,535, forward strand.
TCGCGGGCGGGGGCCGGGCGAGTCTCGCGGCCCCCCGCGGGCGACGGGCGCGACGTCGACGGCCGGGAGAAGCGCCGGAGGAGCCCGGGGGGGGGGGGGCGCGGGCAGCGCAGAGGCGCCCGAGCCTTGCAGCGGGGTCGAGCGCCCAGCGCGGGGCGGCCGAAATCAGCGACGGACCTCCGCCGCGCGAGTCGGAACTACAAAAATTGCGACGCGCGACGCGCGCGAAGCGTCGGGCGCGCAGAATTGCGCGAGCAAGTCGCCCGCGCGAGCTTTGCAGCTGTTTCCGCGCCCTGGGCGCACTGATTCGAAATTCGCCAGTGCAGAAATTCTAGCACTGCGGCCTGGCGTCAGAAATCGTCAGTGCAGAAATTTCGGCGCGGGGGCGCAGCCCGCGTCTTCTGCCGTGAAAATTTTGGCGCGGCGACGCTGCAAAACAAGTGACACGTTATTAACATATTTTACTTTTGGATTCAAAAAATCCCCGGAAAGAAATGCGATGACAATTCCTGCTGGGCGCAAGGATTTTACCGCGCGCCGGGCCTCTGGCGCGGCCAGCGAGGCCCGCCGTCAAATTTTGCGACCCGGGCGCGATGCCCAGCGTTCAATCCCCCGTTTGGCCTGCAGTGTCGCGCGGGCGGGCGCGCCGGGCCACGCGCCGGCTAAGTCGCCGATCCGACCGCGACATGGCGCGGCGGCGCTAAGGCCAGCGCCCCCAGGCGCGGGCCCAGATGCCCAGCGGCGAGATTGTCGCGCGCCTAAGAGCCTCAGGGCCTCGCGCGCAGTGCATGCGCGAGCAAGAAATTCAGCCGCTGCGCGCCTGCGCCGCCCTCGCCCACGACCCCGCTTCGCTCGCGTACCTCCGATGGCCTTTCCTCTGTCTTGCCGCCGCGCGCATCCGAGCGCCCAGAGGCCGATCGACAGGGGCAGAACTGCCCAGGGCCCCCTGGAGCCAGGGGGGACGGCGGCGAAGTCGCGCAGATGCACGGCGGCGCGATCGGCCAACTGCCCACTCGCCGAGCGGGGAGAGGAGGCGCGCAGCGCGCGCCACTTCAGATGCTGCGCCCCCGCGCGCATACCCGATTCGCAGCCGAGGCCGCCGCCTCGCTGCGCGGCCCTGCGGGCGGCGCCCCTCGGCGCCCCCGGCCCCAAATGGTTCAGCCGCCCGCCGGCCGAATGGAAGGGTCGAGCAAGCGCGAGATTTCGCCCGTCGGCCTCGCCGCGCCCCGCTGCGCGATCAGACTTGACGCGCGGGGCCGGAGAATGCGCGGCCGCGCGACGCGCGGCGCGGGGGGCTCAGCCGCGCGCCTCCGCCGGGCCGCGGCGCCCCCCCCGGGAGGCGCGGCGGGCGCTGGCCGCGCCGCCGCGCCGCCGCATTCCCGACGCGGCCGCGCGCGCCCCTCCGAAGCGCCACGATGGCTTCAGGCGCGAGCGCTTTGGCAGGGAAGCGCGCGTCGCAACGGCGG
>CAUYUJ010009113.1:110000-143618 GCA_963575745.1 Prorocentrum cordatum
GGCTCGAGCGAACCGCGGAGGGAACGACGCCGCGCGCGAGGGGCCTGGGCCGCCGCCCTGGCGGCCCGTGCCCACGCGAGTAGGATGCGGCACTACGCGCGAGGGGGCGGGGAAGCCGCTCGCGCGGCGCCCTGGCCAATTCCGCTTATAGCAAAGCAGATTGCGAAGGAGCAAGGCCGATGCGCCCAATGCGCGCGGGGCAGTGTCGCCGCGGCGGCGGCCGCCGAGCGCGCGGCAATGCTGGTCTAGTTCGCACGGGGAACGCAACGCGCGCAGTGGCAGGGCCGCCGCGCGCGACGCTGGCCACTTCTGAAGGGGGGCCGCCGCGCGCGACGCTGGCCGCTTCTGAAGGGGGGCCGCCGCGCGCCCGGCGCCCCCTGCTCATTTGGAATGCATGGCAGAATCTTGCGCCAGAGGGGGAGGGGGGGGGGCGCGGCGGCCGCCGCGCGCGCGGCGCCCCTGGCCAATCGCGCGCGACAGGACACCGCGCGCGCGGGAGCGTCGCCGCCGCTCGCGATGGAGCAGGGCGGAGGACAAGAGACGAGAAGAGATGGGGGCAAGGCGGCCGCGCGCGCGGCGGCCCTGGCCCACTCTGAACGGGCCAGCGCCATGCGCGAGGGGGCGGGCAAGGCCGCCGCGGGGGCGGCGGGCCTGCCCCTTCCCGAATGGCACCCGAGCGCGCGAACGGGCATAGCCGCCGCCCGCGCGACAGCCCCAGCCACTTCTAGGTTTACAACACGGCGCGTCAGGAAGCAGCGCCGCCGGGCTGGCGGTGGCTCTTGCCCGCTCTGCACGACAATGCAACGCAATGCGCGCAGGGGCGGGGCCCGCGCTCGCGCGGCGGGCCTGGCCCGTCCTGCGTTGAGAAACATCGCGGGCGAAGGGGGCGCGGCGGTCGCGCGCGCGGCGGCTCTGGTCGATGCGCGCGGAGAAAGCGCAACGCGCGGCAAGGGGGCAGAGCCGCCGCGCGCGCGGCGCCCGTGGCCAAACCTGAATGAACAGCTACGTCCGCAGGGACGCAGGTTTGACGCGCGCGCGTCGTCCCTGGCCCAATGCGTTTCAAAAGAGCGCCGCGCGCGCGGGCGCAAGGCTGCCGCGCGCGCGGCGACCCTGGCAAACTCGGCTCAGGAGAACGCAGCGCCCGAGTCCACGAGCCAGCTCTGTTTGGACATGGGGGCGTCATGTCCGAGCGGGCGCGGCGGCCGCGCGCGGCGGCCCTGGCGCGCCCTGCGCGGGGCAGCGCGCGGCGGCCCGGGCCCTCTCTGCACGCGCAAACTGGCGCCAAGGGGCAGGACCGCAGCGCGCGAGGCTTGTCAGTGAGTCATGCTATGCGCGAGGGGGCAGGAATGCGGCTCGCGGCGACAACTGCAGCATCATATCCTGTTGGGCGCTGACAGCGTAAACGCCATGCGCAAAGCCGCAGGACCGCCGAGCCCGCGGCGCGCCCTCGGCCATCTTGAAAAAGAACATCCCGCGCGCAGGGCCACGCGCGAGGCGGCCCGGCGGCAGGAGCAACTGCGCCCGCGGCGGCTGTTGCGCGAAGCGCGGGGGTCTCTGCTGCGCGCGGCGACCCTGGCCACTTATGAAATGACGAGCGCTCCCCGGGGGGGGGGGGCAGGGCCGCCGCGCGCGCGGCGGCCTTGACCGACTCTGCATTGAAAAGCCACGCGCGGGGTGAGGGGCGGCTGGGGCCGCCGCGCGCGCACGGCGGCCATTGCCTGGCCCAACTGGAGAGCCGCGCGGCGCGGGGCAGGGCCACCGCGCGCAGTGCCGCCCTGGCCCAGGCCCCGCCCGAAGAAATCGCGCGCGGGGGCAGGGCCGCCGCTCGCGCGGCTACCTTGGCCCATTCTGCATTGAATCGCAAAGTGCGCGACGGGGGGCAGGGCGGTCGCCCCCGCGGCGGCCCCGGCGCCATTCGGAATGACAGGGCGGCGCGCGAGAGGGGCAGCGCCGCACCTCGCAGTGGCCCTGTCCCACTCTAGTCTACTGGAAGGGCGCCGCGCGCGAGGCGTAGAACCGCCGCGCGCGCGGCCGCGGCTCATCCTGCGTCGGAAGACGCTGAGCGGGAGTGGCCCCATAGGGAGCTCCACCTAAGGCCCCAGTGGCGACGTGCCCACGCGCCCCCGCCACCCATTTTCGGCACGCCCCCCGCGCGCTTCGTGGCCCCATGGGGAGCGCCACCGAAGACGATATCCGCATTTGCGGAACTCACATCCGCAAATGGTTGGGCCCTTCGCCAAGCGATTTTTTCCAGCGAGCGGCAGCGGCCCGAGCCTGCGGGCCCCCAGAAGCGCCCCCGCAAACGTCGCCACTGATCTCCGCGGGAGCCACCAACGTCCGCGCGCGAAGCCGCCCAGCGGCGCCCCAAGACGCCCCCGCCATTGGACGTGCGAGCCGAAGGGCGCGCGCCCCGCGTAGCAGAGCATCTCGAGGCAGGCGCGCCACCCTGCGAGGCCCCTTCCAGACACGCCACCCACCGCGGGCACCTCCCACCAGGATGGCGCCCCGCACTCCAGCCCCCCCCGCAACTTGCGCACCCAGACGGCAGTGACCCACCAAAGGTGGCCACCAAATGTGCAGCCCCGCACCAACTCTGGGCACCACATTGTACTATGACCCCTGGCACCTCGGGCATCCTCCCGGCTGACGATTTAGAGAGTGTTGCGAGCGAGCGACCTGGGGCAATGCGCGGTCTGCCGCCCCCCCCCCCCGCACCTCGGGCATCCCCCCGGCTCGGATGGACCTGGGGTAATGCTCGGTCTGCGGGCCCCTCCGCACCTCGGCCACCCTCCCGGACCAGATCCGGGGCAATGCGCGGTCTGCCGACCCCCTCCCCCCCGCGCCTCGACCATCCCCCTGGCTCGGACGGAGCTCGGGCAGGGCGCGGTCTGCCGAGCACCCCGCAGCCTCGGCCACACTGCCAGCTCGGTCCATGGGGGGCGCGCCATTTGCGCCCCCCCCGCCCCCCCACCCCCCAGCGCATTGCCCGCCGCGGCCGCGGCGAATGCGGGCCCGACTTCGGAGGCAACGTGGCGTGCGCTGACGGCGCCAAGAGCGACCAGCGAAAGATCGCGCCTTCTCGATCATGAACAAACAATGACACTGGCGGGCGCGGCGACGCTCCCCCCGCGTCGCACGCATTGCTACTCCGAGCAGGTCTGCCCCGAATGCAAGTGCGGGCGGCGGGCCGCCGAGATGGGAATTGGCGCAGGGCGCGCAGGGGGCCCGCCCTGGGCTCTAGGTTGATCGCGGCGCGCAGGCGCCGCCGGCCCCGACCGCCGAGAGCGCGCGCGCCCAACAGCTTCCCGCGCGAACGCGCGCCTGCGAGCTGCAATCAGCAGACATGGCTCGGCTGACGCCGAGACGCGGGCCCCCGCCGACTGCGGGCCCAAACTCGCTCGCGCCCCGCGCGAGACAGGCACGCGGCGCGCCGCGCAGCTCCCGTGCGCGCGACGCAAAACTCACTGTGGAATAGCAGTGTTAAGCTCGAAAACCAATGGACGACAACCTATTGTTCCTTGCATTCTGGCATAAAAATGGAAAGGCCGCGTCGCGACACACATGCGACTCCCCCATTGCCCGTCCGCGCGCGCCGCGCCGAGACGAGCGGCGCCGAGCGGCCATCCTGAATGCGAGAATTGAACGGTGAAAACCACGCGTTTCACCCGTGTTCGCATGGCCCCAACGCAGCAGAACGCAGCGCGATGCAACGCGCTGCCCTACTGCTCGCGAGCCTGCGTGCGCGCAGCGAGAGAACGGATGCAGCGTGGCCGCCCTCAGCTCGACAACTAAATGGCGTTCGCCAAGCGTCTGACTCGCATTCCGAAAGCGCCCCAACGTGGAATGATGCAGTGCGATGCAACACATGTTCCTCAGTGCTCGTGCGCGCGCGTGCCAGCGCTCAGGCGCGCGCGCTCTTGCGCGCGCAGCGCAGAAGTTGATGCCGAATAGCCATCTTCACTTCGGAAACTCAATGGCGAAAACCAAACGTTCCACTGATGTCCTGGGGAGGGGGGGGGGGGGGGCGTGGAATAATGCATTGTAGCACAATGCGTTTTCGTCCGTGCACGTGCGCGCGCGGGCGCGCGCGCGCGCTGGCGCCCGCGCGAGCGCGACTCAAACACCGAAGCCACACCGCAATCTCAAATTCGAATATTCAGCAGCGGTGACAAAGTGTTCCACATGTATTCTGCGGCCAAAGCGCACAATTCATCGCGGCGCAATGCATATCCCCCGTTGCGCGCGCAACACGCGACAACCTGCGCCGACAGGCCATCTTAACACAGCAAAACACAGCAAAACTCAATGGCGAAAATCAATCGTTCCGCTCGTACCCTGGAGCCCCAACGAGAAAGAACGCATTGTGGCGCAATGCCCCCTCCTCATTGCTCGCCCGCGCGCGCGCGCGCCCGCGCGTGCGCCGTGTAAAAACCTCTGGGGCAGCCGACGCCGAATGACCATTCTACTTCCGAGGACTGAGTGGCGAACCCAATCGTTTCACTCGTGCTCTGGAGACCGACAGCGTGGAATCCTGCATTGTGGCCCAATGCACTTGCCCCGCTGCGTCGCGCGCGCAGGCAGTGCGAAAGTTTCGCGCGTGATAGCAATTTGTAGTTCGACAAAAAAATTGGATGGTGAAACAACCAATTGTATCCCTCGCATTATGGGGGGCTCAACGTGGAAAGACGCATTGTCTCGCGATGTTGATTTCTGGTTGATCGCGCGCGAGCGCGCGCGCGAAGAAGAAACAGAAGAAGGTAAAGCGCATGCCACATGCCAACCTTAAACTCGAAAGCTGAAATGCGTCAACCAACTGCTTCGCTCGTATTCTGGAAGCCTCAACGTGGACAACCGACTTGTAGCCCCATATATTTCCCTTATTGCCCCCGCGCGCAATTCCAGCGCCCTTGCAGCAAAGCCGTCATACTCTCGAAAACTCAATGCTGAAAATGAATCGTTCTATTCGTATTCTGGAGGTCTCAACGTCGAATACTGCACCGAGGTGCAATGCATTTCCTCGCTGCTCTTGCGCACGCGCGGGCGCGCGCAGTGCAAAAACCACTCGGACAACTGATGCAGAATGGCCTTCTTAATTTCAAAAACTGCATGATGAAAACCACTTGTTTCACTCGTAGTCTGGGGGCCTCAACGTGGAAGAATGCACTGTCGCACGCTGTGCTTTTCTCGTTGCTCGCGCGTGCACAATGCAAACGCCTCTACATAATTGCCATCTTAACCTCGACAATCAAATGGCGAAGACCAAAATTTTCACTCGTATTCTGGAGGCCTCAAGTTCGAATAATGCATTGTGACGCAATGCATTTTCCCGCTCGCGCGCGCGCGCGCCCGCGCGTGCGCGATGCAGAAACCTATGCACAATCGCCATCTTAATCTCGTAAACTCAATGGTGAAAACCAATTGTTTCACTGGTATTCTAGAGGCCCCGACGTGGATGCATGCGCTGCGGCGCAATCCACTGTCCGGCGCCACAGCTCGGGCCGCGCATTGGCAACCGCCACCGGGGCGCCATGCCCCGCGGCCGCCAAAGGGCCGGCCGCGGCAGCCCAAGGCTCGGGCCCCTCCTGGGCAACGCTTGGGCCTAAAGCCGCGGAGCGTGACATCATGCGCGACCGCGTTCCAGAGAATGCGCGGGGCCCGCGGACGCAGCGAAATGAACTTCCGCTCCCATGGGGGTCCAGGGGGGGCAAACTGATGAATCATTGTAGCTCCTGGGATACAGTGAGACACTGCGAGCTGATGCGAGTCCTCGCGCCCCGCGTGGAACCGGCGGCGGGCCAGTGGAACGACTGGGCGGGAATGCCGAGCGAAGGTGGGACCGGCAAAACGCATTTAGAAACACGAAGAACCATCTGGTTTGCTAAAGGCACCAGAACGGGTCTAGAGGCACGCGAGGGATTCTACGAGAAGCCCGAGGGCACCATCAGGCACCGATTGCATACCACTGGGACTTAAGACATCACACTGACAAGGGGCCCAATGTTGAAACGAAACATGCGGCGCAGTAGCAGTTCAACGCGTGCGAACATGATGGTCCTGGGCGCGTAGGGCCCGCTGACACTATTGAAGCCGTTTCCCCGCCGCCCGAAGATGCGATGCACTGCGCGACTGCTGGGGGCGCTGGGGTTGTGCTCTGTAGGAGCGTTTTGCATTTTCGATCGCCCGTCGAGCCCGCGCAACCGAATCCAGACTGCGATCGACGACTGGCTTTTGTATTGTTTCAAAGCCGCTTGGAAAAATACGCTGCGACTGTCGGATTACTAATATGCTGTTTTCCCCTTTGGAAAAAGGCTTCAAAAAAGACGCTGCAACTGTCAGATTATGCACGCGCTGCTCAGGCGAGTCTCCAGGCTGATACCCCGCCACAAGATCTGCGACGGTCCCAGACCCCCAGGTGCTCACAAGCCCAATTTATTAAAAGGGGACCGTTGGGCACCGCGCTCTCCACGATGCACTGCCCATTCGCTCTCCACGGTTGCACGTGCCTGCTCGTGAGCCAATCTGGGTCCTCCGATGCGGGCCCAGGGGGGTCTCCAATGCAGCAAGCGGCGGGCCAGCAGGAGGGGGAGGAGCAGAATGATTCTTTCCGGGTCCTCCACCCCGGGGACCTCCTCCACAAAACGCCCAGACTGGCACACCCCCAAGTTCATCCTCTTGAAACAACTCCATGCCGACCTGGTCCTTGGCTTCAGCGGCCCCCAACTGTTTGAAACTGTGTTGGGGGTCGTCGACTGTTCATGCTTCCGACGCTCCAAGACAGCCCAAGACGCTGCAAAAACCGCGGTGCGATGGCCCAGGAGGCTCCCAAGAGGGCCCTCAGACGGCCCACGAAGGCTCCAAGACGGCCCCAGAGGCGCCCAGGAAGGCCCAAGAGGGCCAAACACAGCCCCAAAAAGGGCCCACGTGGGGGAGCACAAACGGACAATCCGAGTCTTCCGCTCCAAGAGGCCCCCGGAGGCCCCAAAGAGACGACTCGGTTAATTACTGAGCGTTCCCGTGTTTTCGTTCGCTTTATACTCTTTGTTGTTTAGTGGTGTGCGGCGTGCTGTTTTACAACAAGTTTCGGGCACCTACGCAATTGACTTCCAGGCGTGCGTGCCTCACATTATAGCCCATTTTCTAAATCGCCAACAAGAAGAATTATTGTGTAAAACCGCACGGATGGATGTTATCTGCAACGCGCATAATAGACCTCAACATGTAAACCCCCCACAGAAGAAATCCGAGTGTAGCCGCAACGCCTCCCACTGTGGCGCGGGGCACGCGGGACTGGGAACGCAGCGTCGGCCCTTCGTCAATTTCACCTGGTCTTCGTCCTCGCTCTTCGCCTCGGCCCCGGGCGTCACCGCCTTTGCCACGGTCCGAAAGACACGCTTGGAGAGGCGGCCCTGGCGGCGTTGCGCAAAGCGCAAGAGCCGCTCCGCCCTGTGTGAAAGAAAAGGCAACAACCGAACCAAGGACCCACTGTCACCTTGCCTTCTGAAGCGCCAGTGGCAGCAAGCCCAGACCTGAAGAGGGAGTGGAATAGCTCCACCACCCCTCCCCTCCGAGCCAGAACGGCAAGGCGGAGTAGGAGGAGGATGAGGATGAGGAGGAGGAGGAGGAGGAGGAGTTGGAAAAAGAGGAGGATCTCGCTGTGGATCTCGCTGGTGCCGGGCCCACCCTCGGTGAGGGGCGGGTGCCCTGCATGGGGTGTGGGGGGGGGAATCCGAACCAGGAAGGGGCTAGCTCCGCACTCGGGCCAACGGTGAACCACCCTGGCGAGCCAGGCCCAAGCCCCCGACTGTCCACAACAAGGGGGGGCGAGGGAACAACGGGAAAGTAAGGAAAAGGGCACAGGGAAGGGAGCAGGGCAGAACGGGAAAGGGTGGGTGGCAAGGGGTAGAAGAGCGCCGACGACCCCCCCAACCAGCCCCTGTCAGACCTGTGGAGGAGGAAGACGAGGAGGAGGAGGAGGAGGAGGAGGAGGAGGAGGAGGAGGAGGAGGCGGATATGCAGGAGGAGCAGGACGAGGAGGAGGAGGGGTTGCAGGAGGAGGAAGAGGAGGGAAGGAAGGAAGAAAGGAAGAAAGGAAGGAAGGAAGAAAAGGGACGTGGGGAGGGAGGGAGGTGGGGAGGGAGGCAGTGGGACGAGATGTAGGGAGGGAGGGAGGGAGGGAGGGAGGGAGGGAGGGAGGGAGGGAGGAGGAGGAAGAGGAGGAGGAGGAGGCGGAGGAGGAGGAGGAGAAGGATGAGGAGGAGGCTGATAAGCACGAGGAGGGAAGGAAGGAAAAACAAGTACGTAAGGAGGGTGAGAGGGAAGGAGAGTCGAGGAGATGGAGGGAGGTGGATGGGGGGAAGAGTGGGAGGAGGAAGGGATGTGCTTTGGTTCGTCATACTGGTCCTTGGCCCTTGGAGTGGGGGGCTGTCGCCGCGGTTAAATTCTTCGCCTTGAAATCCTGGCCAGGCCGCGCTCCAGGACACGTCGAGGGGAGGAAGGAGGAGGAGGAGGAGGAGGAGCAGGACGAGGGGAGGCAGACAATACGTAATAATACAAGGTGCACCAACGATGCTGCAATACGTAGCCATCCGCCCCAAATGCTCACCTCGGAAGTTCTTGCAAGCATTGCTGTTCAATGCGGGAACCGTCTGCTCGAAAGATAAGACCCAGAGGCCCACCGGTGAAGCGTGAGTGCCGCTTTGAACAAAAACTGACCACCATCCTAGGAGCCCTCAGGACTGCTACGTGGTAAAGGCATACCATGACAGAACACATCTAGCTACAAGAACTCTTTGAGAAAGAACCACCCACCGCACGTGTGACTGCTGTGCAATGCGAAGTCACCATGTTGATAAGGACCGCCTCCCGCCCGTGCAACTTGGAACAACGGTCGACGACATCTCAAGCGAACAGATCATTTTGAAAACAATTCGCCCTCCATCCGTGGAACTGCTGGGCATGCTAAAGATGAATGTGCGCGGCGCCAAGTCGAGAGCCCTCCACCCGTGAGACCGTGGGAGATTGTTCCAAGTCGATCGCACCGGCATGACGAGAATCCCATGTTCACAAGGGGTCGCCCTCCATCCGTGTGATTAACTGCTGGGTTTGCTTATGACGAGCGTGCGTGGATCCAGAACGAGTGTGAACGCGATTCGCCGTCCACCCGCGTACCTGTTGGATTTGTTCCCCATATCCTAAGATGGGGTTCTTGTTATTACTTGGACGCCTCCTACTCCTCCTCCTTCCTCCTCTTTCCTCCTCCCCTCCTCATACTCAGACTTACTCATACTCAGACTTACTCATACTCAGAACTTTCTCATACACAGACCTACTCATACCCAGACTTACTCATACACAGACTTACTCATACACAGACTTACTCATACTCAGGCATACTCATACTCAGACCTACTCATACTCAGACTTACTCAACACACATCAGATTTGGAGGATGTCTCAAGCGGGGCGCTGGTTTCAGCACCCCTAAGGGGAGCCGCCAGGGGTGTTTGCACGGGCTCGTTCGCGGCCATTTTGTGGGGATGTCTCAGCGGTTTGCTTGTTTCTGGGCTCAACACCCTTCGCTTGGAGAGCAGATTGTGAGGATGTCTCAGGCGGGGCGCTGGTTGCAGCACCCCTAAGGGGAGCCGCCAGGGGTGTTTGCACGGGCTCGTTCGCGGCCATTTTGTGGGGATGTCTCAGGCGGTTTGCTTATTTCTGGGTTCAACATCCATCGCTTTCGGAGCAGATTTGGAGGATGTCTCGAGCGAGGCGCTCATTTTCACCCTCCAGGTGGGCCAGATTTTGAGGATGTCTCGATCGGTTTGCTTGTTTTGGTGGCCAGGCTCGTGGCCCTAAGGGGAGCCGCCAGGGGTGGTTGCACGGGCTCGTTCGCGGCCATTTTGTGGGGATGTCTCAGGCGGTTTGCTTGTTTCTGGGCTCAACATCCTTCGCTTTCGGAGCAGATTTGGAGGATGTCTCGAGCGAGGCGCTCATTTTCAGGTCAGATTTTGAGGATGTCTCGAGGCCAGGCTCGTGGCCCTAAGGGGAGCCGCCAGGGGTGGTTGCACGGGCTCGTTCGCGGCCATTTTGTGGGGATGTCTCAGGCGGTTTGCTTGTTTCTGGGCTCAACATCCTTCGCTTTCGGAGCAGATTTGGAGGATGTCTCGAGCGAGGCGCTCATTTTCACCCCCCAGGTGGGCCAGATTTTGAGGATGTCTCGATCGGTTTGCTTGTTTTGGTGGCCAGGCTCGTGGGCGCAGATTCTTCTCAGGATGCCACAGGAGGCTCCAACAGGCTCCAGGAGGCCCCAGGAGACCACATGAGGTCCCAGGAGGCATCAGGAGGCCACAGAAAGATTCAAGAGGCCACAGGATGTCCCAAGAGGCTCCAGGAGGCCCCAGGAAGCTCCAGAAGGCCTCCGGAAACCACAGGTGGCCCCAGGAGGCAACAGGAAGTGCCAGGAGGCCTCGGAAGGCAACAGGAGGCCCCGAGAGGCCCCAGGAGCAGGAGGCCTCAGAAGGCAACAGGAGTGGCTCCAATCCCATGTGTTTTACGTATGCTCCTATCGATTGGGCCTCACCTGGAGCACGATTCTTTGATGTTCTACGTATGTTTCTATATATTGTCCTTCTCCTGTGTAAGCAATCCTACTTGTTTTACTTTTGTTCCTATATATTGGGCCTCTCCTGGGGCACGAGTCCTTGGTGTTTTACGTGTGTTCCTGTAGACCCATATACAATATTACCTTTAAAAAAGGATGCACATATGGGGAGCTCCACGCAGTGAGTAATTTGAGGCGAGTGTGCGCGGTGGCAGAGCAGGAGCCCCATCTTGAAAACGATTCGCCCTCCAATGGCGGAGATGCTGGTAAGTGTTTGCGACGAGTGCTCGCGGCTCCGATGCGAGTGCCTGACGTTGAGAACCGCCCACCCTCCGTGTGGCTGCTGGAAGCTTCAGCACATAGTACCAGGGGCGGTGAGGATGCATCAGTGGAAAACCACCAGCCCGCCCCAACGGCACGCCTGGTAGCGCGACTTGGAGGAACCGTTTGGAAGGAGCAAGGATCAGAGGAGGATTACTCACTGCGTGGAGCTCCCCATATGTGCATCTCATGTTTTATGTCATGCCGTGGTGAGCGTCTGTTCATGAGCGGTCGACTACAATAGCGCGTCCACGTGGGCGTACAATGCCCGTGCAAACACCCCTGGCGGCCCCCCTTAGGGGTGCTGAAACCAGCGCCCCGCCTGAGACATCCTCACAATCTGCTCTCCAAGCGAAGGATGTTGAGCCCAGAAACAAGCAAACCGCCTGAGACATCCCTACAAAATGGCCGCGAACGAGCCCGTGCAAACACCCCTGGCGGCTCCCCTTAGGGGTGCTGAAACCAGCGCCCCGCCTGAGACATCCTCACAATATGCTCTCCAAGCGAAGGATGTTGAGCCCAGAAACAAGCAAACCGCTGAGACATCCCCACAAAATGGCCGCGAACGAGCCCGTGCAAACACACCTGGCGGCTCCCCTTAGGGGTGCTGAAACCAGCGCCCCGCCTGAGACATCCTCACAATCTGCTCTCCAAGCGAAGGATGTTGAGCCCAGAAACAAGCAAACCACCTGAGACATCCCCACAAAATGGCCACGAACGAGCCCGTGCAAACACCCCTGGCGGCTCCCCTTAGGGGTGCTGAAACCAGCGCCCCGCCTGAGACATCCTCACAATCTGCTCTCCAAGCGAAGGATGTTGAGCCCAGAAACAAGCAAACCGCCTGAGACATCCCCACAAATGGCCGCGAACGAGCCCGTGCAAACACCCCTGGCGGCTCCCCTTAGGGGTGCTGAAACCAGCGCCCCGCCTGAGACATCCTCACAATCTGCTCTCCAAGCGAAGGATGTTGAGCCCAGAAACAAGCAAACCGCCTGAGACATCCCCACAAAATGGCCGCGAACGAGCCCGTGCAAACACCCCTGGCGGCTCCCCTTAGGGGTGCTGAAACCAGCGCCCCGCCTGAGACATCCTCACAATCTGCTTTCCAAGCGAAGGATGTTGAGCCCAGAAACAAGCAAACCGCCTGAGACATCCCCACAAAATGGCCGCGAACGAGCCCGTGCAAACACCCCTGGCGGCTCCCCTTAGGGGTGCTGAAACCAGCGCCCCGCCTGAGACATCCTCACAATCTGCTCTCCAAGCGAAGGATGTTGAGCCCAGAAACAAGCAAACCGCCTGAGACATCCCCACAAAATGGCCGCGAACGAGCCCGTGCAAACACCCCTGGCGGCTCCCCTTAGGGGTGCTGAAACCAGCGCCCCGCTTGAGACATCCTCCAAATCTGATGTGTGTTGAGTAAGTCTGAGTATGATCAGGTCTGAGTATGAGTATGCCTGAGTATGAGTAAGTCTGTGTGTGAGTAAGTCTGTGTATGAGTAAGTCTGGGTATGAGTAGGTCTGTGTATGAGAAAATCTGCGTATGTGTACGTCTGTGTATGAGTAAGTCTGAGTATGAGTAATACTGTGTATGAGTAAGTCTGGGTATGAGTAAGTCTGTGTATGAGTACGTCTGGGTGTGAGTAAGTCTGAGTATGAGTAAGTCTGTGTATGAGTATGTCTGAGTGTGAGTAAGTCTGAGTATGAGTAGGTCTGAGTATGAGTAAGTCTGAGTATGAGTAAGCCTGAGTATGAGTAGGTCTGAGTATGAGGAAAGAGGAGGAGGGGAGGAGGAAAGAGGAGGAGGGAGAGGGAGTAGGAGGCATCCAAGTAATAACAAGAACCCCATCTTAGGATATGGGGAATCATAACACACACAAGATCCGCCAACGAAACTGCAATACGCGCGCTCAAGTCCCAGGTGCCCTCCTCGCACATTCGTGCAGACATTCTGCGCGAGGCGCCCCCGTGAACACACAGCGACCCCCTGGGCCGGCAATTCGGGCGGGAGCTCCGTTTTGAAAAGGGACTGCCCTCCATCCTTCGAGCTCTGAGGAATGCGGCACGGTGAGAGCATGAAGCCAAACGCCCTCCTCGCACGTCCCTGCGAATGCTTGTTTTCGCTACGGGATGCGCCCCCTTGACCGTCAAGCACCCCATGGGAACCGCCCCAGTCCTTGAAACTGCCAGACACGCCGATATACAGGAGAACAGCAAACTAAATAAGCAATAGCCGCCAAACGAGAACCCAATGTTGATAATGATCCGCCATACATCCGTGTAGATGTTGCACATGCCCAAGTCATGGTACTTGTGCAATATCAATCGGAGGACCCCATTTTGAAAAGGAACCGCCCCCAATCCGTGCGGCTGCTGCACGTGTTTAGGCTGTTAGGCTGCGGGAAGCACAGAGGTGAAACATCTCTACGTCTACCCGTGTGAACGATGTGATCTTTTGAGAGGAGTGGGCGAAGCTATAGCGAGAGCCACATGTTGAGCATCCACCCTCAGTCCGAATGACTCTTGGAAGCCTCGGCGGCGCTGAAGCCAGAACCACAGATTGTAAAACCACCCGCCATCCATTCGTGTAGATGTTTCTCATGACGAACATACGCGGCGCTACTGTGGGACCCAAACTTTGAATTATCCGAGCGACAAGCCCAACCATGCGGAGGCGTGAGTACCGCTAGGTAGGTGGGACGAAGGAAGGGGAAGTCCCTCTGGGACAGACCAGCGTGTGGTGGATGTGCCGAAATGGCTGCCGCCATGCGGGCGCTGGCACTGGCGCCGTTGGCGAAGCTCCATACGGCCTATCGGACAACGAAACGTGTGAGGGGTGTGCCGACATGCAGCACTGACGCCATGCGGACCCTTGCATCGGGGCCTTAGCTGGAACTTCCTATGGGGTCACGAAACGAGTGAGGGGTATGCCGAAATGGGGCACCGACGCCGTGCGGACTCTGGTATTTGGGCCTTCGCTGGAACTCCCTATCTGGCCACAAACCGTGTGATGGGTGTACCGAAAGGAGTCACCGGCACCATGTGGACCCTGGCATTTAGGCCTTCGCTGGATTTTCCTATGAAGCCACGCAACGTGTGAGGGGTGTGTCGACACGAAGCACCGACGCCATGCAGAGGACCATGGCATTCGGACCTTCGCTGGAGCTCTTTTGGGGCCACCAAGCGTGTGAGAACTGCGCCGAAATGAAGCACTGACGCAATGCGCACCCTTGCATTTGGGCCTTACATGGGATTCCCTAGCGAGGGGTGCGCCGACATGAGGCGCTAACGCCATGAGGATCCTGACATTTGGGCCTATGGGGCTACGAAACGTGTGAGGGGAGTGCCGACATGCAGCACTGACGCCGTGCAGACCCTTGCATTTGGGCCTTAACTGGAGCCCCCCTGGCCCACGAAACATGTGAGGGGTGTGCCGGCATGCAGCACTGACGCCATGCGGACCCTGGCATTGGGCCTTCGCTGGAGCTCCCTATGGGGCTACGAAACGTGTGAGAGGTGTACCAAAATGAATCACCGACGCCATGCGGACCCTGGCATTGGGCCTTCGCTGGGGCTCCCTATCAGGCCACGAAGCGTGTGAGTGGGGTGCCGAAATCAAGCACCGACGCCATGCGGACCCTGACATTTGGGCAGTAGCTGGAGCTCCGTATGGACGTGCGGAGGGCAGAGGGAAGAGGAGGGGGAGGAGAAGAGGAGGAGCAGAAAGGAGGAAGAGGAGGAGGAGGAGGAGGAGGAGGAGGAGGAGGAGGAGGAGGAGGAGGAGGAGGAGGAGGAGGGGGAGGAGGAGGAGGAGGAGGAGGAGGAGGAGGAGGAGGAGGAGGAGGAGGAGGAGGAGGAGGAGGAGTGAGACGCGGGGCGCTGTCTCGGAGGAGGAGGAGTGAGACGCGGGGTGCTGTCTCGTCAAAGCAAGGACCAAACACCACAAGCTCGTTGAGACAAAAACACATGGTTGGCCCTACATCCGTGTAGCTGTTGGAAATTCCATATCTCGAGATCAAGGGTACGAACCCACCGGCCCGCCCTACCGACAAGTCCTCTGGCCCGACGAAAAAGGATGCAGGAGGAGCAGGTGGAGGATGAGGAGGCGGAGAGGAGGAAATGCGAGACATAGCAGAGCAGCAATGTGTAGCAAACACACACAGACGAAACAGCATAAACGACGACGCAACACATGTCCACTCTCTCTCGCTCTCTCCCTCTCTCTCTCTCTCCCGACATGAGAGCACGACAAGTCACACCTACAGCCCGAGAGCCACCAGCAGCCCCCAGCCCACAATTCAAGTAACCTACGCTGCTGCCGCGGTCGCAACACCTGCCCTCAGCTCAGACATGGACACGAGGCCGTCGAGGTACTGGTGCGTGGGCACCGTGGCGAGCTGCCTCGAGATGCGCCTCTGGAAGTCCCGCTGGTGCGGATCCGTCCCCAGGGCGGCGCTGCGCTTCCCGCTGCTGTCGGCCCACTCTGGGCGCTCCTCTCGGCTCCGCGCAAGAGTGACTCCAGGCAAGAGTGACCTCTGGTGCGCGACTTCTGAGGTAAGGCGAAGCCAGGACGAGGATCACATCGGGTAAGGATAAATCGAGAATCTCTGAGATCTGGCGGCTCTGGCTGTAACTTGCGAGCGGTGGAAGGATCTGAATTTGGTGAAAACGCCCAAAACGATTTTAAATCGACAAAAAAATGATTTCCGCCACAACTTGAAAATTGTTTTAAAATACTATTTCAATCGGATACGCAATGTTTTTTTTTTTTTTTTTTTTTTTCTGACAGACCCTATTCAAATTGGCTGTGGCGTTTCGTGGTTCGACCCAGGAGGCCTGATGTTAGCT
This sequence comes from Prorocentrum cordatum, assembly GCA_963575745.1. Lineage (NCBI taxonomy): Eukaryota > Dinophyceae > Prorocentrales > Prorocentraceae > Prorocentrum > Prorocentrum cordatum. Next base: position 125,764 of record CAUYUJ010009113.1, read on the forward strand.
TTGTGCGGCGGCCCAATACAAGCACAACCGAAAATTATGAGGTCAACGGGCCCCAGTGCAAATACATCAACCAACATTGCACACATCGTAGACATTACACGCGGGTACCGTATCAACGCATGATAGCTCAACCTTGAGACCCGCGCGTCGCAGAGAGAATCGTATATCCTGTAATACTTCCACATCGGCCGAGATCTGGATGGCAAGAACCACGTTTTCCAAACAAGAGCGACAATGGTGCAACATGTTTAATTAAGAATCGGTACAAGGCCACGCGTCACGGCTCGAAGACACCACATCAACACACATACCCCTCAGGCTACACGTGCCCCTCAGGCCCTTCTACCACAAACAGATCCCTTAGGCTAGACATATCCCTCGGGCTACACTCTACCTCGTTAAAGCTACGCAAACCCCTCGGCCACTTGGCTGATATCACCTACACAACCCCCCCCGTACTCTTACTACAACAAACATCGCACCCACCACCCCGCAACAATAGTGTCACAACTAGCCGAGTTGTACGTGCATACCGCGGCCCCTTGAGAGGATCCGAATGCTATTTCGAAGGCTATGGGTGGTAAAAGTCCGCCGCCCCCAGCGGGCCGCGCAGGCATGTGATGCTAACGCGTTAGCGCGCATGAGGTGCTATTGTTTTGAGGCGCGTGGGCCCCAAACAAGTCTGCGCGACATTGCAAGAGACGCGCTCGGCAAACACTCGATGGGAATGAAGCCCACGCCCGCCAACAACCACCATGCGCACAACCGCGCCCTAGCGGCGCGCCGCGCCCACCACCACCACCATCCCAACGTTAATCGCTGAACGTTTCACGGTTTGGGGCCCGAGTGTTTGGCGGCCGCCGTTGCGTCCCCGCGTTTGGTTCCAATGGGAAACCACGTCAGCAAACTATGCGGCGCCCCACCAGGGAGGCCCGAATCGGGTCAAGGCCATCGGGTGATTCGACGACACATTCAAGACGCCACCGAGAGCTACCCCCAAGACGCCCAAACGAGTATCCCGAAGGCAGCTTACCCACAACCCAATCACAGCGGCGGAATAGGCCGAAGGCAGTTATATGTATGACTCCCTAATTGCCGAACATCCGCGGCGAATAATGAGCTGGGGTAGCCGCATCAGGACGCAACTCAATGAATGGAGGCGGCAGCAGGACGTGAGAACGAATAGAGCAGAGGAGAGCGGCCAGAGATGACGACACAGGGGTTGCCTGGCGGCCACATGTCCTGGTCCTGCTTCGGGCGGGAGGCTGGCGCGCCAATCTGCTGCCCAGAACCCTCTAGGGAGTCCGGCATTCAGCAGATCGCGCGGGCAACGTGGCCACGAACGAACCCCCCCTGAGATATGGAATGAGTGGTCCTCGGTGCCATGATCATCACATCTCCGTGACTCCTCACTGCCACCCTGCCACATCCTCGTTCCTCCTGGTCGCTCCCGCCGACATCGCGCCATCCTGCCCACGGCTCCTCCTCGAGAATGCCGCTCCGCTGCGCTCACTGGAAGATCGACTCCATGGCCATGGCGCGCTTCACGGCGTCGTCCACGGGCTTGACCAGCTGTTCGACTCCGAACTTCTCCTGGCTTGCGACCACCGTCATAATGAACTTCTTCACGGCCACCGCGTTGCTGCCCGCCTTCTTGATGCCCCAGAGGGCCTGGTACTCGCAGAGCGTCTGGGCGGCGCGGCGGCAGATGGCCACCATCGCTTCGGGCTTATTTTCAGGCGGCACAGCCACGCCGAACCTCTGCTCCGTCTCAGCGAGGGCGTCCAGCTGCTGAAACTTGCGGTTCACCTCCTCCTTGAAGCTGTCAAAGGACATCGCAGGCACGAGGTGCTGATCGAACGCAGCGACGGCGTCCTCGATGCTCGCAGCATCGGCCAAGCCCTCTGACCACAGCTTGTCGACAGGCCCACCCTTGACCTTGTTCGGGGGGACGTCCTCGGACGCCGCCACGACCGCCTGCAGGCCAGCCTCTGCGATCTGTTCGAACATCTGCATCTTGAGCTGCAGCGCGGCGGCCTCGCAGCCCTCCATGAACGTGTCGTTGATGAGCTTCTCCTCAGTAGAATCGTCGGCCTTCAAATGAGAGGCCTGTTCGAGCAAACCCAGGAATGCGCCCACGAGTGGCAAAGGGGTCTCCGCGAGATGGCCCTTGAGTATGTCGTTCTCCCCGATAATCTCCCGATACGATTTCACCAGCGCGAAGTGGACCTTGACCTTGTCGAGTAACTTGCGGAACGACCCCCAAGGGCAGTCGGGGCCCATGAGGCCCACTGGCTCAAACCAACGGGACGCGCAATCGACCCACTTCCAGGCGGCATCGAAGTCGGTGGCGGCGTGGAACGTTGGCCAGGTGCCTCTCCTCCCCAAGATGTAATCCAAAGCCGTCCCGCTGAAATCACGAAGCCTCTCTAAATGACTATCCGAGGCGAGCCCGCGAAGCCCCTCGATCATCCCGAAGTTCGCAGCGGCGTACTGCAGGCTCTTCGAGTTGTAGGTGCCGATGTGCCCGATGAACTTGTCCAAGAGCACGCGCCCATGGCTCTTCGACCTCTGGTTCGTCAAGGCCTCCAGTAGCTGCTGCCAAGAGACATTTGCTCCAAAGACCCCCACCGCCATCTTCACGACATTCTCTGCATCGTCAGGCGGCCCTGGAAGCGCAAGACCTTGAGACGATACCTGCAGCGCCGCAGTCACGAATCTATCGGCGACCCCTTTGATCCACCCCTTGTAGGAAGTGATCCCGGACGGTGGCAAAACCTTCTCGATCCTACTCACGTCGGGGATGCACTGCAGCATGAGCGTCAAGTCGTTCGGCGACTCTGAGAGTGACAGCTGGTAGTCCTTGATGATGGGGCACCAGTACTTCAGCGATGGTGAATACTTCAAGTACTGCTGCAGCCGTTCGTGCCAGAAAGGAAGTGCGCGCAAGCTGGCGCACAAAGAGCCCTCAATCGTCGTGGCCTTTGCCTCGACGAACTTGTCGACCTGCACCAAGGACAAAGTGTCGACCTGGGACCCACCAATGGTGTTCAAGAACTTCAGCGCCAGCATCACCTCGCTGCTTGAATTGTCGACCTCGACCTCGCATGACATGGGCATGGCCTTGATCTGCGCGATCAGCAGCGAGACCATCTCCATCGTTTCTTTCAGCATGGACTTGCCCGCTTGGAGGTAGGATACGATGATGCTCTTGACGACCGTGTCCTTGAACAGGGCCGCCTTCTCCGATGGCGGCAACTCCATCTGCGACAGCACGGGGGCAAGGCAACTGAACTTCTGGGGCTCATCCACGTTGACCGACTCCTCTGATGGGCCCCACGGCAAGACCAAGGCCAACATGCCCTCGGTGCCCTTTTGCGTTCCCCAGTCAGACCCGTTCTTCCAATCGGCAACGGCCCGATCCCAAAGGGCTCGCTGGAAGCTGGGGGGGGGAGGGGGGGGGGGGATCTTCACGGGCTCTTTGTCCAAGTCCCTCGACAGTGAATCGAGGTCATCGCGGTTCATGCTCGCCACGTCCTTGGCCTTCTGATCTCCTGCTTTCTTCGCCCTCTCCGACAGACTCAACCAGACGAGGCGGCGTCATAATCCTGGTCGTCCTTGGAGCTCTTGGACAGGTGTTCCCGCAGGCAGCGGATCTGATGCCCCCTCTTGCACCCAGCTGAAAGCCTGTGGATCTTCACCTTGCCCATCAGAAACCTTCGAGACGATGTTGCATGCTAAAGTTTGTTGGGCCCCAGGGTAACCGCACATGTCGGGCCCTCGGTGAACCCCTGCGTGACGGGAGGGCCCTGGACAAACTGAGAAGCGCCCCTGGACCACCGAGCACTGCGCCCCAACCTCAGGAAGAATTTTCGACCACTGCCCGGCGTTTGAGAGGTGTTGTTGTTCGCCCAAACATTCAATCCAGTAGCCCTCAAACCTTAGCTTGCTCATTGTCTCATCCACCTCCATGTCAGTAGACGAGTCCACCCCGCTGGCCGATGGAGCCCCTGTCACGACCGACGCCGCATAGCCCGCCTTGGCCTCAGGAGTCTCATGGACAGATGTCAAGGCCGACCTCGGAGACGACGCAGGCGGGCCCATGTCACCAAGCCCCAGGGCCGCCTGAGACGAAGCATCGGGCTCAGCATCACCGAGAGTCGCGCGCTGCATCCCCTGCTGCTTGGAATCCTTGATCTCCCTGTTCGCCTGCGCAATGACCTGCCCCGCCTTGAGCGCCTCCGCCGTGGCAAGAACTTCATCGTGCGTCGGCGCATTGGTGAAGGCCTTCATGTCGGCGCACTTCTGGTCGACGAGTGCGCCATAGTGAACGTCGGCCTGGCCGTTCCAAAGCACCTGGTCGTTCGACAAGACGGTCTGCTCGTGCCCGATCGCCCTGCGACGAACTACGTTCACGATGGTGCATGGCTGATCTGGGTTGACCTGCACGAACCGCGAACGGGCAACGCCAGCCATATCGGTGACCGTCGCCTGCTTGAAACCGATCTTGTGCGGATCGCTCTTGTAGATGTCCCTGGCGTCGGAGAGCTTCAAAGCCCTGTGCGACCGCACCGTGTCCTCGAAGAGCATGGTGTTGGTGCTGCCCTCGTCGGCCTCGCTTTTCTGTGGGCGTTTGCCGCCGTTCTTGTGTACCAGAGCGTGCGCGTTGTCGAAGCCCTCAGTGACCAGGTCGTCCTCGTGGTACCTCTCGCACAAGTCGTCCCATTCCCAGAAGGGGAACGCCTTGGCAGCGGTCTCCCCGCAAGCCGAGCAACGAGTCGCGTGATCCATCTTGCTCTGCCTGTGGGTCGTCCCGCAGATGCCGCAGCCAGCCGCCTTGGTGACTCTCCTCGCCTTCGGGGATGCGGGGGCAGCATCAGCACTGCCGCGAGCTCCAGAAGACTGGTCGCGGTCGATCTTCTTGGCGCGCTTGGCTGTCGGGCCGCTGCGAGCAGGCGGCTCAGACCGATGCTCGGGCTTCGAACTGGAAGCCTTGGCCCCCCTGGCCATCTCGCGAAGGCCCGAAAGAGAATGCGAAGGTGCACCCGTGTAGGTGAGAGGAACACAGCTTTCGACCTCTGGCCCCAAGTGGCTACGATGGCAGCGAGAGGGAGAGAGAATTTCGGAGCGATGAACCTGACTAACGAGACCAACAAGGCATGCTGATGGCCTGTGGCATGCCTGGGGTGCCCTAGGGAGACTTCTGGACCTGAGCACTGAAGCAGAGACGCTGGCGCGCTCGATGGCGCGGGCCACGGGGGCACAGATCATTCCTGGAAGAACAAATGCGTATGTGCGTTGAGAACGCGACCCGATCATGCAAGAACACGCGTGGGTACTGACCCGCGTGACCACAAGTCCTATACAATAGACACAACCGTAGCTGTTAATAATGGAATCGTAGACACCTTGTTGTGCGTGTCTTGCACGCGACTGCACCTACTACTCAGTCCTGAGGCACGACGCGGGCCACCTTCTCCGCACGCTACGCAGACGATTTGATCGTTACCAACCATTGCTTTACCTGTGAACACCACGGGCAGGCTGAGAAAACCAGGCTTGCGTGCGCAACGTATAAGACAAGCACGCGGACATGATACAATCATACTAATGTTGCTAGCTTTGGGCCCCGCACCCAGTTCGGCACATCCCTCGCACGTAACGGCGGCGGGTACATTCTAGAGCAGGAAAGCTACACAAAACATGTTGTAACGAACACGGGTAATCCCCAGAACAACAAAACTACGAAACACAGGTTGTCGCGAACATGGGTACATCATTGAACAGCAAAGCTATACAAACCAGGTTGTAGCGGATATGTCGACATTCTACAGCCGCAAAACTATCCAAAATAGGTTGTAACGGATATGGGCGGCGCCTGAAACAGCAAAACTACACACCATATGTTGTAGCGAACGTGTGTAAACCATAGAGCAGCAAAACTATGTAAAATAGGTTGTAGCAACCATGGGCGCAACCTAGAGCGACACAGCTGTACAAACACTAAGTTGCAGCGAGCATGGGCACATCCTAGAGCCGCAATGCTATACAAGCTATGTTGTAGCGAATATGGGTAAGTCCTGGATCCGCAAAACTCTGCACCATAGGTTGTATCGAGCACCCGTGAAAACTAGAGCAGCAAAACTATGTAAACTAGGTTGTAGCACAAACATACGTAAACCCTAGAACGGCAAAGCTAGGTACAACGGGTTGTAGCGAACATGCGTACATCCTAGAGCAGCACAGCCATACATCACACCGTCTAGCGAACATGGGTGAATCCCAGGGCAGCAAAGCTGCATCATAAGCTGTAGCGAGCATGTGTAAATCCAAGAGAAGCAAGGCTACATAACACAGGCTGTAGCGAACCTTGGAAATACCTAAAGCGGCAAGGCTATTCAAAAACATGTTGTAGCGAACATTGGTAAATCCTAAAAACAAAAAGCTACGCAACATAGGTTGTAGCGAATAGGGGTCACCCCAAAGGCAGCAAAGCTAAGCAAACTAGACAGCATCGGCCATGGACAAACCGTAGACCAGCAAAGCAGTATAAACAGGTCGTAGCGAACATGTGTAAACCCTTGATCAGCAAAGCTGCATACACCAGTTTGTAGCGGGCACGGGTAAACCCTTCAGCAGCAAAGCTATCTAAGATAGGTTGGAGCGACCACTTGTAAATTTTGGGGAGCACAGCTATGCAATACTTGTTGTGGAGATCATGTGTAAATCCCAGATCAGCGAAGATATGCAAATCAGGTTGTAGCGAACATGTGTGGACCCTAAAGCAGCACAGCTATGCACACTATGGTGTAGCGAACATGGATAAAACATAGAGGGCTGCAAGGCTATGCATGATAGGTTGTAGCCAACAATGGGCAAGTACAGGGGTTTACCCCTGTTCGCCACCACCTATTCTGCACAGCCTTGCTGCTCCAAGATGCTCCCATGTTCGCCCCAACCTATGTTTGCATAGCTCTGTTGATCTAGGGTTTACCCATGTTCCCTACAACCCAGTCTGCATAGCGTTGCTGATCTAGAAGTTTACACGCGTTCGCTACAAACTATGTTGTATAGCTTTGCTGCTCTGTGGTATACCCCTGTTCGATACAACCTAGGTTGGGCTGCTTTGCGGCTCTAGGGCTTACCCATGCTCCATATTGCCACTTGTGTATAGCCTTGCTGCCTCAGGGTCCACCCATGTTCCCTACAAGCTGTTTTGTAAAGTTCAGATGCTCTGGGGATTACCCCTGTTTGCTGCAACCTAAGTTATAGAGTGTTGCTGCTCTAGGCGAGACCCACGTTCGCTACAACCTGGTTTGCATCGCTCTGGCGTGGCAGGAATTACCCATGTTCCCTACCAATTGTTTTGTATAGCCTTGCAGGTGCAGGATTTACCCACGTTCGCTACAACCTATTTTGCATTGCGTAGCTGTTCTGGGAATTACCCATGTGCGCGACAACGTATGGCATATAGCTTTGCTGCTCTAGATCCGCAAAGCTATATAACACAGGTTGCGGCGAGCATGTGCCATTCCGAAAGCGGCAACCCTTTCCAAAACAAGCTGCGGCGAACATCTGACATGTCTGCCTGTGGCTGCGTGTAGCGGCTCGGCGGCCACAAGGGGCAAACCTGTTTACCTGCTGTCGCCAACATCAAAGGCCAAACATGCTCTGTCACGTGCCTGGACGCGCTCGGACAGTGCTTGCATACGAGCGGTCGTTGGCAAGCCGCCTGCGCGGCGAGTCGCGCTGGCCTCCTCGGGGGGTGACAACGCCGAGGCATAGGGCAAATTCCTAGCCTTGCGGAATTCCACCGAATAATATTAGCAACTATCCTCACAACTGCACGTGGTTGGGCGCGTCGCCAGGCTAATCGGTCAGGCCTCGCAGGGTGGAGCGGGGGCGGCGCAGGCGGCATCAGGAAAGCCCCGAACGCGCAGGGGGGCGGGGGGGCAGACACGGGCGCTATCTGTTGCGCATTGGCTCGGTCACCTCGGTCGCGCGCGGTTGCTCGGGCAAGCGGCGATTGCGTCAATGCGCGTGCGTGCCAGCCTGGGCGCTGGCAGGCATCGACGATGCCGATGGAACCACAAGCGCCACCTTTCGTTCGCAAGGGCCCGCGGTCGACGTCGGGCATGGGCGTCAAGTGAAGGTGGGTCGGGGTCGGTCGTGGGCTTTGGCAAGGGCACGCTGCCTTGCCCGTTGGCGTTGGCGCGCGTCGGCACCCACGATGGCCGCGCAGAGCGCGCGCCACATATGATGGCGCGGGCGGGCGGTGCATTGGTAAAGCGCAACGGGGGGGAAGGGGCGGCGGGAGCTCGCGCGGCATAGCGCGCGGTTCCAGCGCCATTTGACGCCGCCGCTGGCCTTGCGTTTGGTACATTGAAACAATCAGAGCGCGCTTTCTGCGTGCCGCCGGCACATCTTGTCGCGCGCGTTCTGCGCGCGCGGGGCGCGCGCGGTGTCGGGTTCAGATGCAGCCCGCGCGACTGGCAACGACGGCGTAGAATTCACGTGCGTGGCAGCGTTTTTCATGGGCCACACGCAGCGCTTAGACGGCGCGCGCACTGGGGGCGCGCGCGGGCGGCGGCGCTGGAGCCTTCGGGGAAGCTTGCGGCGAAACCCGACCGAAGCCGCAGACTTCCACCCCTCTCCCCCTTCCAATTGGCCCCTCCCCGCGCGGCTGCCTCAGGGGCGACGAGGTGGCGCTCGAGGATGGCGGTCCAGGCTGCTAGTCGGGGCGCAGTTGGAAAGGCGGGCGCGACGCTCTAGTCTGGCAGACATGGCGCCAACGGCCCAAGCGCGACAGGAGAATCGACGGGGCTGCTGGCGCCGCGTCTGGCGCTGGATGCACTGACCAGGGGCGACGCCGCGGAAACTGATCAGCGCGTCGGGGCGCTCTGGGCCGCGGCATCGCGCGGCGGGCGTGGCCAACCACAAGCGCAAAAACACAGGAAAAACACGTTGCTGGCCTCTTCCCAATCATGACCAGCGCGCTTCGCACGACAACTGCGCGTCGCTCAATGCATATGCGCTGCAGCAGAGAAACAAACAACGACCCAACTGCGCCGATGGGCTGGCGGCGAAAAAAAACATCGGAAAAACAGATTGCGAAAATTTGAGCGCTCTGGCGCCCTGAACTAACTAAGCAATATAAGACATCACCACACACGCGCAAGCTGCGACTGGCTTAGAAACCAACAAACGCCACCCATCAATGAGCGCAGCTCGTCGGAGCCCCCCCCCCCCCGCGCGAAGAGTGGCGACCAGCCCGCCAGGGGTGGCACATTCATACTGCGATTGCAGCGAGCCCCCCCCGCCCCCCCCCCCGCGGTCCCAAATCGGATTTAAATTGCCCCCCCCGCCCCCCTGCGCAATCCAAATCGAATTTAAATAGGCCGCCAAAATCCGCCGCGTAAAATTTACCGATTATTTCGGCAATTGCGGCTCAATTTCGGAATTATTTCTGCAATTTCGGTTCAATTTCGGTTTTATTTCGGGCGCCCGCGGCGCCCCCCTGGACCCCCCCTGGAATAATTTCGAAAATTATTCCCCCCCCCCCCCCCCCCTGCGCGAGTCGAAGGGCGCCGCCCCCACCCGCCACGATGCGCCCACGGGTGCAATGCCGCTCGCTGGCGGGCACCTGCAACGCGCACTTGCAAGGGGGTCGAGCCGCGCGCATGCACGGCCGACGCGCGCCTGGCACTCGCTGATCAGCTCCTCTACGTTGGCCCACCGCGCCCCCCCCCGACCCCCCGCGCTGGTGCTGCACATACATTTAGGGCACCTTCGCACCCACGCAGAATCCCCTGCACGCGCCCTCGACGCCCGCGCCAGGCGCGCGCGCTGCTCCCCCAGGCGCCACCCTCCAACGCAAATCCTAATACAAATGCAACAAGCTCCTGTGCTAATGCCCGACGCACTCTTGCAAGACACCGATGCTCCTGCGCGCGCTTCCGACGCCGACCAGACGCGCGCTGCGGGCCCCGCGCGCGAGCCCCAACGCACTGCGACGGTTCAGCGCCACGCTGCACCCGCGCGGCGCAATGGCAAGCATTCCTGCGGGGCCCCCCAAACGCAACTGTGCCAACGCGAGCAAGGGAACCCTGCTCGCCTACAAGCCTCCAGCGGACGTCTTGGAGAGCCTGGGGCACCGCGCTGTTGCGCTGGCTGCTTTCTGGGGGCGGGAGGACCATGCGCCGCGGGGTGCCCAAGCTGCTCGCGCGCCGCCAGCGCAATTGGATCCGTTCGAGCTGGGCCCGACCGCGGCGGCGAGGGATAGTGGGAGAGGACGACAGGAGGGCAACCTGGTTCAAAGCGCGCGGCCGCGGAGACCTGACAACGCTGCGTTAGCGCGGCGGCCCCTGTCAAACGCACGGAAGCCAACCGTCCAGCGGCTGGCGGCACATGCGGCGCAACGGCAACGTGCCGCGCGCATTAGGATGCGTGGGCCCCACGCGCGAGGCTGGCGATACCGTTTTGGTTGAATGGCCGCGCAGAAGAAACAAACGCTGGGGCGCTCCCCATTGGCGGGCCTGGGAAGGGAACCCGCGCGGGCTCGAACGTTGGCATGCGCATTGGCGAGCGAGCACAGCTCGCATCAGGCGTGGATGCGCGCGCTGGTCGCGCACTGCGCGTGGCCGTTGGGGCGGGCCGCGCAACGCCTCGGCAGTCAATTCTTAACGGCGCGGGGTGGGCTCTAGTTTGCGCGCGAGCTCTGCATTGAGCAGCGGCTGCGCCCCGTGCGTCAGACTTCGGGCGTTTGCGCAAAACACGCCGACGCTGGCATTCGGCGCGGCGCGCGGGGTTCGGCTTGGGAGCTGGCAAGGACCAACGTCTAGAAGCGCGCTTGGGACATACTCCGCCGTTTGCGACCTGTCCGCGCATGAGGCGCGCTGGGCGCCGCCGCCAGCACATGAAGAGCAACGGCGTTATATAGCCGAAGAACAAGCCACATGCACGTTAATGGCCCCTGTCGGGTGTAAGTGGTAATGACGCGTGCCACGCAGTGGTGGTCTCACTTGCCATACGGTGGCGAAGCCTGCGATACGCCCACGACGGTTATCTAGCCGACGGCAATGGTGAATACATTCAGAATGGCGCCGCGCTCGTTCTCGCGCGGCGCGGTGCCTCTGCGCGCGCAAGCGATCGCCCGCGGCCAGCCGCAACGTCCGAACCTGACCATTGGCTGGGCTCGGCTTCGCGTTGCGAGCAGGCCCGAGGCCAACGCTGAGCGCGCGCCGCGTCTTGGCCGCGCCATGGGCGAGCGTGCGCGCGGTCGCCGTGGCGCGCTCGAGGTTTGGCCCTTGCGCGGGCGCGGGCGTTCGCTCGCTTTCGTTTCGCCGAAGGCCGTGCCAATGCGCGGGCACGGGTGCCGACGTGATCGCGCGTCTCTGGCACCTGCGTGGCGCCCCGTTTTGGTGCGCCCTGTTTGCCTGGATCTGGCATTCCTCCGCGTCGCGCAAATTCTCTGGCACTCGGTTCGTTCTGGGAGCTTGCGCGCGCGCGCGCCGCCCGCCCCCGACTGGACCGAAGGCGCAGGCGCCTAGTGGCGCCGCCGTCTGCCAACTGGCCAAGCCAAGCGCAGCTGCCGCGCGTGAGTCCGCACTCGCGCGCACTTGCGCCGCACGCTTCCATTGCTGGGCAACCCCGACGCCCCGCGCACAAACGCAAGATGAACCCCTTGGCGCGGGACGCCGCCGCCGTGCCGCGAGCGCCGCCCACGGCAGCCCCAGCGCGCAGAAGAACGCGCGTGACCGCGCCGCGCGTGCAGCGATTGCGCTGACGCGATGAATGAGCACTGCGAGCATGGAGCGCACGATCGCGCGTTGCAGCGGTAAAGGGAAGACACCGCGCACCCACATGAAAGCATCAAGGCGAAGAGTGACAATGCACTCGCGCAGATGCTTTACTACACGTTCTATTTCGCGCGGCGCAAACCCTCATAGTCTGCGCGCGGCCGAATTAACGTTGTAAAATTTTACACATATGAATGGCTACAATTTTAGTCTGCGAGTTTCCTAAGACGCGGCGCTGCCACGTCATCATCCGTAACACTGCATCGGGCGAGGCCCGATGGACACCGCCACAACGCTGCAGCGCTGCAGCGCGGCCAGGCAATGCAGCCGACGATCTAATGCATGCGCAACGCTGGTTCTTCACGGAACCGCTGGCAGATGCAATGCAACGCCATGCAACTGGGCCACGCGAGGTCTCCATCGGGGCCGCTTGAGCGCGCCATAGGGGGATCTTGGGCCACGGGAGGCTTGCTTGTTGGGTCTGTTTGGGAACCTTGGAGCGTTTGCGGGTCTGTCTGGTGACGCCTTGCTTCCCCCCTTGGGTTTCCTCTAAGGCCACTGCCAGGGTCGGCGCAAGCATCGCGACACCACTCCACATAATATGGGTGGCATGTTCCTCTAGGGCAGCGTTAACTCCCCCACCCTCGATCGCCGAGCCGAGACGCGGCCCCACTGCGCCCGCCCACCACTTCCCTGCGCGATTGCCCCAGCCACCCCTCGCGCATAACACATCATGTCTGGCACCACCTCCTCCCTCAACGCCCCCCCCCCCTCCTCCAGCTTCCCTCATCCTCCCCATGCAAAGGCATCTCAAGGGCTCCAGCGTGGCTCAAGGGACTTCGGGCGCGTTGACAAGCCCGCGATGTACCCCACTATTGCTACGGAGCACATCGTACGAGCGACTGTGATAAAGAACCCAGGGCATCGGCGTGGCCGCGGCGAAGACAAGGGGTTCGCGCGAAGCGCAGTCGATCTACACAGTCTCAAAGAGTGATGGCAACAATCTTTGGATCATCAAGTGACGGTTGCAGTCCATGCGCAACAATCGAACAGAGAACGTTCAACGTGTCACTCGTGCAACAAACTGTATAACGCCAGCCTCGCCTCGGAATGCCATGCGGCCCCGGCTCATGGCTGGTGGGGTGGCTCGAGCGGCTCGTCTGGCACCTGAGGCCTCTCCGAGTGCAGCAACTCCTGCACGTCAGGATCCTCGCTGGCCATCAGACGGTGCCGCGCAGCTAAGCGAGTAGCATGGCTGTAGACCGCATGGGCCACGTGATCGGCCTTCGAGTCGTGGTTGGGGCCGTCCTCCAAGAAAGCTGCCAGGAACCCCACTGGCCGCCCCTGGGCAGGCCGAGCCCCGCCCACTGCACTTCGCTCTCGGCTGCGCTTAAAATGCCCGCACTGGCACGTCGCCACGAAACGGGGCCTCGGATGCAAGTACAAAGAAATTCGACCGTTGGGAAAGTGGGCAGTGATGTCAGCTGCACCATGGGGCCCGTGGGCACGTGGCTCTCCATCGCCTGGTGGACCAGCATCGCCAACGTCAGCGTCGGGCGCCACCTCGTCATCTGACGTCACTGGGGTCGGGAGCCCTCCAACGGCATCGAAGTCATCGCCGACGATCTCATCTCCAGGCTCTCGGCCGTCGCCGTCAAACATGACTGCGTCGTCGATCAGATCGACGTCGCCATGGCCGCTGAGCTCGTCGTCGCTGCGGTGGTCGCCCCCATCTGCACGATGGCCACCTCCACCGTCATCGTCGCCGTCGGCTGCTGGTCCACCTCCCTCGCGGTCTCTGCGAGCCCTTCGATGGAAGAAGTTCGCCAGCCTGCCAAAGTCGTCCTCACCACTCCAGAAGGACACCGCATCACCGTCAAGTCGCTTTGCCACTTGCACCGCTGGAGCAAACGCGCCCTTCAGTGCCGCAGACGGCTGGAACTGAAAGAACTGGATAGACCACTGAACATCAGAACCATACATGTCCAAAAGCTCTTTGAAATACAAATGGCGCCTCAACCACTTCGGCTTCATCGTGATCGTGGCCCCACGTCGCTGGCACTCCCAGGCGTGGTTGCAGACATGAGCACAGCCTTCCATGGTGACAGGTTTTGGAAGGCGATGCAGCTCCATTCCTCAATGGTAACAACCTGCTCTGGTGAATCAGCACCCCCGTGGTCATCTAAACCTGCGAGCTGGCACGCGCCAACTAAGACCTGACAAAAGCTTGCGCTCTTGAGAAGGTTACGCTCTGTGCTATTGGCAGGGAACTGCATCTTGACAGCGCCCTCCCAGTGCTTGACGAACATGTCGACTAATCCGCCGCTGTCGCCGCACAAGCAGAGGCCAGCCTTGAAGCATCGCGCCCGCGGTGGTCCTAGGCGCGGCAGGGCTTCGCAATCAACTTGGCAAAGTAGCTGGTGTCTGGTATCCCAATCGCTGATAGCTGCAGCCTTGATCATGCGCCCAATCTTGTGGGATGCCTTCAGGGATGCCGCCCGTCGGACCAAGTGATACGTACCCGCACTCGCGTATTCCGCTCTCGTCACCGATGCTGTCGATGGCGTGGCACCAAATGCAGTATCATTGAACCCGTCCACTTCGATACGCTCAGCAACATCACGCTTAGCTGCATCCGAAAACGTTGCCTTGTAATTCTGGCGTTGGTGTCTGTTCTCGGCGACCGAAGCAGCGGTCGCAATCCGACGCTGGCGAGTCACATCGGAAATCACTGCTAGCGCATCTGTCAAAGAAGAACCAGGCATGACAATAGCGGACCCCAAAGCCACCATCGCCGAAGCAGAAGCCGCAGAAGCACTCGCATTGTCCAGATATGACTGTTGGACAGCACGGCGTTCACGACCAAGCAGCGCTTGATTAGCATCTTTCCGCGCCCTCTTGGCAAAGCGATCCCCTGGAACTCCGAATGGATAGTGCTGGCCGTGCCGCCTCGATATAGACGCCTCGGCGCCCCTCTCCAAATACCTGCTGCGTTCCTCCTCAGTGAGCTCTTCGCGATACTCACGGTTAAGCTCTCGAAGCCCGACGCCGCGCCGACCAGCTCTGAGCTGCCCACTGATGTAAGCGCGCTGGCCACCGCCTCCCCCAAAAAGTTGCGTAGGGGGAGCGCATGGGTCGCGCCTGCTGGCGCGGTCGGGTTCCGACGGTGGTGGTGGTGCCTGGACCTCGCGCGCCGAAGCGTGCCATCGCTTGATGTTCCTGTGCATGTTCTTACTGCTGGCGATCTGGATATTCAAAGAATGTGTCTGGCAAGATCCGACCACGGCTGCTCGTCGAACCCAGGCGTGGATGTTCTCGCGCCTGCTGCTCTCGCTCTCGGCTTCCGCCGCGTGGGCAAGGGCGCCCGCCAGCGCGTCGGCGCTGCCCATGCCGCCCTTGTCCGAATAGTGGGCAATCAGACCGCGAGTCCAGGGGTCGAGCATGCACGCTGGCGTTGCCTCCAAACCATTAGCCTTGTGCGAGGCGCCCCCCGTCTCCACGCTCAGCTGAGCCAAGGCGTACAACTTCCACGGGGAACCCTCGAGCATACCGATGACCTCGTCGGCCACCACCGCACCAGCGATGGCAACGACACGGAAGGCAAGCAAACTGGGGGTCCAGGTGCGTCCACCACCGACGGGAAGCGCAGCCCACTTGTGATCCAATTGCAATAGATCGCCCAAGTCATCCAGGAATTGCTTCTCAAAAAAAAACAGCGAGGTTCGCCGCGATGCGCGGCGGCAAGCAGGCGCCAGTTCCAACGCCTCCACATTCCAGGGCCGCATTGCGAGCATGAGCCCGCTCCGAGGCGCGAACAGAACCCAGGCCGAGGCAACTGTACATAAAGTGCTGCTGCGGCTTCACAAGGGTCGTCAACAACAGCATCCTGGCGGCGAACGCGTCGCCCTTACACGCAACCAAGCCTTTCTTCACGTGCTTTGCCATGTTCCTTGCATCCACGGCGCATGCGCTGGCAAAGGGCTGAGCGTCGCCCGCGTCGCACAAGTGCGCGCCAACGTCTGCAGTGGCCAGCAGCCCGTCGCCAACACCATCAGGCACGGTGGTCTTGAGATGGCGCGCCGCGTAAATAGGAAATATCACTTGTAGCAAACCGCGGGTGTTCGCCAACAGCCCGATGACGCGCAAGCTCTCCGCTGCCCCTGTCCAGCGGGACCGTGGAAACGGATAGACACCCAATGCGAGAATGGCATCGACGTAGTACTTCAATGCCCAATGCCGACGCTCTGCAAGATTCTCGTCGGCAGTGGGCGCATACATCTCGAAGGTGCCCATCCGGTCGTAATCGCCGTTTGCGACCATGCTCACAATCAAGCGTGCCTCGAGGCACCGATACGCTGCCACCAAACGATGACCCCACCGAAGAGGTTTGATTTTGGATGGCACCGTGGATTTCGTCGTGGTTCGCTGGCCCTGGGAGGCGCCGCGGGGGTGGGGAGTCCTGGCCCTGACAGACTTTAACTGGATTTCTTCAGATGTGGGGCTCGTTTGGTGGCAGCGCCACCTTGACGACCCTGAGTTCCGCCGCAGACCGCGGGGGGAACTCGTCGATGACAGCCCGCCGACGGTCGGCGGCGAGCATGGGCGACTCGCCGAACTTGATCTCCACGCGCCTGGACAGCACCTCCCTGAATATGTTCTTGAACGCCCGCATGCCGCCAGGTGCCTGGAGAGCCTTACTCATATGGTAGTGCTCTGTCAAAATCCGCCGACCCCAGAGGCGCGTGCGGGAAAGTGGCCCCGCTTAGCCACGCCCCCAACATCTCTCGCCCAACAGCGAGCGATATCCATCTTCGCGCCCTGGCACCCACGCCCCGTCGAGCCGCTGTGGCCCACCACGCCCCACACCCCAAGATTCGTCACCCAAAGCTGACCATCGCCCCCCTTCCCGCCCCCCCACCTGGCCCCGTCCGTTCCATCAAAGGTAGCCTCTATTCTTAGCACCTTCCATCGACGATTTCTCACCCAAAACACCCAACGCCCTCCTCCCCGCCGCTCACCTGGCCACTGTTCTTTGGACCCCCCTCCACCCCCCCCCCCACCCCCCCACCTCGCCTCCACCCCCCCTCGACATCCCCAGGCCTTTGGGCTCTGTTCTTGGGACCCCCGACCCCACGATTTCTCGCCCAAAATCGACCGATACCCCCCACCTCGCCCCCACCCCCCCTCGACATCCCCAGGCCTTCGGGCTCTGTTCTTGGGACCTCTGGCCCCACGATTTCTCGCCCAAACTCGACCGATACCCCCCACCTCGCCTCCACCCCCCCTCGACATCCCCAAGCCTTTGGGCTCTGTTCTGCGAACCCTCGGCCCCGCGATTTCTCGCCCAAAATCGACCAATACCACCCACATCCCCAAGCCTTTGCTCTGTTCTGCGAACCCTCGGCCCCAAGATTTCTCGCCCAAAATCGACCAATACCACCCCAAAAACGACCGATACCCCCCACCTCGCCCCCCACCTGGCCTCCACCCCCCCTCGACATCCCCAAGCTTCTCGTCTCTGTTCTTGGGATCCCCGACCCCTACGATTTCTCGCCCAAAACAAACCGATACCACCCCTAGCCCCCCACCTGGCCTCCACCCCCACTCGGACATCCCCGAGCTTCTAGGCTCTTGCGTGGGATCCCGACCCACTAACGATTTCTCGCCCAAAACAAACCGCCCAAAAACGACCGATATCCCCCACCTCGCCTCCCACCTGGCCTCCACCCCCCCTCGACATCCCCAGGCCTCTGGGCTCTGTTCTTCGGACCCCCGACCCCGCGATTTCTCGCCCAAAAACGACCGATACCACCCACCTCGCCTGCCACCTGGCCTCCACCCCCTCTCGACATCCCCAAGCTTCTCGGTTCTGTTCTTGGGATCCCCGACCCCTACGATTTCTCGCCCAAAACAAACCGACACCCTCCACCTCGCTCCTCGCCTCGTCTCCACCCCCCCTCGACATCCCCCGGCCTCTGAGCTCTGTTCTTGCGACCCCCGACCCCCCCACCTCGCCTCCACCCCCCTCGACATCCCCAGGCCTTTGGGCTCTGTTCT
>CAUYUJ010009113.1:143718-156218 GCA_963575745.1 Prorocentrum cordatum
CCCCCCACCTCGCCCCCCCCCCCCTCCCCCCCTCCACATCCCCAGGCGTCTGGGGTCTGTTCTTGAGACGCCCGACCCAACGATTTCTGGACCAAAAACAGCCGATAGCCCCCACTTCGCCCCCCACCTCGCCTGCGCCCTCCCTCGACATCCCCAGGCCTCTGGGCTCTGTTCTTGAGACCCCCGACCCCACGATTTCTCGCCCAAAAACGCCAGATACCACCCCCCCCACCCTCGCCCCCCCCCCGCCCCCCCCCTCCCCGCCCACCCTAGCCTCCACCCCCCCCTTCGTCATCCCCAGGCCTCCGGAGGCCTGTCTCGGGGTTCCCGACCCGCGATTTCTCGCCCAAAATCGACCCATATCCCCCCCCTCCCCTCCCCCCACCTGGTCTCTCAGCTGGACCCCCTCCTGGCCTGGCATCCCCAGGCCTCTGAACTCTGTTCTTGGGACCCCCGACCCCGCGGTTTCTCGCCGAAAATCAACCGATACCCTCCACCATGCCCCTCACCTGGACCCTACCTGCGCCACCTGGCGGCCTGCACACACCCCCAAGGCTCTGTTCTTGCGACCCGCGACCCCACGATTTCTCGCCCAAACTCACTCATACCCCCCACCTGGCCACCACCCCCTCCGCGACACCCCCAGGCCTCTGGGCTCTGTTCTTGGGGCCCTCGACCCAACGATTTCTCGCTCTAAAACGACCCACACCCCCCACTTGGCCACAACCTCCCCTCGAGACCCCCAGGCCTCTGGGCTCCGTTCTTGGGACCCCCGACCCTACGATTTCTCGCTAAAAAACGACCCACACCCACCCACCTCGCCCCCACCTGCCACCACCCACCCACCCGCCCCCCCCCCCCCCCCCCCCCCTTCCCACGACCCACCTTTGGGCTCCCAAAAAAATCAGCCAATATCCCTCCCCCCCCCCGCCTCCCCCCACCCCCCCTCCACCCCCTCTCAACACCCCCAAGCCTTTGGGCTCTGTTCTTGGCACCCACGACCCCACGATGTCTCACCCAAAAACGACTCACATTCCCCACCTGGCCACGACTGGCACGTGCGTCCATCGCCCCTCTTGTCGGCTGTGGCAACAGCTATCCAGTCTTACGCACTTTCGTCACTGACTTATGGCTCCGTTCAGCGACTTCCCTCCTTTTGCGCTCTTGGCCAGCACAGCGCACGTTGCACCTTTGCTTCCCATCCGCCTTCTGCGTCGTTCGCCCGGCCAACCAGCTGCTGTATTCTTCTCTGCCAAAAGCGCCTTTGCATTCAACGCATTTCCACTTCCCGCGCTGCAGCTTCGCGTCGTCGACGCATCGATTGCACTTGCGGTGATGATCTGCCCTGCCGGCCCACATCTTTTCAGAGAAACACTCTTTCTGTTGCGCCTTCTCGCACACTACACAAGTTCTCACGTCCTCCCTCCTTGCAGCGACGCACTGCTTGCACTTGCGATGCAGATCAGCCACGCCGCCCCACATCCAATGTGAAAAGCACTCATGCCGCTGCGCCACCTTGCACACCACACAAGTTTTCATGTCCTTCCTCGCCGACTTGTCCCGCCCTGCAGCGGCGCACTGGTTGCACTTACGATGCAGGTCAGCCACGCCGTCCCACATCCGATCTGAAAAACAATCTTGCCGCTGCGCCACATTGCACACCACACAGGTTTTCATGTCCTTCCTCGCCGACTTGTCCCGCACTGACGCTGCAGCGTTGACGCATTGCGTACATTGCATCGACGCTTTCGGCGAGTGAGTCAACATGTACTCTGAAAACTCGGTCCTCCTTTTTGGAATGCCGCAGTTGGAACGCACGCGCTCTTTTGCCTCTTTGGCACGGGCCTTCTCTTCCTCTCTCTGCAACTTCTTACAAGCCTTGCATGTGGGTTCTTCGTTGATAATAATATTCGCTTTGGCAAATTGATCTAGTAACTTCTCCTCGCCGCAGCGCGAACACTTCAGGTGCCTCTTCGCCTCTTCGCAGTCCCGGCACATTCCCCCTTTGCATCGGGCGTTCCCTGCCTTCTCCCATTGCAAATCCACGAACGCATCCTCGTACTTCCGCTTCTCGCATACGTAACACTTTCGCCTTTCGGGACAGTCCACGCAACGCCGTGACGTCAGCTTGGAGCTGTGGTGCTGCGACGTGTGGAAAGCATCCTGACCCTTCCACAGATAGCACTCCATACACTGCCACGGCGTGCCAATGCTCTTTTTGCCTTCCAAGCACAACTTGCACACGCGGAGACCGTCGCCCCGGCTCCACTGCCCGAGAGCGAACTGGTTCTTGTACTTCACCGCCGAGCACAGTTCGCACTTCCCTGCAGGCATGAACTCCTTCTCGATTGCATCCCAATCCATGGGATCTCCCCGCAACGACTGTAAGAGCAATCCGGGGCCCTTCCGCTCTTTCTGAGTGCACGGCGCGCGGTCGAAAGGCCGAAATATCAGCATGTCTTCGCGGCGCCGCGCGCGCGTCAGAGCAACGTAACTCGACGACGGCGACGTGCCCCCGCCAATCCTCAGATCCACGATGACACCTTGTTTGAAAGTCTGGCCCTGAGCTGCGTGGGCTGTCACTCCAAACGCTGGGGCCAAAAGGAACTGCCGCCGCTTCACTTTCAGACGCGGATACGGCCGGCCTTTGTCCACGAACCAATCTTCTCTCTGCGGGCTCACTGGGTACAGGCCCGGCGTTCGGAGCCCCGGGATCGTCCACTTGCATGGGATTGCGTTCCCTGCATCATCGAGACCCTCGTCGAAAAGGACGAATATCACTTTCGGCGTCTTCTGCAAGATGGTCTCCCCTCCTCGGGACACGCGACCCGCTCCTTCCTCGCCATCGCACACCCATGAGTGCACGGTCCCAACGCGTCCGCGGAGCAGATACTTGTCCTCACTGCGATCTATGTGATCTGCGAGGGCCACGGGCATCCCCTCCGCGATGGGCAAAAACCCGTACAGGTCCCCGCTCTCCTTGTCGTGGCGCTGCAGCCAGGCCATTTTTTGGCTCGGCAAATCCGGCCGCTCGCGCAGCGCGTCGGGCGTGGGGGCGTCGCGTGCAGGGATGTGCACCATCGGCTTCTCGTGCAGTCGGGCATGCTGCGACGCTCGGAGCTTGTTCACCTCATACTTCACGTCGTTGTTTGGGAACACTCCTGGAGCACACCGAAACTTCGCAGAGTGCACGCGCGGGTCATCTGGACCTGCGACGACGAGACGGCGCCGTTCGCGCTCACGCCTGCACTCCCCGCATTCCTGCCTGCGGATGTCTTTCAGGGTCACTGATCGCTGACGGCGCGCTCCGACGGCTGCCTCCTCCGAGACCCCTGCGCCGACACTCAAAGCCTGACATCTCGAGTTCCCACATCCCACCTGACCATGGAGCCAACTCCCCGGGACTCCCGTATCACGCCCGTGCAAAAAGGCATGCGTGTCTGCCGTAAGCGCTCCTCTGCGGAACTCCTCTTGCACGGATTTCAGCCAGGCGTCGTCGCAGCGCTCACACTCCACTAGCTCTGTTACTCCCTGCACGCCCTCTTGACCACCACCCCACAGGAGAGCTTGCCCATGTAGCACTGGCGGGAGCGAGGTATACTTCCGAGCCTCCGCGATGCGCTCTGTTGGCACGTCTGCAAGGAACCCTCCGTCCGGAGGTGCCAGCTGCCAAAAATCTCCGCTCAGCACGACGTTCAAGCCGCCGAAGGGCCGCGGCACTCCGTCTTCCCCGCGCTTCTGGGTGCCCACGTCCCGAATGACGCTGCGAAGCTTCTGGTCTACTTCGGCGAGCAGCCGGGCGCTGACCATGCTGATCTCGTCGATGAACAACCACCTCCACTGCAGGACTCGCTTCGCTGTGTCGTACTGAAGTTTCACATCTTCACCTTTGTCGTCGCCGCGTTTCACGGCGGGAATACCGCATGCGTGATGCATGGTGTCTCCACCGAGCAGCTGCGCCATAACTGCCTGAAAGGCCGTGATCTGAAAATGGACGCCAATCGTCCATTTCATGATGTCTTCGAACAGCTCCTTCCGCAGAATGCGCAGCACGTGCGATTTCCCTGTGCCGGGCCCTCCGTGCATGCACCAACGCAGCGGGTCACCCATGCCCGCGCCCCCTCGTGCCTCCCCGTCCAGCTCTTGCATCACCCTCTCTGCTACCTGCTTCACCATTTCGAACTGCTTCGCGTTGACCACGCGCCGGCCTGTGTCTTTGTCAGTCCTCAACTCCAGCTTCCTGAGCCACTGGGCGTGGAGGGGAGGAGGGGGAGGGGGGGGAGGGGGGAGGAGGGAGGAGGAGGAAGGAGGAGAAGGAAGGAACGCGGGGCGACGTCTCTTCAAAACGAGGACCCAACACCACAGGATGGTTGGGAAAAACTGTCATCGTTGCGTTCCAGGTTCCCCCTCCTCGTCCTCCTCGTCCTCCTCCTCCTCCTCCTCCTCGTCCTCCTGCTCCTCCTCCTCCTCCCCCCCCCCCTGTCCTCCTCCTCCTCCTCCTCCTTCTCTCCCCCCTCCTCCTCCTGCGAGGATTTCAATCGGAATCCTTCTGCGGAGGATTTCAGTGGGGATCCTTCCGTGGAAGATTCCAATCGGAGTCTTTTCGCGGCGGATTTCTTAAGGACTCTTTTTTGTGGAAGGCTTCAACGCGGATCCTCTTGCGGGGGTTTTCAATCGGAACCTCCCTCTGTGTTTGGGCCCCCCGACTCTGCAAAAACCTTGCCGGGGCCCCTCGCCGCGCCCCGGCACCCCGCCGCCCGAACAGGCAAAAATCGTTGATTCCCATTGACTTTTTCAATGTTTTTCGCTTTCCAGCTTTCCGACGCTCCACGACCGCCCAAGAGGCCCCGAAGACCGCTCCCCAAGCCTCTGGAGCTCTGTTTTTGGGTTCCCCGACTCTGCAAAAACCTCGCCGGGGCCCCCCACCGCGCACCGGCACCCCGCCGCCCCAACAGGCCAAAATAGTTGATGCCCATTGATTGTTTCAATGTTCTTCGCTTTCCCGCTCTCCGTCGCTCCACGACCGCCCAAGAGGCCCCCAAGACCGCCCTCCAAGCTCTTGGAGCTCTGTTTTTGGGCGCTCGGACTCTGCAAAAACCTCGCCGGGACCCCCCGCCGCGCCCCGGCACCCCGCCGCCCCAACAAGCCAAAATCGTTGATTCCCATTGACTTTTTCAATGTTTTTCGCTTTCCAGCTTTCCGACGCTCCACGACCGCCCAAGAAGCCCCGAAGACCGCTCCCCAAGCCTCTGGAGCTCTGTTTTTGGGGCCCCCGACTCTGCAAAATCCTCGCCGGGGCCCCCCACCGCGCCCCGGCATCCCGCCGCCCCAGCAGTCCAAAATCATCGATTCCCATTGGATGTTTCAATGTTTTTCGCTTTCCAGCTTTCCGACGCTCCACGACCGCCCAAGAAGCCCCCAAGCCCGCTCCCCTAGCCTCTGAAGACGCCCCAGATGGACCCAAAACTCCCGCAAAAGATTCGAAGACAACCGCAGAAGACACAAAGGAGAGAGGAAGAGAGCGAGAGAAAGAGAGGAAATAACACGCCCAAACACACGCGCGCATTGCCCTGGCCTGCCCATACTCCATATGAACACTACCCCCCTGTTGCAGGAATGCCCGCGGGGACCACCTGAAACCAAAGAAAACACGAGGCCTGAGTTGGGGTCGGCGGCAGAGGCGGCAGCCTTTAAATTTCGTCGAAGACCGACCCGCTACTTTTCTCGTGGGCGCCCTGCAACAGATGGATCTTGCCACGCCTGTGTGAGATTTCTTCAGCTCGGCCAAGGTGCCGCTCTGCCTTGGCGATGGCCCCATCCCCGTCCGACATCGAAGTGCGATCGAACCTCTGGAAAAGACCACCCAGCTCATCATGAATACCAGCCGTTTGCATCTTCCCGATGTGCGCGTAGATCTCTGCTGTCTTGCGGTCAACGCTCGTGAGCGTGCACGGCAGTTCCGCCATCACGCGAAGGTGCTTCGGCCCAGCGTCGCCGTCTCGAGGAGGCATCCTGAACACAGCGCCGATCTTCAACTCGTAAGCGACCACCTGGCCGCGGTGCTCTGTCTCTGCTTTGCCGAGCTCTGCAGTGATGATATTGGTCTCGCCTGTCTCGTTCGCTGCGTCTATGGTGGCGTATATGATGCGTTCGTGGCCGCGGACCTTATGGTATAGAGGTGTCTCGTCCATGGAGACGTGGACTGAGTACCGTAGCGCTGCCCCGCCAGTGGCAGCAACGCACGAGCTAGTGTCTTGAATGTGTCCAGAGCCCGACGGCGCTCGATCTGAAAGGCGCACGCTGAATAGAACAGGTAGCGGTCCATCACGCACGAAAAGTCCTGTTGTGCTGAATCTGCAATCGAACTGAACGGCACTGTGTCGCGGGCCCCCGCGCAGGCGCCCACGCATGCGAGGCCGCTTCTGGACAGGAACTGATCGCCAGCATCCGTCGCCAAGAGGGCCCCCAGACCATCAATAAAAGTGCTGATGTAATTCCACGATCCATCTGCCTCAACTCTCGCCAAAATGTCATTCATGTCATATGGGGCGCGCGACGCCACCAATGAAAGATCATCTCGCAGGGGCCGATGGGCGATGGCCGCGGCGTGAGGAACAACTGGCAGCGGCTCGGCGTCCGAGCGATGAAAATCAGGATCTGAATCGATGATGCCGCCCAGGAGCTCTTGCAAACTCAGGTCGTCGGCGACGTCGGCATCACTAGCTACACATTCACGAAGAAGTGACTCCAACGATTGGTCGCCACTGGCATATGGATCTAACTGACACGGAGGTGGTGCAGTGGGCCACTCTGGCGTGCAATGCCGAATGGCGCACACGATGAACAAAATCATCGCGCCAAAACGCTGCGGAACGATGGGGGGGAAAGGGAAGGGGGAGGGAGGGGGATGGAGCCAGGGCAAGGAAGGGGAGAGGAGGAAGGATGACAGATCGAGTCGGCGGGCTTCGTTCATTCCCAGCCGCCCTCCCACAACATAAGAAATAATGTTGGCACAACTGGGCGCCGCCCTCAAGGGAGGCGGACGCGTGAGCAAACATGTCTAGACCCCGCGCGTGCAGGGGCGGTGATGACGGCAATGGGCCTAACCCTGAAAAGCGTAAACTGCGACGGGGCCTGCAACCTGTGTCTTAGCAAGAAGCCTCGGCGCGTCGAGGACACCGCCCAACCAGTGCTTGCATCGAAAGGCAAAGCCTTGCCCTTGCGGCCAAAGGCAATACACCGAAAACCATGCCAGGGACATCGAAGGATGCTGGATCGAGTCGCGAACGCAAGGGTCAAGAAGCGTTTATGTTTGGTTTCGGCCTTGCTATGTATGCAAAGAGCCGCGCGGGGTTGTTTGTGAAGGGTGCCTCTCGCATCACAACGAGCAGCTGGGTGGCCCGAAGGGGCCCAGATACTGTTGTAAGTGTGGGGCGTATACCACCAGAACCGCAGCTTAATTTCATTTGGTTTGTCGTCGGGCGCGATCGCAAGCACTGTTTGGTTAGCATGCGTCTCCTGTCGCGTTCCCCTCCCCCCCCCCCCTCCGCCCCTTCCTCCCTTCATGTCCATCATCCGTTCTGCCTTCCCTCCCTCCCGTCCTCCCTCTCCACTCGTCGTCCTCCTCCTCCCTCCCCCCCCCATGAATTCCCATCCCCCCTCTCACCCCCCTCCGTCTTCCTCGCCCCTCGCTCCGTTCTCAGCCCCCCCCGCCCCGCCCCCCTTCGAGCTCATGCATGTTTCCCGTCTCCGCCAGGGATCCGTTCCGTTTGTTTTTTCCTACGCTGGGGCAAAAGGATCTCTTCGCCCGAGGCGCGCCTGCATCGGCGCAAGATGTTTGCGTGTCTGTGCGGGGGGCGGGGCAAACGCTAGGGCGTCTGATCGCGCGGGGCAGGCCATCGTCGCCATCATTGATTGGGCAGGTTCGGTCCCATTGTTCGCGCTCAACTGCGGTAATGAACAACGCCAGGGGCCACGACGACTACTTGGGATGCGATGAGTGCTTCTGCGAAGCAATGTAGGCCCCATTGATTTCACAGTGGCCCCAGATTTCCCCACCTTTCCCAGACCCCATCATCAGGACACAAGAGGCCTTCGCAGGGCCAACAAAGCGAATTCCCAACTCCTATCTAAACCCGATAAAAAACCGATTTTCTGTTTTTCGCCAAAACCTATTATAACCCGATTTAAAATCGATTTTGGCGTTTTGGCAAATCAAGAGCTGTCCAGCCCCCCCTGGTTACAAGGCTCTGGATCATGCAATCGGGCGCCGCGGCCTTTTTAGAGCGTTCCGGAACGCTCTGAGAGCGTCCCGGAACGCTCTGGAATGTATTTATCCTCGTCCCAGCCCCGCCCGATGGGGGCCGTTGGGAGGCCAAACCCGGGCGCGCAAAACGCTGCTGTCGCATCGCGCTCAGTCATCGCTGGGCCTCAGTGTACCCGCATCTGGGGTCACACTGGCGAAATGTCACCCTCACGTGTAGCCGAGATCCTGCAGCCTGGCGCCGCCTGGGGTCGACGCGGGGCGTGACGCCGCCCTCGCCAGCGGAGCAGCCGCCCCCGCGGCCGTGGCCGGGCGCTGCCGCGGCGGGGACGCGGTGCTGAGCCACGTGCTCGGCCTCTGCCCCGCGCCCGTGCTCAGGACGCTATCCCGGTGCAGGCACCTGCGGACCGGTCTCGCCAGCGGGCCGTCCCACTGCCACTGCTCCTCGAGCCAGCTGACGTCCTGCCAACTGACGCACCTGGGCGACGGAACGGGTTCACTGGTTTACGAACGATGCCATAGCGACTTTACGCGGTGGCTTACGCGGGCCGCCAGCGCGGCACACCACATTGGAGACGAGGGCGCTTACGCGCGACCTTACGCGGGAAGCCTACGCGCCAATGTCGACGCAGACGATCCTGCTTTGTTCTGTGCCGCTCACCTGTCGCAGGAGAGACCAGACTCGGATCGATAAATCGGAGCGGCGATCGAAAGGAATCGAATCGGCGGAAATCGGCAGGCTTGTGGGGCCCCCATAGATAAGCTGAAAGCCACATCGGGATCCGAAATCGAATCACATCGGAATCCGAATCGACCGAAATCGAATCGAATCGAATCGAAATGGGCCCTGCCTGTCGTCGTGCACGCAGAGCTGCTTGAACAGCGGGCCCCAGGGCTTCGGGCACCGGACCCTGCGGCAGAGCGCGAGGAACTCGTCCTCCGAGAGCCGCAGGCCGGGCTCCTCGGAGCCCAGGGGCTGGAACGCACGGGCGAACTTCTTCAGGTGCCTCGCGCAGGCGCCTCGGAACCTCGCCATGGCCCGGAAGGCGTCTGGGTGAAACTCGCGGAACGAGATGAGGGGCCTGTCCTTGACGAGGGCCCTCCACAGACAGTCTGGGCTGCCCATGTATCCAGTGACGTGCAGGCTGTTCATGAATTCCAGCTT
Organism: Prorocentrum cordatum; assembly: GCA_963575745.1. Taxonomy (NCBI): domain Eukaryota; class Dinophyceae; order Prorocentrales; family Prorocentraceae; genus Prorocentrum; species Prorocentrum cordatum. The sequence continues at coordinate 153,147 of CAUYUJ010009113.1, forward strand.
CGTCAGGGCGGAGCGGCCACCTTTGTCTACCGCCATCCACGCCCGCAGCACCTTCCCGAACCGGCGCTCCAGAAACTGGCGGAAGGCCATGGCCTTGTCGTGGACGCCGTGGATGTTCAGCTGCGCGTCGAGCCCCTCTCCCCAACGCTCAGCCCGCTCGGCCTCTAGGCGTGCCCGTTTGTCCTTCACGGCCTGCACCGCCTTCTGGTCGATGCTACTGAGAGCCACAGCCTGTGAGCCCTCCATGTCCAAGAACTCGAACAGCTTCGACTCGTCGCCCGCCAGGTGGGAGCCGCTGCAAAGCTTGGCGAAGGCCCGTGGCGAGAGCTGGTAGCTGCCGTCCCTGTCGGCCTGCTCGAACGCGGACTGCAGGGAGCCGAAGCGGGCGGCCAAGTGTACGCGCAGCCGCCGCAGGTCGCTGCCGAGGCCAGGCTCCAGCCTTGGAGGCAGAAGCAACAGCGGAAGCAGAAACTTTCGGAGCTCCGCGCGGATATCTTGTATCTGCGCTGATCCTCCCCTGGCGGCGTCTCCTGCGCAGCCCCTGGCGCGCTCCGCGGCGCAGGGAGGGGGCCCAGCGCCGATCTAAGAAATCCGCGCGGAGCTCCGACAATGCATGTGTATGCCGCTGCTTGCCCCTCCAAGAGGGAGACAGGATCGGCAGTGGGAGGGTCGGGTCGGGCGAAAGGGAGGGAGCAGGGAAAAAAGAATATGCAAAAACTGTTGCATGCAGTTGCTGACAGCGAAATCCGCGCGGAACTCCGAACGTTTCTGTTTATGCAACGTCTTCTTCTCCGAAGCCGGTTCAGCGTGAGGCCGCCCTTGTCGCCGAGGCCTAGGGCGCGCCACGCGGCGGCGGCGTCGCCTGTGAAGCCGGCCTCGCCGACCGCTCTCTTGAATGCCTTCAGCCCGATGGCCCTCTGCCTCTCGGGGTTCGGATGATGGTGCTGCTGCTGCTGCTGCTGCTGCTGCTGCTGCTGCTGATGATGATGATGATGATGATGATGATGATGATGATGATGATGATGTTGCTGCGTATGGTGATGCTGATATTGATGTTGACGTTGGCTCTGAAATCCCACTCCTACGAAATAGTGATTGCTGATCCCCTTCCTTCAACGTGCCCCTCCCGGGGCTCGCACCTGGATTTTACATGGGGAAATCTTGGGCCTCTGGCTGGGTTGGCGCCCCCCCCGCTTTGCAACATCAACGGCTCTCGCCGGATATTTCCTGGCAAATTATTCAAATTCGCGCTCTCGCGCGGGACGTCCTCACAATTTGTGCTGGAAACGGACTCTCGCGTGGGACTTCCTCCCAAATTAATGGAACGCCACGCCCTCGATACTCAGGAATCACGCTCTCGCTATAGACATCCAAACGATTTTCTTGAGAATCGTGGTATCGTTCCATGCAAGATTGACGCTTCATCGACCCGCCCGCTCGACCCGGCCGTTTGGGCCCGCCCGCGCGACCCGCCCGCTATAAGGCCCGCCCGCCTGGCACGTCACTTGTTTTTCTGTACCTAACTCCCCTCCCCTGTCTTCCCCTGTTTCGAGGGGTTGCGCCAATGACAAGTTGCAGGTAAGGAAAATCATCCCCAAGGGGGGGTGCGATTGAAGACGAAAGGTGGGCATCGACAGTTTCGGGGTACACATGTCGAGTGGCGTGCGAGCGTATCAGAACGAGTAGTCGTAAATTGGCTGTCGTTGCTGGTGATGATCGGGTCAGGCGAAAGGGGGGGATAGCAAAGGGGGGGTTTGAGAATCAGCTCACGTAGCTGACTTTCCCGGCGCCTCCCGGCGCCGGGATGCGCCCATGTATCGAGGAATGGGCCCCTCGGTGAGGCCGAAACCAGCTGCATGCAGCAAATTTCGTATCCCCCCCTTTCCCAATCCCCCCCTTTCGCCTGGCCCGAGATGAGAACGCTGATGATACGAAATGACGCTGATGTTGATGCTGGTGTTGATGCTGATGCTGACGTGGATGTTGCTGATGATGTTGAGGATGGCCGTGGTGATGACGATGATGATCTGAACACCTCCTGGTGGCCGAGGGCAAGATGCAGTCTGCCTGTCGCGCCAGCGGCGGGCTATTGGCCGAGGGCGGCGACCGTGCACCTGCGAAGCGGCCGCGAGCTCCACGAGCGCCGCGGCGGCGCCAGCGCTGAGGCGCCCGCCCGCCTCGACGGCGATGCTGCGCATCTGCTCGCCGAAGCGCGTCGCCTTGGCCCGGCCGCCAGATGCAGCGGCGGCTCCGGGGGCGCGGCCAGTGTCAGCCAGCGAGGGATTGATGGGCGACCGGACGGGGACGTCCAGCCACCAGGGCTCGGCCCTGGCAGAGAAGGCGATGACGAGTTCCATGACAGCATCCCGGATCGTGCCGTCCAGCAGCGTCCAGTAGAGCTCAGGCATCCACCGTTCCAAGTCGACGAAGTCGGCCGCCGAGCAAAGGTTTTCCTCGAGACCGCGCGCGGCCCTGGTATGAACCCGCAGCCGTGTGGCGTTCCTGGGGCGCGCCAAAGCGTGCGCAGCGCGCCGGCCGAGCACCTCGCCGCACTCCCGCACTTCCTCGCCCGCGTCCTCGACGGCAGCGGTGCGCCGCAGTTTGCAGGTGGCCCGGGGGAGCGAACAAGGCGCCCAGCCGCCCGAGGAAGGCCGCTTGCCAAAGCCTCGAGCCGGCCAGCGCGCGAGAGCAGATTCCGCTGGCGCTCGTCGTCGTCGGCGATGCTGCGCCGGAGCCTCATGGCCCACAGGGCGTCGAGGCCGCGAAAGAGGTGCCCCAGCTGCCGTCGGCGGGCTCCCTCCATATCGCGCTGGATCAGCAGGGGGCCACCCTCGACGCCGCGCTGCGCCGCCGGCAGAGCAACAGCCCCGGCAACTGGCCCCCCCAGCATCGCGCCCAGCGGCCGCGGCGGCTCCCCCAGGGCCCACGATTAAACAAACGCTGGTTGTGATCATGGGGCTCTGGGCCCCCTCGGGACGCTCTGGGGCGCTCCTCGCGCCCCCCTCAAGCCTGCTTGGGCTGCCAGCGGCTGGGCCCCCGCTTGCAGCGTTGCCTGCGCCTGCGCGTGGTGCC
>CAUYUJ010009113.1:161218-166218 GCA_963575745.1 Prorocentrum cordatum
GGGGGAGGCGGAGGAGGAAGAGGAGAGGAAGAGAGGAGGGGGGAGCGAGACTAACCAAAAACTCGCGCGTGCGTAGGCCGACATAGGTAGACCGGCACCCGCACAGAAACCCTCGCGAGCACGAGCGACTGGAGGAGCGAGGGGGAAGGAGGAGGAAGAGGAGGAGGAGGAGGAAGGAGAGGGGAGACACAACTAACTCTGGAGCTAGAAGCGGGTCGGCCTGTCCACAGGCAAGCACCGCGGAACGCGCCGTCTGGAACGCGGAATCGCGCAATCGTCTTTGCAAGGTCTATGTCAAAAGGCGCGGTGCAGGAATCTTCGGAAAACAAAAAAAATTAGCCTGGCGAAAGACCCAACCATCTGCAGTTGTGAATACCGCAAATATGAATATCGTTTTCGGTGGCGCTACCTCTGGGTAGGGGAATCGCATGCGAACACCCCCACTGGGGCCTTCGGTGGAGCTCCCGAGAGGGCCACGAAACGCTGCCCTGGGTGGGGGAACCGCATGCGGACACCCCCACTGGGGCCTTCGGTGGAGCTCCCTATGGGGCCACGAAACGCTGCCCTGGGTGGGGGAACCGCATGCGGACACCCCCACTGGGGCCTTCGGTGGAGCTCCCTATGGGGCCACGAAACGCTGCCCTGGGTGGGGGAACCGCATGCGGACACCCCCACTGGGGCCTTCGGTGGAGCTCCCTATGGGGCCACGAAACGCTGCCCTGGGTGGGGGAACCGCATGCGGACACCCCCACTGGGGCCTTCGGTGGAGCTCCCTATGGGGCCACGAAACGCTGCCCTGGGTGGGGGAGCCGCATGCCCTGGGGCTTCGGTGGAGCTCCCTATGGGGCCACGAAGCGCTGCCCTGGGTGGAGGAACCGCATGCGGACACCCCCACTGGGGCCTTCGGTGGAGCTCCCTATGGGGCCACGAAACGCTGCCCTGGGTGGGGGAACCGCATGCGGACACCCCCACTGGGGCCTTCGGTGGAGCTCCCTATGGGGCCACGAAACGCTGCCCTGGGTGGGGGAACCGCATGCGAACACCCCCACTGGGGCCTTCGGTGGAGCTCCCTATGGGGCCACGAAACGCTGCCCTGGGTGGGGGAACCGCATGCGGACACCCCCACTGGGGCCTTCGGTGGAGCTCCCTATGGGGCCACGAAACGCTGCCCTGGGTGGGGGAACCGCATGCGGACACCCCCACTGGGGCCTTCGGTGGAGCTCCCTATGGGGCCACGAAACGCTGCCCTGGGTGGGGGAACCGCATGCGAACACCCCCACTGGGGCCTTCGGTGGAGCTCCCTATGGGGCCACGAAACGCTGCCCTGGGTGGGGGAACCGCATGCGAACACCCCCACTGGGGCCTTCGGTGGAGCTCCCTATGGGGCTACGAAACGCGTGAGAGGTGTGCCGAGAGCAGAGGCAAGGAGGGGGAGGAGGGAGGAGGGGGAGGAGGAAGGAGGAGGGGAACGCGGGGCACCGTCTCTTCAAAACGAGGACCCAACACCACAGGATGGTTGGGAAAAAATTATCCTGGCGAAAGACCCAACCATAAGCAATTGTTGGTAACGCGTTGTGGGTGCCGCTTTCGGTGGGGCTCCATATGGGGCCACGAAGCGCTGCCTTGGATAGGGGGAACCGCATGCGGACTGCGCCACCGGGGCGGGCCTTCGGTGGAGCTCCCTATGGGGCTACGAAACGCTGCCCTGGGTGGGGGAACCGCATGCGAACTGCGCCACTGGGGCCTTCGGTGGAGCTCCCTATGGTGCCACGAAACGCTGCCCTGGGTGGGGGAAGCGCATGCGAACTGCGCCACGGGGGCTTTCGGTGGAGCTCCCCATGGGGCCACGAAACGCTGCCCTGGGTGGGGGAACCGCATGCGAGAGCAGCCACTGGGGCCTTCGGTGGAGCTCCCTATGGGGCCACGAAACGCTGCCCTGGGTGGGGGAACCGCATGCGAACACCACTGGGGCCACTGGGGCCTTCGGTGGAGCTCCCTATGGGGCCACGAAACGCTGCCCTGGGTGGGGGAACCGCATGCGAACACCCCCACTGGGGCCTTCGGTGGAGCTCCCTATGGGGCCACGAAACGCTGCCCTGGGTGGGGGAACCGCATGCGAACACCCCCACTGGGGCCTTCGGTGGAGCTCCCTATGGGGCCACGAAACGCTGCCCTGGGTGGGGGAACCGCATGTGGACACCCCCACTGGGGCCTTCGGTGGAGCTCCCTCTGGGGCTACGAAACGCTGCCCTGGGTGGGGGAACCGCATGTGGACACCCCCACTGGGGCCTTCGGTGGAGCTCCCTATGGGGCCACGAAACGCTGCCCTGGGTGGGGGAACCGCATGTGGACACCCCCACTGGGGCCTTCGGTGGAGCTCCCTATGGGGCCACGAAACGCTGCCCTGGGTGGGGGAACCGCATGCGAACACCCCCACTGGGGCCTTCGGTGGAGCTCCCTATGGGGCCACGAAACGCTGCCCTGGGTGGGGGAACCGCATGTGAACACCCCCACTGGGGCCTTCGGTGGAGCTCCCTATGGGGCCACGAAACGCTGCCCTGGGTGGGGGAACCGCATGTGGACACCCCCACTGGGGCCTTCGGTGGAGCTCCCTATGGGGCTACGAAACGCTGCCCTGGGTGGGGGAACCGCATGTGGACACCCCCACTGGGGCCTTCGGTGGAGCTCCCTATGGGGCTACGAAACGCTGCCCTGGGTGGGGGAACCGCATGCGAACACCCCCACTGGGGCCTTCGGTGGAGCTCCCTATGGGGCCACGAAACGCTGCCCTGGGTGGGGGAACCGCATGCGAACACCCCCACTGGGGCCTTCGGTGGAGCTCCCTATGGGGCCACGAAACGCTGCCCTGGGTGGGGGAACCGCATGTGGAACACCCCACTGGGGCCTTCGGTGGAGCTCCCTATGGGGCTACGAAACGCTGCCCTGGGTGGGGGAACCGCATGCGAACACCCCCACTGGGGCCTTCGGTGGAGCTCCCTATGGGGCCACGAAACGCTGCCCTGGGTGGGGGAACCGCATGCGAACACCCCCACTGGGGCCTTCGGTGGAGCTCCCTATGGGGCTACGAAACGCGTGAGAGGTGTGCCGAGAGCAGAGGCAAGGAGGGGGAGGAGGGAGGAGGGGGAAGAGGAGGAGAAGAGGACGCGGGCACCGTCTCTTCAAAACGAGGACCCAACACCACAGGATGGTTGGGAAAAACTGAGCCCGGAACGAAGGCGCCACGCGCGGGCGACGCCAAGGAGAGGAGGCGGCGGCAGCAGCGGCAGGAGGAGGAGGGGGAGGAGGAGGGAGCCTACTGCAACGGAGCCCAAGCTCGAGCGAAGCAGCGCGTAGCAGCGCTGCTCCCAGGGAAAAATCTCTCGGGCCATGTGAGACAACGCCTGCCACGCGATGGGCGCGGGCGAAGAACCGTGCCTAAAACGGCAATGCACGATATATACAGCTGCGAGCCGGACGGCCTTTCGCACTAAGACATCACGGGCGCACTCCGAGTATCGAGGCTCCAGAACCAGGAAGTCGTCCATGACCGCGCTGCCGACTGGCGCTTCCAAGCGGCAAAAACGGGAGCCGAACTCCCGAACAACCGGGCAGAAGGCGTAGTGCTCGATGCTGTCCTCGCAACTGCAACCAAAAATGCATCCTGGGTTCCTGTCCTGGAAACGTCGTTGCGTGACCCAGCCATTCCACCATGTCCGGAGGACGGCTGCCCGAACCCGGCCCGGAAGCACCGAGCTAAGGGAAGGGAGTGCCAGTAGCGCTCTCTCTGCCCGAACCCGTTCGAAAAGACACGTCGTATAGCGCGCTAAACGTCTCCGCATGAACTGGTGCAGGGTAGCGTAGGCGGGCTGCTCCAGCTGATCGGCATGACTTCTGCCAGTGACGACGAAGAATGAGCTCTTGCTCAGGGGGCGGCCGGCCGGCGTGCCCCAAAATGCGCTGCTGAACTTGCGGAGGCGATAAGCCCGCGTGCGGAATCCAGCTGCAATATGAAGGCAGTGCGAAACCAGGAAGCCATGGACATCCTTTTCCAGAGATCCCCGCAGGAGGACACAGCGCGACGGAGGGTGCGAGCACGAGCGCGAACGTCCAATCCTCCATGCAACTTGTTTTCGAACATCGCCACCCTGTATTTTGCCGCCAACGAGTAGTTGTCCAAGTCGAGGAGCCCCCCTGGATGCCCAGGTGCTGCAACGCCCGCAATGCCGGACCCGACGCCCAGCATCGTGGCCCCGGAAACAGCTTGGACGCCGCTAATTGCTCCGCGGCGGCCCGCTGGGGCGGCGGGGAATCCAGTTGGGCGACGAATAACACAATAGAAAAGATGTACGTCCTGTACGCAAGAAGCGTCAGCTGGAGACCGCAGCCCACCTTGCCCCAGGCAGCCGCCCGACTCCCAAATTTCTGTAGTAGTTTGTCCCACGAGGTCGCGCCTCTGCCAGGTCCAAGGACGGACCCCAAGTACTCCGCCGAAGTCGCAACCCGCACTCTTCCCCAGGAGGGCGTAGCACGCGCGAGCCGAGCCTGGAAGTCGCCGAGGTCCTCCATGTGCAAAAGGACAATCGTAGTCTTCCCCAAGTGTAGGTGTAGACCGGAGATTAATGCGTACTCCTCGAAGATGGTTCCAAGGCACTCAGGTCGCCAATGCCTGCCCGGGAGACCAAGGCGAGGTCGTCGGCGTGTGCCCGCAGGTCCGCTGACGGGAGAAGCCGGCCCAGTCGGCGAAGCAAGAGGTCTGCCGCGAGTGCAAATAGCAGTGGAGAGAGCGGGCATCCTTGACGAATGCCGGCGGTAATGGCGAACCCCTCGCGGCGGACACCTCCTGCAACGATGCTGCAACGGCTCTGGAAATACAGCGCCCGGATGAAGCCGAGGATGAAATCAGGGGGCCCGATATGCGCGAACAGGTCCATCATGAACGTGTGGTCGACGCTGGGGAACGCCGCCTTGAAGCCGAACATAACTGCGAAGCCGTCGTCGTA